>QAXD01000041.1:201947-362030 GCA_004335575.1 Haematococcus sp. NG2 | reverse complement strand
CTGCCTGCCGCCCGCGGACCGGCTGCGGGACGCGTGCGTGCAGGTGCCTGCAGGCCGCACCACGCTGCACGTGCAGGTGGGTCACAGCTCACAGCACACGCAACAGGGGTGTGCTGCTTGGGGGTCCTGGGTTCTGCGCGTGGCTTGCAGGGGCTGTTTGGTTGCTTGGCAGGTGTGTTTGGGGTGGTGGTGGTGGGTGCGTGGGGTGGGGGTTTGGGGATTGGGATTTTGGGGTGCGGTTGAGGGTGGTGAGGGTTTCACTGAAGAGTTCCGAGGGTGCCTCCATGAGGAGGCACTTGTGTGCCAAGGGTCGAGGGATCCTCCACCTCATCTGGACCAGCTCGCTTGAGCAACAAGGCAACTTTTGCCATGCAACTTGCTGCCTGGCTGCAGCCCGCACGCAATGGGGAGGAGGAGGAGTGCTGCGTGGAGGCATACTACCAGGTACACACAGTGCATGCTGCACAGGCGGTACAGGCACTACGGGGTGTGCGGCACAGTCATACAATGGAGTCGCGGCCAATGCAGGTCAATGCATACCGCGGCGGCTCTGCGCGATGGCTCTGCACATCATGATGCCTGCCTTGTCCACGTCACTCATGCCCACTCCCCCTCGCCACAGGTGGGCCCCGCTGGCGGGCCGTCTGCGGCGCGTGCGCGTGCGCTGCTGGACCTGGTGGATCAGGTGGTGCAGGAGCCGGCGTACAACGTGTTGCGCACGCAGGAGCAGCTGGGGTACACGGTGCGTGTGCATGGCCCTGTAATAATAATAATGGGCGTGGCCCTGTGTGTGTGTGTGAACACACCTGCGTGTGAATGACCCCGGGCACGAACCTCTCCAGTGCGAACCTCCATGAACGACCCCCATGTGCAACGATGGCCTGCAAGTGGATGAGTCATCTACACACGTTGGTGTGGCTGGGGGCCCCCGGGGGTTGGGGGGGGTTGGGGGTGGCAGCGATGAGTGGCTCCTGGTCAGGTGGATAATGGCCTGGAGGGTTCTTTCTGGCGGTGGAAGGGGGGTACCAGGGCATGCGTGCGGGCGTGCTATGACCGTGGTAGAACCGCGACCATGCTTTGCCCCTGGGTGCACCACCGGGCCTGTGCCCTGTGCTGTGCTGCCCACTCATATGCCGCTCTGCATGACAGCGTCTATGCCCCTGGCAACAACACACTGGGTGCCCCCCCCCCCCCCATGCCCCTCCCGTCATCCTGGCACACAGGTGTACACGGGCACACGGCTGACACACGGGGTGCTGGGCTTCTGCGTCGTGGTCGTGTCCGCGCGCTTCCCACCGGCACATGTGGAGGGCCGCATTGAGGCGTTCCTGGACGCGTACGCCGCAAAGTGAGTCAGCGGATCCTCAGCACCACCCCTGGGGGCATGTGGCTGGGCATGTGCTGGGGTGTGGCTGTTGCGGGCGCTTCTGTGCTCACCTGTGTTTAAGCCTGGTGCGCCATCGCGCTGGGCTTTGCATGGGCCGCGCGCGCTGCCTGGTTGCTCATGCTTCACGGGCCACACCACAGGGTCATACCTGGGGTCACGGGGCCTCACGGTCTTCACCCGACACATCGCACGCGCAGGCTGGCTGGGTTCAGTGAGGAGGAGCTGTGCAAGCACAAGGCGTCCCTGACAGCCAACAAGCTGGCACGCGACCGCGCCCTTGCGGATGAGTCCTTCCGCCACTGGGACCACATCTGGAACCAGCGGTACGTGTGCCGCCACACGCTGCGTACTGCTGCATGTGTACTGCTGCACCCCCATCAGTGTAGTGCTGCGTGGTGTTGCCACGCAACGGTTTGCACTCGTGCACGCCGTGCGGTACGCGCACCAACCTCACGTGCAGCTCCTCTGCCCTAACTTGAACTGATGTGCTGCATCACCTGTACGCCTGCCCTGTGCACTGACGGCACCAGAAGCACGTTACATATCAGGTACACCATGCATGCCATTGCTAACTGTACTGCATGCCCTTTGCGTGTACCGCCACCAGGTACGACTTCCTGTCCCGTGAGGCTGAGGTGGCGGCGCTGGACAGCATCACAGTGTCTGACCTGGTGCAGTGGTGGGACACCTACCTGGCAGCTTCCTCGCCCTCACGCCGCAAGTTTGTCGTGCACATCACACCCACGAAAACGTGTGATGCGCACGGTCCTGTCCCGCCCCCTGGCAGCGTGTCTGATGGTACAGCAGGCAGTACGGCGGTTGAGGTGGTTGAAGACCTGGACGCGTTCAAGGCAGGGTGCAGCACATACGCACAAGTCACAGGGCCAGAGCCGCCCCAGTTCGTCACAGCTGCCGCGGCTGCAACCGGCACAGGTGCAGCTGCCGGGAAGGCGGGCGCGCCCAAGGCCACCGCCAACGGAGCAAGTGTTGGCACAGGCGGGGACGAGAAAGGGTGCTCTGGTGCAGCATCAGGGGGTGGGAAGGGGAGGCCAAGCAGGGCAGCGTCAGGGGGCAAAGTGGGAGCAGGTACAGGCTCAGGTACAACCACCCGCAGCCGGGCAGGGGGTCAGAGCAGAGGTGGGGCAGGCTCAAGTGCTGAGGCAAACAGCGGGGCCAAGAAGGGCGGTGCAGGTGCTGCGAAGGGCAAGGGGGCGGCATCAGGGCGGAAGCGTGCACGGGACAGCAGCTAGAGTGCACGTGCAACGGTTAGGGCATGAACCAACGTTTGGGTTAGTGGCATATGTCGATGTGTGTCTGCAAGCCAGGTATCATAGATATCAGACGTGGCCTGCATTGTGAGGCACACAGACGGCGCAAGTGCAGCGCAATCATCTCAACCTACCTGTGATTAAATACCACCTATCAGTGAATGTGGGACGCTCATTCATGGGGAGCGGCCATGTGCCTAGACAATTGTAAGGCGCTACTGGTCAAACGACACGCTGGTGCCTGGGTGTGTGTGCAGGATGTGAGCGATGTGGCCTGGGCCAGCTGGCCTGTAGGTGATCAAATGCTCCCATCATGAGGGTTGCCAATGAGCATGTGCGTCCCGCACGACCCGGGGGCCACTGTAAGCATGAGCAACCTCTGTAACAAACACACGGTGCTGCGCATCGTCACAACCACCTGCTGCTGCACTGCTCCAGCCTCCCCACGCTATTTGTGTGGCGCACCGCAGCCGAACCGCACATCCGTTACACTCTCATACGCCACATCACACCTGATCTCTCCGTGATCTCACTCCTGCTGCACACAACGCTCACAGCCACACATGCTCTCTCACACGCCACCTCAGCTGCAGTGCGCACGCCAAGTCCTTACAGGCCACACGCTCGCCTCACTCATGCTTATCCTTGCCATTGGCTTCATGTGCCACGGTCCCGTTTGCCCCCTTGGCCCCTGCCCCCGTTCGCCCCACATCTTGCCCCCCCGCCCCCTTGTGATGTGCTGTGTGCCCCCGGCCCTTAGTCTTGAGCAGCGTGGATGCAATGAGGCCTGTGAACACCATGGCCACTGCCGACCACTGCAGCGGCAGCAGCACGTTCCCATTCACGACCACTGAGATGAGGATGTTGAAGAACTTGCGGGTGGTGCACACCAGGGTGTTGGCCAGCGAGCCAAAGGCCTTGATGGTGGCGAAGATGAAGAGCTGGCCAAAGGCGCCGCACAGGCAGAACAGCACCACGTCACGCGCCGCGTCGGGGTGGCGCATGCAGAAGGTGAGCAGGTCGCGACCGTTGCTGCGTGGCAGGGAGGAGAGAGGGCGTGGTGAGGGCGAAGGAGGTAAGACTCCTGGCCACTGGCTGCACGACTGGCAGGGTATGAGCTTGCAAGCATTGCCACACAGCAAGCCCATCCCATGAATTCCGCACCTAACCGTGCAAGAATAGTTGCAGCATGAGGCACGCCTCTCAAATCCCCCCTAATCCGCTGCATGGCCCACACACCTGGTCAGCCCAAACAGGTACACGGCATAGTAGGCGAAGGTCCAGAAGTTCATCCAGCACATCATGTGGATGGGTGGATTGCCCTTGTGCCGCTTGTTGATCTCATCCTGCGACACATGCAGCACACGATGACGTGGTGGATAGTGAGCGCTGCCGCTGCAGTCGCGTGACCCGGCCACCATGCAAGCTTAGAAATCACAAGCGTGATGCTGCAAGCTGTGTGCTGCCTGCTTTAGCTGTGGAAGCCGTCCCACGTCAAGCACCACATCATGCAAGCTGCGATCTGTGCTCACATATCTGGGCAGCAACATTCGGCAGCCCATTTGCACCATAACCGTGCATCCACCCAGTGCATGGGGATGAGTCCTGACCTGAGCTGCGTTGGTGTACCCATCCAGAGCCAGGTTCACCAGGCACAGCGCGTAGCCCAGCCCTGTGTTGGGTGCTGCTAGCTTGGAGGCTGTGCCATGTGAGGATTTGAGGCCAAACAGGCCCACACCCACACCAATGAGCAGCATGCAGATGTATTCTGCGGGGCTGTAGCGCTTGCGGTGCAGCAAGGTGCCCATGATCATCACTGGCACCATCTTGCACGACTTGACCAGCACCTGCGGGGTGCGCACGGCATCGCACAACGGCTTGAACTCCAGTGCGTGCCAAGAATGAAGCGCAGGTTACAGCCAGCAGCAGGACGTTGTCGTGCAGTCATTGCGCCGACGCACAATGTCACATCCAACCCGCAAGCCGCAGGCATGCAAGCTGTTCACATGCCATGCACATGGAGCGCACCGACCTGAGCAGAATATGTGATATTCTTGAGTGCGACCATGCCGAACGCAGGCCCCAAGCTGTTTGAAATGCCGGCCTTCCAGTACTCCGCCCAGCTAGCTGTCTGCCCTGGTTTGATCTTGCCTGTCAGCTGCATAACGACCAAGATAAGCCAAGCCCACAAGAAGCACGCAAAAGCTTGTGCCCCGTTGAGCCCCTCCAATTGCCGGAAGCGTTCCTTCTCTGGGCCATAGCGTTTTGTGGCAAGGTGCTCTGAGACGATGCCTGCAAACCAGATAAGAATGCTGATGAGATAGATGTGGAGTATATCCTTGCTTCTTCGCAGCAACAAACCAACCTTGGGTCAGGTACGCTGTATAAATGCCCGCGATGCAGAATAGCAAGTGAAGGAGCCTCTTGACTGTCAATGCCATATCTGCTGGTTCTTTGCTAAACGTCTACGGTAGAAGCTGCTGGAGGCAGGACACGGCGTGCCACTAGATCTGGCCGAGATCAGCACGGAGAAAGGATCTATTGCTTCTTCAGATGTTAGGCGGAGGGACTGAAGCCTTGCCTTTTGTTTTGGTGTGCTCACCCCCGCATTACAGCGAGTGTCTGCAAAGCGATATAGAATGTACGCATGCTCATAATTATGATTGCATTGATCAGCACACCACCTTGTGCCCATCACTCCACTGGACCGTTCACCTGCCTGGATGTACAGCTCGCGCTTGCACTTTGCTGAACGATTGGCCAGGCACAGACCTACCAACATGTGCTGCAACCCCTGGCAGGGACAGCACCACCATCCCCTTCTTCCAATTCTTGCTACTACGTACTAGGCTTGGCCTTTTTACGTGCAGACTGAGCAGTTCCCTTCCTCCCCTTGTTTACCTTTGGCTGTCCATCCTCGCTGTCTTCCCCATCAAAGTCCTCATCACTGTCATCCTCGCTGTCTCCATAGTCTTCGTCACTCTCCTCCTCATCATCACTCCCCCACTCCTCATCCGACTCGCTGGGTGTGCTGCCCTTGCGCTTCTTGCCCGGTGCTTTGCGCTGGGGCTTGGTGGCGGGTGACTGCGCAGTGCTCGCAGGCCCGATGCTCCCTTGCACTGAGGGCTGTGGCAAGCCTGTCGACGCAGCTGCTGTCACACCTGACGCGGCTGTCAACGCGGCCGCAGCCGCACGTACAGGCGCAGGGGCAGGGGCACGCTCAGCAGCAGGAGCCGCTGCGCCATGCTCGCGTGCCGCCGGCCTCCCATGCTGCGCCCCACACACAAAGCACCAAAATGACTGGTCATCATTTCGTCTGCTCTCCAGAGACAGCTGCTCCTGCAGCTTGGAGATTGGGAACCTCCTGAAGTGCTCCTCCGATGGGTGGTACTGCCAGATGGGTAGGCTTCTCAATTCTGTGTATGGCTCGGGGTCATCTGGCATGCCGGTCCAGATCATACCGCTACTGTCGATCTTGTACTGATGCTCAGGGGCAACCACCGGGGAGATTGAAGCCAGTGGCAGAGCCGCAGGGCACTCATCACAACCCCCTGATGCACCGATGTTCCTGCTGCAGAAGGGGCAGCGCGCCTGCAGGCATCACATGCATACGATGTGGAGCCAGGTGCAGAGCATCATAAGCGGCTTCGCAGCAAGTTTTGGACAACGCCATGCTGCTTGTGTGCCAAGGTGCATGCAGGCGGCATGCAAAGTTAGTCCCAAACAGTTCCGCTTGGCGCTTGCGACTTACGGGCAGCACGGTGTCTCTGACGATCGCAAACCTGAACCCAAGATCCGCTGCCATCAGGCTGAGTGTGAGCTTGCCAACGATTAAACTCTGATTACTGTATGCCAGTATTGTATTGCTTTTGCTATTATTGTAATTACTACGAACAAAGCTAAACTAAAAAGGCTTCAAAGTGCTCATGTCCAGGCCGGCGCTTCAAGGATGTCACATGATTGTCACATCGCTCAAGTAGGACGGGTCCGCGCGTCACTCCTTACATGATTATGCACTGCAACCTACTGCACACATGCCTGGCATTTGCAATCTCATGCAAGCATGCTGCAGGTACTGCCGTTGCGTGGGGTTCCTGGTATCAAGTCTCTGAAACACAACTACACAAGTATAAGAAGCTCCAGCACAACATGATGCTGCCCATTTGTGCGTGCCACAGTGTGTATTGCAAGTGCCTACCCTCGCATGCAAGCAGTTGACGTGTTGCAAGGCTTTTCAAGTCTTAGACCCTGAGAGCATGGTGCTGGTTGTTACTCCTACCCCAAGAACGCATGCTCTAGTCTGGCTCTGTGCACAGGCTTCACACCATGAGTTGCAGGCATGCTGAGCAGTGAGCACCCATAAAACAACCAGGTCACCATAGCAACCATGCTGTGTGGATGAAAGAATTAAGGCATCGCTGTAGGTGACAGCATGGCCCTGCACTGCTCCTACCTCTGCTGCAAGCCGCAAACATGCACTGGAGCCACAAGCCACTGGCCTGAACACATTTCCTGCAGCACAGCGGAGACGACGGTTGCAGGCCTCTTACAAGGACGCTTGAGGACCCAGAGCCTTCTCCAGCATCCACAGCAACAAACCACGGGCACTGCCAGGCATGGGTCACATGTGGCCAAGCCAGGCCTCACCACCTGCACTGCGATTTTGTGAACAGCAGGACACTGTGCAGATTCACTGGTGTGCGCACTCCCCTGCCCACCAATCCAGCTCCTGCCTGCAGTGCACACTCTCCGGGTCCAGGGTCGGCACGTACGTCCCCCGCTTCATGTCACGGATGGCAGTGTGCCTCATGGCTGCTACCTTCCTGTGGAACAGCTTGTGGGGTGGCACCCCTTGCCCCTGGCCCGCCCCTCGCGCTCCCTCCCTTGCCCCTGCCCCCGCTCGCGCCCGCTGTGCCTTCTTCCCTGCTGCCGCGTTGTTGTACAGCCCCTGTGCACCCGATTTCTCATGAGGCCGGTGCACCAGAAATGCTGTGGGATGCACCATGAAGGTGAAGCCCGATGTGGCGACGTGTGACACCTGCGTAACAAGTCAGGTGAGGGCCAGGGAAGATGGGATGGGATTCACCGGTGATGGACCGGTGCAGTGAAGTGTCATTATTGCATTGGCTGCTCCAGTTGATGCATGGGATGAGGTGGGAGCAGGTTGGGGCGGATGAGAGTTGAAGAGCTTTCTCTCCACCCTCACCTGCTGCACCTTGTTCCACCCATAGCCTCTGAACCGGACATCATAGGGCAGCGACTGGCACCGGTCAGCGATGAACCAGGGCTCGTAGTTGACCTGATACTCGATGCGGTATGGCTGCGTTGTCTTGTACCATGTCTGGTAGTCAGTTGCGTTGTGGCCACGCGCGTACACATACTTGGCGAAGGGTACGATGAGCTGTTCACTCTGGGCAATGGGGACCAGGTCACTCTTGGGGCCTGTGAAGTGGTGAGGCACAGCAGTAGCCTTTGGGCTTGGTCTCGCAATGCCAGACAGCACGAGGGGTTATGATCCTTCAATTGCCATCACCCTTGTGATGAAGCCACATGACGAACAGCCGTACAGGAACCTCGGATGAAGGTGTGAGACAGCTGCACTTGACACAGCGCACCTCTGATCAGCTTCTCCACCAGCTCGTTGCCAGGCTGTATTGCCACCTTCTTGTGAGTTTCAAATGCAGGCAGCACAAACACTTGCTTTTGCTTCTGGCATGCACGAAGGAGTTCTGCACCTCTGCAAAGGCAGGGAAGCGGCACAGCATGAATGTTGGGCTGGGCTCATGTTGGGCTGGGTAATGGGGGATGCTGTGTGCAACATGTGTGGAGCCTTGCTGGCAATTGTGCAGTACAGCAATGCAGTACAGTGCATCGCCCACTTTGCAGGATCGCGCAGCACCTCCTCCGCCACGGAGGTACTTGGCAGCAGGTCCACATCAATCATGGCCACCAGGGGCGTGTCTACAAGTGCACCACAGGAGCACAATAGCACCCTCTGACCGGACCAGGACTAAGGGGCGTGGATGGTGTGTTCCTGCCACAGGACGCACAGCACACTGTGTAGAGAGCACAGGCCTGTGAACCAAGCCAGGCCCTGAGCATACACCCACAGCGCAGACAGACTCAAGCATGGCACCACCTGCTGCCAGCATGGCTGCATTCCTCAGTGTATTGATGGGCAGTAGCAGCCGCAGCACATCCTCCCCTCCCGCCACCAGCTCTGTCAGCAGCAGCAGCCGCAGTGCGCATGCTGACGCGCTTGCTTCCATGCGCTCAAACATGGCCTTGACCTTTGCTTCCACGTCCGATAGCTGGGCTTGGGCATCGGCACCCAACTGCTGACTCCCACTCTCATGAATCAGAGGTAGGTACAGTGCAGCACTCAGGGGTCCAGGCCAGTTGCTGCACTGCGCTTGCAGGGTGTCCAACCGGCCTGGTGTGGCCGCCGTGACTATGGTCATGAGAGGCGGAGGCAGCTCGAGGAGGCTGCGCTGTGTGGGTGATGCTGCTGCCAGTGCCACATCAGTGCTGGTGCTCTGGGTACTATTGGCATGGTCTATTGATGCAAGGAGGGACCGTGTGCCCGTGTCAAGCTTTTTGTTGGACCACAGCACGCTGTGCAGGCGCAACCTGCATGCATGATGCACGTGTGCATTCATGATGGTTCATCATGCGTACTGCTGCCATAATGCATGTTTAAGCCCAAGCGCAGCTGAAAGCCACGGCCTGCACTCAAGAGACCTCCCACTCACTTGCTGGGTCTCCCCTCCAAGAAGTCCTGAAACACGCCAGCTCGCCATGTCTGGTTAAAGTTATAGCATTTCAACAGCTGCCCTGTGGCCTGCAAGGGTGATCGGGAAGCGCAGTATGGCGACAGCAACGACAGTAGCAGTGCCAGGAATAACACCGTGAGCATTGTGTCATGTTTGCATCATCATGTACATTGCGGTGTGCGGGCAATCTGATCTCACCCCACTATCTCACTGGTCCTCGAAACCCGCA
The DNA here is from genome assembly GCA_004335575.1 of Haematococcus sp. NG2. NCBI lineage: Eukaryota > Viridiplantae > Chlorophyta > Chlorophyceae > Chlamydomonadales > Haematococcaceae > Haematococcus > Haematococcus sp. NG2. The sequence goes on along the minus strand of QAXD01000041.1, from coordinate 352,373 downwards.
TTTGGAACGAGTGCATTAAGCTCACGCAACAATTTCAGGTGAAATGCACGGCTTGGTGGCTTACACCAGCTCATCCAGTCAGGATGATGCAGGTGGAAGAGAGGAAAGCAGCATGAATAGCAGCAGCAGTGGCTCTGAGGTAGATCAGGTCCATGCTGTGAAGCGGGCACGGTGCGTGGCATGCACGTGGCACAGAGGTCACATGTTGCACCCGGCATGCCTACACTGAGCTGAGCGTCCCAATCCATGCTTGCATCCTACATGCAGCCCTCTGCTTCAACCATGCGCCCATGCTCAGATCCATGCAACCTGCGCCCTGCGTGTTCACGCCAAGTCACTGCCTCCTCCTCCGATGCTGCTGCTGCTCTGTACCGCAGGCGCTCGAGCACACCCCAGCAGTACACCCCTGGTGCTGCAGTAACAGCAGGTGCAGCAGCCGTAGCAGCATCAAGGCCTGTGGACCTGTCCTCCTGGGAGGCCCCAGGCCTGCAGGCAGGTGAGGCCAGGCTGTGCAGTGATACACGGGCTGCGCAGCTGTACCAAGGGAAGCAGCTCGCGTTTCCCATCGTGCATGGCCAGTTTGCCACCCTGGTCATGGTCCCCATCCACCTGGACGAGCAGCACCTGGCTGCACTCCATGCGCTGGTCAACAGCCTGCAGCAGCTGGTGCCTGGGTTGACCAGCCTGCTGCCACCCTTGCGGGCATCACCCACCACCGCAACCTCGGCAGTTGGCGCATCCGACCCCAGTGGGAATGGCAGCAGAAGCACCACAGCCATGCAGCCGGCAGCGCCTGCGCCCGCAGCACGCAACCCAGCCACTCCAGCTGTGAGCAGCACCCCCCTTGCTGCGGCAGAGGGGTGCGCAGCCGCAGCACAGCCGCTGCTCGAGATCCCACTGCCCCACATCAGCCTGTCGCGCACAGTGCCCATGGCCTACTCCAAGCTTGAGCTGGTGGTGGGAGGGCTGAGGGACGCGCTGGCGGGCAGTAAGAGGTGAGGGGGGGCCATCCGTGTCGTGTGGACACATCTCAGGGGCAGTGGCATGGAGGCTGCGGCTTATCATGAGTTTGGCCAAGGCCATTTTGGCCAAGGCGCTGTGCAACTCCCCCACAGCGCAGGCTGCAAAGTGTGTGCGGACACAGTGACGCTGTTCTGCATGCTGCAAGTTGTGACGTGCTGCCACGCGGGGTGCCCTGCTGCTCAAAGGCGGCGATCGCGTGTTGTGTTTTGTGCCTGCAGCTTCGACATGGCGCTGGGTGTGCGGCTGGTGCCGTGCACACAGGGCGGCCAGCCCCAACAGACATCACAGCCTGCAGCACTGTCCTGCTGCGAGGTCCCAGGCAGCAGCTCAACACAGCCACCGCACCAGGCCATGACAGCACCAGCAGCACCAGGAGCCAGTCCTGCAACAGGCGCATGTGCACGTGAGCAGCAGCAGACAGCCTCGGGCAGCAGGCTAGAGGGTCTCACTGTGCTGGTGAACGAGGGGGGCACGCGCACCTTCCTGTGTGTGGAGGTTCTGCAAGGCGTATCACAGGTGTGATGCTGGGCACATGCACTGCCTTGTAGTGCCCCATGCATTGCCCGTACTGTAACTGCGCCGCTGCACTGCGTCCCTTTGCTACGATCTGCTGTGCTACTTTTCATGACTTACTGGACCTGTAACAGCGCCGATTGAGGTGCTGTGATTTCCCCACCCTCCTCTCAATCATCCTTGTTCATGCCACACGATCTAGGGATGTGGCATGCTGGACTCACTGCAGCCTGCCTGTGTTGCTGAACCGCCGCCAACAGTACGCTTGCGGCCAAACCAGGTGCTCACGCTGGGAGATCACACGCAAGCTGATGAATCCCTTTGCCGTGCCCCCTCTCACACTCAGATCACATCGCTCATCCGGCGCGTGGACCGCATCTTCTCGCTCAATGGGTTGCAGACATTCTATGAGGTGGGTGTGCTGCACCAGCCAGTGCAGCAACATGTTCTTGGGATGTGTTGCTCAAGACCAGCGCATGCGAGCGGTGCAGGCTGCTGAGCTGCCAAGCACGCATGAATGCAGTTGGATGCAGTTGTCCTTCTGACTGCATCATCGTGTGCGCCGCATCATCCTGGCCATACTTTTGCTGTGTCTTAAATGTGTTCTGGCTTGTTTGTACTGCTGTACCGGTGCAGGACCCTCGGCCTCACCTGTCCATTGCATGGGTGTTGGGAGATGAGCGCGTGGTGCTGGAGGCGGGCCTGTCACAGCTGGCGGCCCAGCTTGCAAACAAACCGCTGCAGGGGCAGGCGGTACCACAGGACCAGACACACCGCACCCTGGAGCAGTCTGAAGGGGCACTCCAACAAGAGAGAGAGCCATCACAGGGCACTGCCCGTGATGCATCTGGCGCAAGCCCAGTGCTAGGGCCATCAGGGCTGCACCAGGCCCCAGGACAAGGGCAGGGGCACAGGCAGGGGCAAGGCCCTGAGGAGCAGCGTGTGCTGTTCCAGCTGCAGGTGCAGATGCAGCGGGTGGTGTGCCGGGTGGGCATCAAGGAGCATGTGGTGTGGAGGCAGCAGTAGCAAGAAACACTTTTATTAAGAAGGGCGTGTGAAAGGTGCTGTGAGGAGGTTATGAGATCATCCTCAACACTGACTCTCTGGCGTGACCTTGCGCGTTGCAGCTTATCAGTTGCATATGCCAGAACTCGTGTAGATCTAGAGCTACAGCCACACACAGCTGCACACCTGACATTGATCTGAACAGCCTGTCAGCCCGGCATGAGCCCCCCCAAGCTCCAGAGCATCACCAGCTTCGACCCGCACACCGCACAGCCGGGCAGCGCCTCACACACCGCCCTCTCAGGCCTGGCCCCTCAGGCAGGCAGCACCACCACTGCAGCCACTGGCTCTGGTCAAGGCGCTGGTGCGTGGGCATGCTGGCGGCCGCACACCGCATCAATTCATCCAGCTATGCATTGCTGTGTCAGGGGGCCCATAGTGGCAGCGGTGGGGCAGGGGTGTCAGGAGGTGTGGAGGTGCAGCTGTGCTGTGGGGCTAGCCCGTCTTCATGCAGGGCGACACCTGCTGCCCCTGCCCCCTTCGCTCTGCACAGAGGATGCTGGTAGAATGCAGTGGTGCATCTCTTAGTGCGCGCATCCGAGTCCTGGGGAGTCAATCTCAAGTGCTAGCCGTATGCATCACTTCCCAGCATTCAGCCGCGCATTTGTTGCTGGTGCCTACAGCCAAATGATAAGGGCATGCATGCAAGAGCGTTGTAAAATGTGGCCGCATGTGCTTGGAGCCCGGGAAGGTCCCTAGGAGCTGAAGGGCCACGTCAGCAACGATCCAACGAATCTATGGTCTCATACTATGCATGCGCAGATGCCAGTTATTTGCCCGACAGCCAACACTGTAGTGCATGGCTGCTGGCATACCATACTCATGCTCATTCATGCTCATGCTTATGCTCATGATCATGCCCATGCCCACGCTCATGTGTGGCGCAGGTACGCCCACTGGAGGCAGTACAACACTGCGTGAGGTGAAGAAGCACAGGTGTGTGCATGGGTGCATCCCAGGTGTGGTGTGTACTCGGACACACATTTGTGATGACGCCGCATACAGCGATCACAGCCTGTATGCAGTGTCATCACAAATGTGCGTCCGAGTACATACAAGTAGTGTTGAACTCAAGAGCACCCAAAGCTGCACGCATGCTACGAGGCTGCTGTCCTGACAACATGTCAGCAGTTCTGGATGTGCTATAGTATGCTATTTCTGTGGAGGCTCATGGCAGGGTGGGAGGGTGTCCAAACAAGGATTCCCTTAGCAGGATCCTGGGTCCAACCCGAGTGCAGGCTTGCGCTGCATCGTGCAACATTCAGCAAGAACAGCTTTGTGCCCCCGCACAGTCACACCTTCTTAAGCAGTCAGTCGGCGCTTTCATGGTGCATGCTTGTCCTGCTGTCACACACAACAACCAGCCCTCACCTGTCACCTCCACCTTGACCCCTCTTCCTGTCACTGCTTTCACTCCTCCCATGTGCCCTGGTGAGACCCTGCCGCCCCTGCCCTACCGTGGCTGCAGTCTGGCCCAAGTGTCGGGTGGCGATGGCTCTGCCCGAGGTCCTGGCAGCGCCGAGGCTGATGAGCGTCATGTTGCTGTGGTAGACGCACGGAGCCCTGCCTCCCGAGTCGGAGCATTGATTGGCAGTACACTGCCAGCATTGGGGTTTCCCATCGGGGTGTACCTCGGGCTGTACATTGGTTGTGCGGTGTCCAGGTGCGGTACAGGCAGTACGCAGGACACACCCCACCTGCACATGGCGCAACCTGCATGATTGACGGCCTACACACTGCATGCGGCCGGGGCTCTGCTGACTTGCATCCTGCACATGGTCAGGTGGGGGGTGGCATCGATATCCAGGCAGCAGCGGTGTAGTGCCAAGGCCCAAACCCTCGCTGCTGCCCCCTTGAAAGCACAACACTTCTGGCGATGGTGCCGCCACATGCCTAAGCCCTTGTCGGCCAATGTCACTGGCACGTGGGTGCTGTGGGATGTGCGCGCCGGTGAAGGTGCGCCTGACCAAGGCCTTTGCTCTGGACCAGCTGCACCTACACCTGGGCAAACTGTGCGCCGCAGGTACTTGAAGCTGCGCAACCTGCGCCGGCTGCTGCAAGCGGTGGTGCCAGCGCTGAACAAGGTGTGCCGCATGATCTGGCTGCACCAGATGGGTGTTCGATCTTCATGCAGACAGCCCAGCTGCGTTGTGACCTGAAACATCACCCACGATGTGGAACATATGTTACATATCTCTTCTGTAAGTCCTGCTAGAAGTTGAACCCCCAGTTGGGTGTGTGCAGCACCCGTGCCCGTTGCAGTTGTGCAGCACCTGGCGTGCACCTTGCACCTTTGTGTGCTACTGTACTGCAGGCGGGCGTGACGTACTGGGTGGACTTTGGGACTCTCCTGGGGCTGTACAAGCGGGACGACCTGTACGACGGAGACAATGATGTGGTGAGAGGCAGCACCCTGTTTGTGTGCTGCACTAGCGAGGTGGGGTGCAGCGATGTGTGCAGTGCATCATGGTGAGGTGGGGGGCAGTGATGCGTGTAGTGCATCATGGTGGTGCCACCATGATGCATGGCACGCATCACTACCCCCCACGTCACTAGCAAAGCACACAAGCAGGGCCCTGCCTCTCACCACAAGCCCATCGAGTTGGTGGGCTCACACCTTCAGATTTGACCATGACAGGCTGGTGTCTGGTTCTCCACCGGTTCCTGGCTCATCCCCGCAGCGTGCTTCCCACGGCTTGTACCGCACCCTCCCTTGTGCAGTATAGGTGCATACAGTGCATACAGTGTGACTTGGATGTACTGCCTTGTGTACTGCATATGCTGTTGGCTGTATTGCAGGATCTGGTGGTGCTGGAGCCTGACTTTGAGCAGCTGCTGGAGGTGCTGCCACGCCTGCTGCCCAAGGTCAGCAGTGAAAGGCGTGTGATGTCTTTACATAAGGCTAACAATAATACTAACACGGCTAATAATAATTACAAGGCTGGGCATGTTCTATTGCTGCCCAGTGCCTGTAAGGACTTTGTATCGCCATAGATCTTCACAGTTCTGCTAGTCAACATGTGTGCATGTACTGCATGCATGTGTGCCAGGCATTGCGCTTCAATGCTTTCAGTCGTGCTGTCTGGCATGTGTCACCACCACAAAGTGTGCTGCTGCATCACAGGGGTACAAGGTGCAATGGTGCGGCAAGAGCAGGCAGCTGGGAGATGGGCTGGTACAGCGCTGGTTGCGAGTGTACACGCCTGGCTGGCTGCAGTGGGCCGACCTGGTGGGTTCTCCAAGCTTGTTCGAGGCAATTTGTAAACTGATGACCGGAGAGGGGCAGCATCCGCAAGTATCCTGTACATCACCCTGCTGCCACCCCCCTTGCACTGCAGCTGCGGCTTGCTGAGCATCGGCCCACCCTACCCTGGCCTCGAAGCGCTACCTGCACAGCCACAGATGCATAATTATTCTCAAACACTGTGCAACCTGTACCGCCTTGATGGTACTGCCGCACCTGACTTGCCCGCTGCTGCAGTACGGCGGGTACCAGATCGGGGATAAGATCCGGATCAACAAGGGCCCTGAGTGTGACCTGCCCAAGTGAGCGTGGTGCATCACAGTCTGCCCATGGGTTTTGTGTTTGATCGGTGGGGCTGGTCAGACTAGTGGTATTCATGTGTGTTGCCTCACATTGGCGTGCGCCTCATGGTGCTGCCTGAATGCAGCCTCCAAGCCACCGATCTATTACACGTCTTATAATGCATTCAAATGAGCTGGTGGTGTCATTGGCACCGTCCATCTGGCTGAGCTGTGCCTATGAGCTGTGCCTATGCAACCCTAAACCTCAAACCCCTGTACACAAGCCCGACACACCGCCACCCCCCTCCCCCCACCCCACCCCTGCCACACGCACACGCCAGGTCCATGGTGCTGCCGCTGGGCAGCGTGCGCATGATGGGCAGCAGCGCACCCGCCCCACGTGACATTGAGGCGGTGCTGCTCACGCGCTACGGGGCTGACTGGCGTGTGGACAAGTGAGTGCTGCATGTTGGCAGCCTTTGCGTGCGAGCGGCTCCTTTTGCTGATCAACCTTTGCCTGGCTGAAGGCTTGAGTACCATGAACATGAACATGAACGTTTGGGCGAGTGGCTCCACAGCACTTGCACACCCCGACTGCCTGCGGCATACACTGGCACCTGACCTTTGCTTCATGGGAGTGGCCATACTGCTGGCCTGGCTGGTGGTGCTCGCCGTGGTACAGCTTGGGTGCACCTGCCGGCACGACGGGCCCCTGATGCGCCTTGCCTGTTTGCTGCAGGTACGCGTCCAAGGGCGCGGACACCGTGGAGCACAACAAGCAGTACCTGCGTGTGCTGCGTGCGCTGGGCCGCATCGGGCTGCGGCTGTGAAGCAAGGAAGGCAGCACGCGCCTGGCTGGAGCTGTGCACTATCGCTACCCCCCACACACGCACCCCACACTCCAGTTGGTCCCCACCACCGCCACAAACTGTGATGGCCACCATGGTGAATATGCGTGTCAGGATGGCACCAAAACATTTGCGATGTTAGATGCTTTTGAGGCGCGAAATGGAGTGTGCATTGATGACCAGCCCATGGCTGGCTGAAGGCTTGTTTAACATGATCATGGATGGCCACCATACTGGCTGCATCAGGGCTGCTAGATCCAACAGGAGGCTGAATGGCAGGTGTGGCAGCAGTCCAGCAGCAGGACGATGGGCTTGTGTGCGAGGTGTGGGAAGGAAATGGGCACATGCCATACGGCCAGAGTTTTTGGACTGATGTACTGGTGATGAAGAGTTTGCTCACATGCCAAGAGGGCCGTGACTGGTGCCTACGGCTTCTGTAATAACAACATGCTGCCATGGTGCCGCAGATCATGACTTCTAGACCAACAAACTGTTGTGCACTGGTGCACGTGTGGCACAAAGACGCATGACGCTGTGGAAAATTGTGGTCCTTTGGTTACATTCGGATAGTATGGGAAGAGGATTTGCTGCACCTTCAGCTTGCACTGATTCGCCTAATGACAGTGCGCTTGGTGCACAACAGCGTTGGCAAAGCTTCCATGACAGTTTGAGACCTCGATATGAAAAGGATGAGCATCAAATCCTCCCATGTTCCTTTGGCGCATGCCTAGCGCAAACAACCATCAACCAACAACATCAGTCCAACAAAGCAGGCAGGTCAATCGGACCATGCTTCTGCTGCAGGGCATATGCGGTTCAACTTCATCCCTGAGGCACACCAGCTGTTGCGCAAAACATGTCACAACCCTCAGCCCAAGCCCTCCTCAATGTCGCAACAGACACTACTGACTAAAAAGTATCCAGCACAGCAACACCTGACTCATGCGAGCCGACGATGCCATGACACAGATAGGGGACTGAAAAGTGACAGCCTGTCTATGTGCCTAAGCATCCCAGGGGATCTGCTGCCTGAGAAAGAAAAAGGCAGCATCATGCCCCAAGGAGGGGGGGGGGAGGCATCCTTAGACCTCTGTAATGATCCTCATATGGCGTACCAATAAAAAATAAAGATGAGTTGCCTGTCCGCTCAGGCCTGCCAAATATGGACTAGCTGTACTTGTCTCAAACAAAGCACGTGGACAGCAGCGTCTGCACCAGCATGGAGCTGATCATGCAGCTGTGTGAGGCCACATCCCTGTATTTGCTTCTGTAACCCCATACCACATCCCGCTCCACACACACTTCATGCATCGGTTGGATCGCGCGCACAGGAGTGGTGCAGGGGCACAATGCCAAGGCCGCCAGATGCTGCCCCTACACCTTCGCACCACCATACCTCCATACCTCATTCAGTACCCTGTGGGGCATGGATCAAATGAGCGGAGCTGTTCTGATACCCACAATCAATTTAAGCGTGTTTGCTGATCAGCTTGCGTGCCACATATCCGACGAATACTAACACCCCGAGTGATCACACTAAAGCTGTTGAGTCCGACCAGCGCAAGCCGCAGCATGCAACACCGCCACCTTGACACGTGGTGCAAAGGCAGCGGGGTCATGCGGGTGCCACGCACTGTGCTCTCAGTGCAGTCAGCCGCTCGCGTATGGCCGCGAGGCTGGGCCTGGCAGCTGGGTCACGGGCTAGGATCCACTCCACCAGGGCAGCAAACTCCTCGCCCATCCGCGACACTTCCAACTCTGCTACGTTTGGTACCCCTGCCACACTCACATTTCCTGCTGACTGAGGCGGGATGGGGCCCGTGGCCCTGGCACTGCCACCAGTCCCATTGGCTGTGGCACCCGTGGCAGGTGCGTGGGTGCTGCAGTTGCTGCTGCTGGCAACGAGGGCAGGGCCCGTGACTCCCAGGCTCACACGCTCTGCAGGAGTGAGCTGCAAGTGGGTGCCCTTCCCAAACGCGACCCTGTGGGTGACTGATGCGTAGTCGGTGTCTGAGAACAGCACGCGGCCCGACAGCACCTCGTACACCAAGCACCCGAACGACCAGATGTCTGATGCCAGCCCGGCCCCACTCTGACGCAGTGCTGCTGCCGCAGACGCCGCCCCGGGGGGCGCACCGATGGCTGCGGCGCTTGGCCGGCTACCAGGCGCTGTGGCTGCCGCAGCTGCCACAGGGGCTGAGAAACTGGCGCCTTTCCCGAGCCCGTTGGGTGCAGGCATGCTGGCTTGCGCGTTGAGGAGCAGCATCTCGGGCGACTTGTACACCTCGGTGCCGCGGTTGCGCGCGGTGAAGGCCTCCTCCGCGTTGCGGTACGCGCGGGCCTCACCAAAGTCAGCCAGCACCACATCAAACACGGGTTCACAGGGCGGGGGTGGGGGCGGGCCGTACAACTGCCCGTCTGTCACGCCCGCCCGCGGCTCAACCAGGACGTTGGCGGCTTTCAGGTCAAAGTGCACCACCGAGTCAGACGCCAGTACTGCCAGCGCGTCCACCACCTGCAGCAGTACTCCGAGGTACACGGCAGCCGCGTGCGGTACGCCCGGCCCGTTGGTCTGCCGCGCCCGCCACTCTGCCAGCGAGCACCTGTACCGCCTCATCACGATCCAGTACGCGTCCTGCGTCACCCCGTAGTCCAGCAGCTGGCAGATGCCTGCGCACGCGCGCGGGTTGCTGCTGCTGCTCGTGCTGCTGCCGCTGCTGCTGTCACCGCCCAGCAGCGGCACCGGTGGCAGCATGGCAGTAGCGTACCGCTCCAGGATGGCCACCTCCTCATACACGTCCCGCAGCAGGCAGCGGTCAAACCCAGACGTGGGCAGCTCAATGGCCTTGACCATGACAGCTGCACTGGGTGCAGGCGGCACAAAGCCGGGGGCGAGCTTGGCGCGGTAGATGCCCCCGTACGCACCCCGTGAGTGGAACACGAGGTCGCGCACGCGGCCCGAGTCAAACAGGGAGCGCGACAGCAGGCGCAGCAGCCGCAGAGCAGGTGGCATGGGGCTGCTGATGGCGGGCGGGCCACGCGCGCTGCCCAGGCCACTCCCCACGCCGGCTGCAGGGCCTGCTGCACCGCTGCCGCCCTTGCCACCTGCACTGTCCCCCGCAGGCTTGGCTGGGGAAGCCGCAGCCGCGGCCGCGGTGACGGCGCGCACCAGCTGCGGCAGTACAGCCGAGCCGGTGGGGCCGGCAAAGTGCCAGGCCAGCAGGTGCTCCACGTTCGGGGCCCCCACATCGGCAGGGAACGCATGCACGTACTCTGGGTCCAACGAGCCTCCCGGGGTGAGCAGCAGGTCCAGCAGCAGCTGCAGGAGCGACACGTGGAGGGCGGCGTCATGGCACCACAGCCTGCTCGCGACGGCCTGCGCGTACGTGGGCCGGGCGCTGGAGCTGGAGTCAAACAGCTCGGCCCCGCTGCTGCGGGCGCCGGGGGACAGCTGGGGCGCGTGGCGGGGGTCGGCCGCTGAGTCAGCAATGGTGGGGGCGCGCAGGGAGCTGAGGCCGTCCGCCGTGCGTGCCCCACTGCCCTGCCGCGCGCTGCTGCTGCTGCCGGGCGGGGCGCCGCGGTTGCGTGCGGAGGACAGCACCCCGAGGTTCAGTGCGGGCACGGTCGTACCGCTGTGTGAGCACCCCACGATGCTGCTGCCTGTGCCTGGGGCCGGGGCTGGCTTGAGCTCGGGGACCACGTCCCCCGCCTCCCTGTCCTGGATCACCGCGTCCCCTTCGTCGGAGGCACGCCCGGCGCCGGTCGTGGGTGGCGCATGGCGCGCCGACTGCACCAGCCCGCCGAACGTCAGCGTGGAGTGCTGCGCGCTCAGCACCGTGGAGTGGGTACCGGACACATTGGCAGATGCGGACTGTGGCGGGCAGAACGACGGCTCCACCCCCACCAGCACCCCACCCGGTGGCCCACTGCTGCCGCCCCCCTGGTCACCCCGGCTGGACAGGGGCGACACGTGGGTGTGGTGCAGGTGGGCTGTGGGGGGCAGGCGCGGCAGGCGGCCGGAGGACAGCGGTGCAAGCGGGCGGCCCGAGCCGCTGGGCAGTGGCAGGGGGAGGGGCGCAAGCAGCGGCCGTGCACTGCGGCCGTTGGTGGGCGGCGCGTCCTGCCCGCTGGCCGCCTCACCACCTTGCGCACGGGTCCTGGACGAGCTGAGCTGGCCGGCCTCTCCCCCCTCTGAGGCTCCTGGGGCACGCACGTGCACCTGGCTGCTGCTGTTGCCCTGGCTGTGGGACGGCGCCAGGTGGGAGCGGCCCGTGCTCTTGGGCGGCCCTGGGTGCAGGGCCCCACTGGCGGCGAGGGGCGAGGACGTGAAGATGTGGGAGGATGCGGCGGAGCGCACGCTGCTGAGGGAGAGCTTGGGGATGGAGGGGCGCGAGAGGTCGACGGATGTGCGGCCCGTGGGCAGGGATGAGGCAGGGGAGGGCGGCACGCCCCGGCCCGTGTGCTGTGGTGCTGGGTCCGCGTCATGGGGGTGCAGCACCCCCCCCTGCAGGTTCAGCCGCGCAACTGCTGGGTGCTTGACCGCGTGCGATGCCGGGTGTGGCGAGCGCGTGGTGCCCCCAGGTGATGGCCTCACCTGCGGCGAGTTACCTGGGCTGCGGCTGCCCCGCTGCACATCTGCCTCCCCATCAGCGGCAGCTGCTGCCGCGGTGGCTGCTGCGGTTTCCGCCAGCACATCTCGCGCCATCAACCGCCGCGCCTCGTCGTCGTACTCCAGACCCTCCAGGTCCACCACGCGGCCTGCATGTGCACAGTTGCAGTGCGCATCACTTATTTCTGCACATGCCTGCGCGTGGGAGTAAACAACTTCACGGGTGCAGTGGCTGTAGCATGCCACGGTGGCACTCATCATACTCGGACAGGAGTATTTCGTTGCCATGCTGGTTGGCAACTGCCACTGCCATGATGGGCGGTATGCTCAGTGATAAACCTGGCGCAACATTAAGCGCAGGACAGATCGCGGCACTGCCCCCCACCCACCCAGCTTCTCCTCCAGAGCCATCAGCCGCTCCAGATCCTCATTCAGGTCATACGTGAACCTGAACGCACGCCCATCACCCGCCGCCTCTGCTGCGGCCTTGGCTCCGCCCGGCCCCCTGTGCTGGCCACGTGCGCCGTCATGCGAGTGCTGCGCGGCCCCCGAGCGGCCTCGCCCACCAGGGGTCAACCGGACAGGCGAGTCGTCCTCAGAGGTACCCAGGGGGCCATCAACACCCCCCTCACTGCCATCATCATCTGTCCCATCATCACTGAAACTGGCACTGCGCTCTCCCACCCCGGCCTCCTCCTCAAAGGCTGCTCGAGCCGCAGCCTCAGCCTGCTCAGCACACAGCAGTGTCGACTCGAGGCTGAACTCGTCCAGCAGCCAGCCCACCACCCGCAGCTCTTTCATCTCGCTGCGCACAGCTGGTGAGCCACACGCCGCCATGGCCCGCAGCACCTTCAGGTGCACCTTGGCCAGCTCAGCCGCCGCACTGCCGGTGTCCACTCCCGCAGTCGCAAAAAAGTGGCAAAACTGCGAGAAATGGAGGCCGGCGTAGTGGTGTGCAAGCCCCGGGGCTTCCAACAGCTGCACCCCTGCAAACTCAAACAGGTGCCGCAGCATCTGGATCACCGCCAGCTGAACTGCCGCGGTGTGCTCCGTCAGCGGTTGGTCCAGCAACCGGGCCACCGTGCCTGATCCTGGCTCCAGCAGCACCGTCAGTTTCTGCACCGCTGCTTGCAGTACCACCTGCTGCTGGTCCGTGCTGTGTGTGTCGTCCTGTGCTGACACGGGTGCCGTGTGTAAAGGGGCAGCTGAGGCCAGGGGCCCCAACACCCGGGCCGCAAAGCGTACCAACCCATGCAGCAGCTCCCACAGGACGAGCGCTGCACCTAGTGCTTCATGCTTGGCTGCACAGCGGGCCAGATACTGCTGGGAGAAGTGCACATGGGGCAGCAGCTCCAGCAGCAGGCCCAGCACCACTGGGCGGCCAAGCAGCAGCTTGCGCACGGCTCGCCGCAGGGGCGCGGCTGACGGATGAGGCACCAGGGCATGTTGGGCCAGCTGGGCATACAGCTGTAGCAGGGCCAAGGCTGCGGCCACCTCATCAGGGCCCCATTCTGATATGGGCCCTGATCGCTGCAGCAGCAGTGCCTCCACACCTAGAAGCACGTCCTCTGCCGCACCCAGCAGTGCAGCTGCGGCCTGTGCTGACCCGGCTGGCTGTAGCCAGCTCCGCGCATCCAGCAGCACCTGCTGAATGCGCGCTAGTGCCTCGGGGCCTGATGTTGCGCACGCCTTGGCCAGCTGGTCGTGCAAGCGCACTAGCTCTGGGTCGCTCGCCTTGACCTCCTGTGATGCCTGTGGGGAGGACAGGCCATCGAGGAGTGCCCGGTGCTGCTCTGTCGCGCTGGCTGCCAGCTGCTTGGCTTTAGTAAGGATTGCACGCAGCATGCGCTCCTGACGCTGCATGCTTGCATGGTCCCCATGCTGAGTGCGCAGTGAAGTCTGGGGTGCAGCAGGTTTCCCTCGCGTCTGTGTTGACGCTGCCTGAAGCACAGCAGACGACGGCCCAATCCCAGCATCGGCAGACCGTGCCTTTGCCGTGTTGCTGCTGTGGTCGCGGACATCGACTGCGTCTGTACGGGCCGCTAGAGTCCTGCGGGTTTCATCAGGAGACACCAAAACAATGCGTCAACGCCCACAACCACGCTGCTTGAGTGTCCCCAGCTCTATTCGACTTCACACAAACCTGGGCTCTCTCGTCGCAGCTGCTGGCCCTTGCAGACCACTGGATTTGCAATCATCACGCACGTCGTGCCGAGCTTGGCGTGGCTCTTCATCTGTGCAAGGGAAACTCAGACGTTGACAATGGCCAACGCCGAGAGCCTTCAAAATCCATACAGTGGCAGATGTTGAAAAATCACCTTTGCACGCTCCTTCCCGCTGACCGAAGCATGAAGGCCAAAGCCCGCAGGCTGCAAAGATGGACGGCATCTTCTGCTCCTTCTACTTAAAATGTTACAATGGAAATTCACAACTTCCCATCACCGGCCTTAAGCGGCTCCGCGGCCTGGGTCTGTTCCGAGCCCAGACCATTTGAACAGATTTGTTTATGCACAAACACACGATAAACGAATGCTACTAGACCCAGACCAACGGTCGCGTTGGACATGAGTGGGGGTTTGGTCAGGGTTCACTGAAGCGGTGTGCATTGACCTTGGCTGCAAGACTTGACAGCAGCTCCCGGTCCTTGATCTCCTCAGGGCTGTATGGCAGACCCTCCACTGCTGGCTGCAGTCATGTTTAGTGTAAAGCACACGGCTCACATTAACACATACAGCCAATTCCACATACTCGGCATGCACAAACAGCTGTTGTTACAAATGCAATGCTCTGAACCAGGCGCCGGTTTGCATGTAACTTACATGAAGTTCATGGCGCTTGGCCAGAGCCTCCAGGACCTCCTCCCTTGTGGCTCCCTTTGCAAGCCGCAGCAGTGTGGACCGCCACACGACACCTTGCTGTGATGGCAGAAAAGCGTCGCCCGACACATCCATGTGTGCTTGCGGGTCAAACATCTGCTGCAGGCTGGGCAGTGCCGCATTCAGCTGCAGCTGCAGCTGCAGCGGCAGCCATAGCCATATATCCTTGTGGCTGCTGAGCACGCTGCGCCCGCTCAGCACCCGGTTGTTGCGGGAGAGCCGCTCCCGCAAGCTGTGGCGGGACGTGCCACCTGGACCCCCACCTGCAGCACCACCAGCATCGCCGCCCGACCTGACGCTCCTGCCACTGCGCGCGCTCCTGCCACTGGCCGGACTGTCAGCTCCGCTGGCGTTGCCTGCTGCACCAGGCACCTCATCAAAAAAGTGTGACGAATGCTCGCTCCCACTCTCATCGTCGCCGGTGCCTGTGTCCGCACCCCCACCTTCCCCCTCGTCATCTCCATCCATGCTGGCAAAGTGTGCGCGCCGGGTACTCTGCACCGAGGTGGGGCGTGACATATGCCGCTTGGACAGAGCAGACTTGGTCGGCGTGAGTACAGGGCTCATGCCCTTGTGTGCTGGTGAGAGAGGTGTGGGTGACAGCGGCTGCGTAGAGGCCTCCTCCCCACTGCCGTGGGCTGCCTCCACTTGCCCCGGCTGCCCAGCGTATGGCTGGATAGGTGCGTCCGGCACAGACCCAGGTGCACGGTAGTGCACATCTACCGACAGGCTGCTGGCCGTGGCACGTGAGATGCCTCCTCCGCTTCCACTTGCCTGCTGCCTGCCTCCCTGCAGCTGGGTCCCAGTCCCTCCATCCTCCAGCCCTTCCCCTATAGCCCGCGGCCCAGTTGGCGGCAGGGGAGGCAGGGGGCTGGGGTTCCTAGGCAGGGATGGTGGGTGTGGGTGTGGCCGTCCACCAGGGCCTGCAGTGCTGTGGCCACCCACCGGCAGTGGCTCCAGCCGCTTGGGCAACATCCGTGCCTCCAGGGCTGCAGCGCCATCAGCACTCACGCGTGCGTGCACAGGTAGGGGAGGAAGCGGGGGCGGGGTGGTGGTAGGTGCTGCAGTGCTAATGTTGGGTGCGGATGCCAGCTGCCCCCTCCGGGCAAAGGGCAGGGGTGGCATGCCTGGCTGCTCCAGCATATCAAAGTAACCAGCCTCCGCCTCACCCTCACTTGACAGCAGTGAGCGCAGGGCATCGTCCTCAGGGTTTGATGCCGCTGCTTCTTCCACATGGGGCAAGGATCCCGAGCCGCCTGGCCCCGACACCAGGCTGGCCAGCTCTGTCGCTGGCAACAGCAGCAGCCCGGCACGGGTGCACAGCGCACGACAGGCCACAGACAGGCGCTCTGCTGCCTGCACTGGCACCTGCAGCTGCTTGGGGGGCAGCGGCTGCTTGCCTGCCTCCCCATCTCCCACTGCCTGGAACAGCCTGCCACCAGGGGGAAGGCCCTTGATGAATGCTTTGCCGTCCTCAGGGCCCCCTGCACCTGAGGTTTGCCGGTCCTCACCCTCAGCCCCTTCCATCCCCTTGTCCTCGTCTTCCAAGTCCTGCTGCTTCGCCCTGTGGCACCAACACGTGCAATGGATGCACAAGAGCGTATGGTCAGTGACGAGCAGCATGAAGCCGAGCTGACACATGGCTGCAGCACAGCACACAGCATATCACTGTTTTGGACGGCCATCACTGCCTCCCCAGCCCTGCAAACCCACCCTAATGCCTGAGGGTCCCCTGCCCATATCTTGAGGTTCGCAGCAGGCACAAAACACTGCGACGCAGCATCGCACCTCGCCTGCCCTGGCAGCGTGTACTGCTGGCACAGCATGTACACAGTGGATACGATGTGCACGATGTCCGCCACATACTGTGGCAGCCGCTGCGGCGAGGGCGAGATGAGCAGGTAGCGCAGGGCCACGACGGAGAGGCCCTCCTGCACAACCTGCGACACGAGCCACTCCGTGAACTGAAGGGAGGAGATGCGCGCGGCCGCGTGCAACAGGCGGTACAGCGTACAGCGCCACACGCGCGGTGCAGCACATGCAGCCTCCGGGTACTTCAGGGGCTTCCTGTGGATGTGGAGGCACGCATGTTCATGTTGCTGCAATTCTACATATGTTAG
The DNA here is from genome assembly GCA_004335575.1 of Haematococcus sp. NG2. Lineage (NCBI taxonomy): Eukaryota > Viridiplantae > Chlorophyta > Chlorophyceae > Chlamydomonadales > Haematococcaceae > Haematococcus > Haematococcus sp. NG2. The sequence goes on along the minus strand of QAXD01000041.1, from coordinate 335,794 downwards.
AAATGGGTAGGTGTGGTGTTGTGTGTGGCTGGAGCCAACATTAGCTGCGCGTATGCAGCTGCAGCTGGCCAGTGTAGCAGCCAGCGCATCGCATGGCTCATAAGTTGTCTTGCAAGGACGCCCCGCGTGCGGCAGGATAGCAGCGCCGGTGGCGCAAAGGTATGCTGTGCACAACATACCGCGCAGCAAGTGAAGTCCCTGCCACCCACCTGAATGTGCCCCAATCCAGCTTGTCCACGTGCCAGAACAGCGTCATGTTTGTGATGTCTGTGTACATGGCCGTGATGTGGCGCTGGATAGCAGTGACGAGCTCATCTGCCTGGACCAGGCAGTTGTTGTACTGCACCACCATGGCCTCGTACTCCTCATCCTTCAACAACACAGGCAATACAGGGCACAGCTGGGCGCAGAAAGCTTTGGAGTGAAGGTGAAATGAAATGAAGCAAGGGGGAACACCCCTGGACCCTGACACATTTTCCCGCCTGTGTGTTCCCACCCAAGGACAGTCCTGCATGTGCCGCTCTTGCTGCACACAGCTGAGATTAGCCAGTAAGGACGCACCTGCACAGCCAGCTCCAGAGGCCGGCGGAACGACTCCAGCCGGCGCCGCACGCAGCATGCCGAACTGTGCATGTCAAGCGGCATTTGCACAGCAAGCGTGTGTGCCAAGCGCCTGAAGAAGGCCCGCTGCCCATATGGCCGCTTCAGGGTGGCTGTGGCCCGGCCACTCAGCGCGTCAACCACAGGCACTGACACCACAAACGACACAGCATCGTGCAGGTGTGTCGGGGGCACAGACCTGTAGAACAGCAGTGAGATCTTGGGTGCCGGTGTGGGCAGGTCATGCACAGGCACACAGATCTTGGCCAGCCAGTCCATGAGGTTGGACAGGCACTCCAGCACCGCCATGGCAAGGTACACCTGTTGTATGACACAGTGTCACATGCCGGCCTTGTCAGCCAAAGAGCAACACCCCATGGCTGTCGGCATACGTGACCTCAAACTACAGTTGGAAGTCCACATCGTAGTGTCCGACTTGCAACCCACTGCGACCGTGCCAACATGGCCTGCTGCCCACAGGCGCTGCATCAGATTGCACATGCATAGTGCACAGTGCAACATCCTGCAACAAGCCACATTAAATAGCTTCAATGGTAGCAGCAATGTGCTGCCAGTCACAGCAGGAGCCACGGCATCAGACCTGCAGGGGCTCTGGGTACTGTGCCAGCCGGAACAGGTTGCCTGTGATCATGGACAGCATCTGGTAGGATGTCTCATCCAGGAACTGGGGGCGCTCCCGGTCCACCAGGAAGCTGAGGTCCAGGGAGCGGCGGCTCACAGTCCTGACCACCAGGTCTTGGTCTGACCAATTGATTTGCAGGAACTCTGCAACCCGTTCATTGACATGGACAGGGACCAAGGAGGTTGGTCTGAAGCTGTGCAGACGCATGGAGGGGCATGAGGCGCACACAGCACAAGCAGCAGCTAGTGAGCTGCGCTGCACATGGGTGATCGCATCTAATTACCACCAGTAGTCTGCCCTCGCTTCCAGAACTCCCTGGAGCCTGCAACTTGCAGCTGACGTGACAGGGACCAGCACAACACACGCGCCCACCTGCTGCAGGCCAGCTGTCCTGCAGCACTTCCACCTGGCTGCTCCACACAGCAGGATCACTGCCAGCCTCCAGGATGCACGTTGCCATCTGCACCATGCTTTCCATCATCAGCATGCCCACGCGCGCACGGTGCTCCGTCACAGCACTGTTGATCACGTCGCGCACCAGCACCTGTGAAAGTGGGACCAGCTGAGCGGTCAACAATGCGCCTGCTGGGTGGTCTGGCTTCTTTTAGGGGGTGTCATCCATGGCAGTGGAACAGCCCACCTGGGCTGCAGCTGGCATGCATTGCAGGTTGTCACCTGGCAGCCATGAGCTCGGCAGCGGCCACCAGTGGAAGGAGCCTCTCTACACCTGATGCTGGGCTCACCTTGTAGTCTTGTGGCGTGGAGCCTGTGGCCGCATCCAGGATCTCAACCAGGCCACGCAGAAAGCCCACCACATCCTGAAACAGTGCCTGTGCAAAATGGTATCCAAGTATCCAACAGACTTGGAGTCGCCACTCATGCAGTAGAATGGGTGCGGCGTGCACATGTGCGGTGCCGGTGCTGCATGTTATAGCGTAGTGCCTGCCTGATGTGCCATAACATGCAGTGTTCATCGCTTGTGCCCAGCTGCGGTGTTGCATGAGGCCTTCCTGTACGGCTGTGATTCTCTCGCACCTGCACGACTGAAAACACGCTGCGTGTGGTGTCCATGCTGTTCAGGAAAGCAGCCATCAACGCACTTGGGCCTGCCACGGATGGCCCGGTGACACTGCAACCCACACAGCAAGCCGGTACATGTGAGGCACAAGGCACACAGGTCGAGTTCAACTTTAGAGAAGTGGCGCAGCAGGCTACAAGTCACGAACACCCAGGGACGGCTGCACCCGCCTCAGGACAAGGCAGCGGTCGGTCATTGAGACGCAGGTTGCTGTCTGGTTGGTGATGTATCACCTGCCAGCCGCCAGGGAGCGGTACACGCGGCTCTGGGCAGGCAGCGTGGGCACCTCTGGAATGAATGGTACCGTGTCGATGGCCGTGCCATCCAGTAGCGACCCAAGCGCCAAGGACAGCGCGGCAGCAAACGGCTGCACATACAGGGAGGACAGCAGCCAGAGGGGCATCCGTGTGGGCAGCGAGTTGAGGGCGGGCAGCTGAGTGGCGGCGTGGTACAGCAGCTTCTGGCCCACCATCTGCACGCGGGACAAGTAGGGGCATGACAGCAGGCACCGTTGGGGGTTGGCTCACAGTTCACCACACCCACATTCTGTATGATAGTGGGCAGGTTGATGGTGCTGCGGTCGACAACACTGCCATGCAACATCTCATCAGCACTGCGTAATTGTGACATGGACCGACCTGCAGGTATGTGCGTGGCATCATTGCGCGCGCGTACTCCTTGAAGTCCTCCTCACTCAGCTTGCCGCCTGTAGACCATCAGTGAGCAACACACCGCTCACTCACAACGGCGACCCACAGCATGCTTGGCACAACATGACAGTCGATTGCGTGTTTGAAACCCGACACCGCCGGCACAAGGCATCGCGCTCGCCAACCCACCACGAGTCACCATCTTTGACGAGAGTTTGAGCACACGTTCCTCCAGCTCTGTCGCGCGCCGCCCAAATGACTTGGGCGTCCAGTTCCGTGGCTCGTCCGTGCTGCGTGCATGATACCAGCAGGCAAGGTGTCTGTCAAACACAGGGACGGGAAGGATCATCCAGCGCAGCAACGCATGTGAGCTGCAGTTGTTCATGCTCATGCCCACCCAAAGCGGCCCGCTGCAGTGCCCACACGCAGCAGCTTGTGCACTGTAACTCCGTCACACCACCCGTGCACATACCACACAGCCCTCCTGCATGCCTGCATGTGCAGAGCATGCAGGTCAAACGGCACACACCGCCACTCACATCACGCCTTGTGCAGCTCCAGTGGGCACCGCCATGCCGTGCCAGAACGCACGCGCCAGCGCCAGCCAAGCAGCATGCTCGCTGGGGCTGAGGTGATACAGTGCTGCTGCCAGTGTGGTGGTGCTGGAGTTGTTGACCATGGCACCGCCCACAGGGCTCATCGTAGCAGGTGGTGGCACATCATCCTCTGCTGGGGCCAGCCCACCCTTCCCCACTGGCATGGTGTCTGGCAGCGCCAGCCGCCACCACACAGTCCGGCCACGTCCCATGGCAGTGCCCTGCCGCCGCATCTGTTCCAGCAGCTGGTGATGGACCAGCGCAACGCTGGCGTCCGGGTGCTGCTGCCCCAGCCGACGTGCTGCCCACGCCTGCAGCTGCGTGCGGATGCCCTGCAGTACGTTGCTGCTGCTGCCAGGTGTAACGTTTGGCTCCTCAGAGAGTGAGGGCAGGACAGGTGGGCTGGCGGCGGATGTGCTTGCATCAGCTGCTGCGCCATCTGCCCCGCCGTTCCAGCGCAGAGATGGGATGTCCAGCTGCGTGAGGTCCATGTGTGCAAAGCGTGTCCGTGCGATGGTGTCTTGCGCACAGCCGGACAAGCTTGAACGCTCCGAGCATCATCAGCCATGCACAAGCATGGCGTGCTCATTTGAACATCTGTACACAAGGCATGTCATCGTACCTGCAAATACAGCGCCAGCGCTGCTTCATACTGCTCCGTAGCAAGCAGGCCATTCATTTGCTGCAGCAAAGGGTCCTGGCGTTGTGGAACAGTGTTGATACCGACATCCCAGCTGCTGTCCAGGTCAGTGCATGTACACAGCTGAGCCACTTTTCGTACTGGGGCCGCGCCCTCTGCATTATTGTTTTGCTCGGAGCTATCGCCAGCCTGCTGCACGAACGGTGCTGCCGCCAGCAGGGCCTGCGGTGCACACCGGAACATGGGTTTATGGACGATCAAGTCAAAAGCAACCGTGAATGGTCAGCTGGCTTTATGCGCACGTTGAGTTGATCATCCAGCAGTTTGCAACTTTGCTGGTATGTGACAAGATGGTCAGCATTCTGCTGGTGTGCCTGGGTCTCTCCATTACGTGCAGCACTAATGAGCTGCGACCAGTACTCATCCATCCCGTCCTCAACCCATGCTGCTCTTGTGATACTGCAACAGAAACACTTGATACATGGAAAAAAAGGACCCAATCAATAAAACACTGCAAATGCACATACGTCAAGGGTCATCGGCCTTCCACCTCGCCCGCGTGTGACCTTCCTTGCAGGAGTCCCTTCGTCTGCTGTGCTTCTGCATGCCTGTCATTTATGTGAATCGCATTGCTATTGTACCGTGCCTAGTGTTTCCAGCTGCCAAGTCGTTTGCGTCCCTCCACATTCCTGACTGCCTTGCGCCCAGGGGACGGACGCTGCGGACTTGCCTCTGAGTTATAGCATCGCATCGTTGCTGTTACGTTCGAAGCAAACAGCAGCACTGGGGGGTTTCATCGGGCAGTCAGAGAAGCAGCGGTAGCAAAGGCGGGATGCACCTGGCAGATGCGTAGGGGATTATAGCGTGGATTCGCTGGCTTTCATTTGGTCAGCCGATGCTGCGGCCCCCGTGCCAGCAGCCAGGCCCAAATGGCCACTTCGTGTCCAGCCGTCTGCCAGGGCCTCATCAGCAAGCGGCAGGCCCCATGCATGAAGCACACACAGAGCGGCAGTGTGGACCAGCCGCCTTGCAGCTGACGAGCGTTGCACTCAGCGACACGTACACAGGGCGCACGACAGCCGGGCCTCAGCCGAGGCAAAGCCTCACCATTGTGACTGCGGCTACATATCCTGTGATCACTGTCCAGCCGCCGCCCCTACAGCCGCATGAGGTGGAAAAAACCGCACACGCTGCGGCAAGGCAGCTGTGGCGCCAGCCGGCTCCTGAGCATGGCTCGCAATCTGGCGCGTACCAGCCGCAGCCGCTGCCTCCGTTCTTGGTGCCAGCTGATAGTCACCTCCACCGGGTGCTGCCTGGTGCACAAGAGCAAGAGAAACATGGAGATGTTGCGCCAAGTGGTAGCACACCAGCATCGCAGCTCACGTTGGATCGTCATGATAGGCCGCCGGCAAAGCGCAGCCTATCACTCGCGCACATTGCCTCCGCGTTTGGTGCGTGGGGCGCACACCTGCTCTTTGCTCTTGATGTATGGTGCTCTGTAATTGCCTGGGCTTGCTGTGTTACATGCTCCTGCCTTGCCTGCATTTTGATCTTGTCCAACTGGCTGCGCTGTGTTGCATGCAATTGTTGCATGCAGGTGGGCCGACAGCAAAGCAGCCCAGGCCCAGCAGCGATGGTCTACAAGTTGACACATGCGACATCCCGCAGTACAGACCCAAAGCTTGGACTCACCCACTCCTGAGCTCCAGGTCTGCACCACAGCTCCCACTCAGCCTGCAGCCAGCACTCTCAGAGCCAGCTCCTGCATCACGCCCGGGTTCCCCCACACCCTCAGCTCATGCAGCGCCTGCAGTACAGCTGCAGCACAGCCCACCATCGCTTAAGGAGCAGCACCAGACAGTGCTGCGGCAGTACCAGGAGATGTTCCGCACAGCCCATGCTGTGCGTGAGCAGCTACAGCAGGCCAAAGCACGTGCCGAGGCACAGCTGGGCATGAACAGTGGGTGTGGCCAGGAGGGTCCTGGCGTTGGAGAGGAGGAGCGTGCACAGGTGCGCAAGTTGATGGGGACTGCCGAAGGGGATACTGGCGTGTGAGCTCGGTTTTCGGGACTGTGCAGGGCTTGGCCAAGAGGTCCTCGTTTAGGCTGTGCTTGACTGCACAAGCTAGAGCCCGCTGTCTGCACCTGGACCAATGCCAAGTCCAGGTTGGCATGGTCACATCCAGAGTCCTCCAAACGCTGAGCCTGGAGGGCTGACACTTGCATATGCTGTGTGCTGCATCGGCTGCATGCGTTGCAGCTGATGGCGCACCTTGCAGAAGTTTCAGCCAAGGAGGCGACATGGCACAGCCAGTATGCAAAGCTGCAGGCGCAGTACGATGCACTGATTACGCTGACGGTGGGTCGTGCGGTCTCACCCTTTCCTCTGCATTGCTGAGCTATGGCACGGCACCCATACATGCTGTACGTTGAGCCATCAACACTTTTGTTATGTAACGTGATCATTAATCGGCACCACCGTACACCATCTGTCTGCAGGCGCCAGGCAGAACGTCTGATGCTCCGCAGCTACTGTCGCTGCCGCCGTTACCGCAACAGCCACGGCCACAGCAGCAGCAGCCCCCGCCCCCGCCGCCGCCGCCGCCGCCGCAGCAGCAGCGGTTGTCATTGACAGGACTTCCAACATCAGCTCCATCTCGCAGCACATCGCTGTCATCATCAGCACCGCTTGCTGGTACAGGTGCACCTGCACCCAGCGCACGCTCAGCACGCAAGTCCAGCATGTCGCTGGGCCGTGCCTTTTCCAGCTTTGTTGCTGCCACACGTGACCAGCCGCTCCAGGCTATACCCGCTCCTCCCACGTATCAACAACAGCGCACGTCCTTCGGGCTGGCAGCTGGGGCACCAGCAGCTGGTACCGGCCCCAAGCCTGATGCATCATCTGGTCCAGTGCCGAATGCTCCTCCACGGCCCTCAGGTCAGCCACGCGCTGCTGGCACATGCTTGCATCATGCATGATCATGCTCATTTAGGGTTTAGCTCCCAAACCCTTCCAGTCCCTCATCACACATCGCACTGCTCGCATTCGTACTACTGTTGTTTTGTGCACCTGCAGTATAAAATGTAGCATGCCCAACGATCAAGATGTTCTGTGGGGCCGCATGTTGATCAGGCAGGCGGGGTAAAGGGGAAAGGCCGCAATGGACGATAAGCAAAAGAAAGATACATCGGGGGGCGTTACGACGCCCCCTTTGGGCTCCAGTCCTGCTCAGCAGGCATCAGACCCACCAGATGTTCCCAAGGCCAAGCGCCAAAAAACTGAAACAGCAAGTGACAAGCCGGATGGTGTGTATGTGCACAGCGAATGCCACGACCACGCCTGGAATTGGGGCCGTTCAGTGCCTTGTTCCACAGATGCTGACGCATCTGTGCGCCGTCGCTGCGGGATGCAGGGGCGAGTGTGGATCACCAGGCGGCGATCAAGGCGGTGCTTGCCAACCTGGCATTGACTGGGGCTGAAGAGATTGAGCCGCCACAGGTAACACCGTCATGCAGTCGCATGGGGTGCTCATGGGGCATGCCTGCCAGTGCTGGGCTCGTCTGCCAGTGGAGTGATTACGTCGCAGCCTCTTTCATGCTGCCACAACCCCACAGGCCTATTCTATTTGGGCCCATTCGTTTTTGTGCGTATTGTGTTGTTCATCATGGCCGCGCATGCATGGCTGCTTGTTGCAATCGCATGGCCAGTCAGCATGCTGTCTGGTAACCAGGTGGTGATTCCCCGCATGTAACCTGCAGAAATCTCTGAACATCTCCATCCTCCGTCACCAGCGCATGGCACTGGCATGGATGGCTAAGCGTGAGATGGGGAGTAACCCTCAGGGCGGCATCTTGGCAGATGATCAGGCGAGTTGGGGCTTGGGCAGTGCATGTTCAGGGCACATCGCATCTTGCTGTATGGCGCATGCTTCTTTGGTTGTGCATGGGCCCATCTGTATCCTCATTTTCAGCCTGCTGTTCTTGCCATGCGCAGGGCCTGGGTAAAACAGTCAGCACCATATCCTTGATCGTCACCAACATGCCAGACCCCATGAAGCAGTACGAGCAGCGGCTGGCAGCGGTACGCCACCGTAGTGCACCACACCATTGGAGTGATGCATGCATGGGCACCTACATTACACTTAGGCTTGTGCCGCTGTATGACGTTAGCCTGCACCTGCTGCATACGTTGCACCCTTTTCAAAGCCAGCCCAGCTCATGATGTGATGCCTGCTTCCAGGTATGGATGCTGTGATATGCACCGCCTCCTGCAGCTGCCCCATAAAAATTGTGTGGGCTCATGCTTTGTTCCTGTCTGCAGCAAGCGTACCGGGCCAACCCCAGCGCCGCTGCACGTGCCAGCCCCGCACCCACAGCCGCAGCAGCGGCAGCCACTGCACTCGCCAAGCCCAGCTCCGAGCCGGATCTCACCGCCCTCACGAGCTCGAGTCAGCAGGCAGGGGATGGCAGCAGCAGTGGGGATGAGCTGGAGGAGGCTGCACCCACCTCCTCAGGGCCCTCAGCGAGTCAGGCAGGGCAAGAGGATGGGGATGCAGAGATGGGAGAAGCATCGGGCGGTGATGGGGAAGCGCTGCCATCTGCGCGCCCCTCCACTGGCGCTGCAGCAGCAGGGGCGGATGCCCCGCAGCCACACGCTACTGCCGCTCCGTCATCAGTCAGTCAGCCAGCGCATGAGGGTCAGCCAGCAGCTGACCACTCGGCGCACCAGTCAGACAGCCCCCCACGTGAGCCTGTGGACCCCTCACTCTTCCCGGGTGGGACCCTGGTGGTGTGCCCCACCTCAGTGCTGCACCAATGGAAGAAGGAGATTGAGGCCAAGGTCAACCTGGCCCTGCGCAACTTCACAGTGCATGTGTACCATGGCAAGGTGAGCAGGGTGCGGACGGTCGCCACATCGGATGCGTGCCATCTTATGTTGAGGTGTTTGCTCCCGCAACAAACAGATTGTGGTTTCATGGCCGTCTTCCTCTGCTCTCTCTTGCGGTGAGCTCAGCGTCCATCAGAGTGCAGTTCCCTTCTCCCCTCCCCCTCAAAACCTGCTTTTGCTTGTTGCTTGTCTGCTGCTGCACAGGACAAGACCACCAGCTTGTCTTCCCTATCCAAGTACACCGTGGTTCTCACCACATATGGCACCATCGCCATGGAAGCGCCTGCGCGCGAGAAGCACGGGCAGGCGGGCGGCAGCAGCAAGGGCGGCAAGGGCAAGCGCGCAACACCCACGCCCCCACCGGGCGCCAGCACAGGGGAGTGGGAGGAGGAGTGGCGGACGCTGAAGGGGCCTGGGGCTGTGGCAGGCCGCAAGTCAGACAAAGGCAGCGCATCAGGGGGGCTGGTGTACCAGATCCACTGGCACCGCGTGGTGCTTGATGAGGCACAGAGCATCAAGAACCCGCGGACGCTGGCAGCGCATGCCGCGTGGATGCTGTCTGCGGAGCACAGGTGGTGCCTGAGTGGCACGCCCATCCAGAACTCGGTGTGTGCGGGCTGAGAACGGTGGCTCCTCGTGTGCTGTGGTGCACGCTTGCGCGCGCGTGTATGCCAATGTACTGCATGTTGGCTATTGTTTGGGTCTCTGTATTCATGCGCTTCATCAGGCTGTGACCATGGTGCTTTAATCTGGTTTCCCCCTGCCTGAAGGGCTCCAAATGACAGTGCTAGCCATGGAGCCTGCCCTGACCCGTGTACCTCTGTTCTTGTACTGCAAATTGTACTGCAGGTGGACGACCTGTACTCGTACTTCAAGTTCCTGCGCTACCACCCGTACTGTGAAGCCAGCCAGTTCAAAGCCTTGATCAAGGATCGCATCGCGGTCAACCCTGACAAGGGTTACCAGGTCCTCAAGGTGCGCCACAAACCACTGTCAACGAGGCCTTGGAAGGGCCGGAGCTATGTTGAGCATGTTGCATCCTGGCCAGCTGACAAGCCGTGGCCCAGCAACCTTCAGCTGTGCAGTAGCAGGGAAGGGAGAGCACAGTGCGCTGAGCTGTGGGGTGGGTCTGAAGTGTGGTGGTTGCATCAGCTTCGTTGTACCACGTGTTTTGCTGAGTGGTCGTTGATGGGTGTCGTTTTGTACTGCTGGGCTCTGTACAGCGATGCGCTGCTGTGCTGCTATGCTGCTGTGCTGCAGGTCGTGCTGTCCGCCATCCTGCTGCGCCGCACCAAGCAGTCCACGATCAACGGGGAGCCGATCGTGAAGCTGCCTGCACGTGAGCAGCAGCTCATCCAGCGGGACTTCCAGGAACAGGTGGGGCCATGTTCGCATGGATCCATATTAATTGCTGCCCATGTGTCCACGCCCGGTGTATTCCGTGTGCATGGTTCAACCAGGCACTCCTCGGCTATCCTAAGCGCCATTTGCGCACTGCGTCGTGCAGCCTGCACCCAACTGCAAGCCTGGCCGCTGATGACAGCTTTCATCCCCTTCTGAGCTGCTGTGCTGATAAACATGAAATCCGAACCTCATTCGCAAATCTATCTGAGGCCATGGGCTGGCAGTGGCTGCATGCTTCACGGATGCTCATTGCCATCTTCTGTTCTCATGTGATCCCATACTATGCAACCAAGCCGCTGATGATCCCTTGGGTCTGATGCATGCTGCTGAATCAACCTTTTTTCGCTTTACCTATCTGAGGCTTACTCCCATAATCTGCTGTGCGCAACAAGCACATGGCACAAGCGGATGCATTGCATACCATCCATGTCCATGCATGCTGGGAGCAGTGAAGTGGCCGCGGATGGCAGCTTTCATCCCCTTCTGAAGCGTTTTGCTGATTAACCTGAAATCCGAACCTCATTCGCAACCTGTCTGAGGCCACAACCTGCTGTGTTCTATATGCACTCTGGGTAATGTTGTGTACACCGCGCCAGCAAGCTGCAGAGTCATATCATCCATGCACCATGCTGTGCAGTACATTCAAAAGGTGTGATCATGGACAAGTATTCCCTGGACCTTACTGGACTCCTGTACATATATATGATATATTGGTGTACACTGTGTACGTGCATGCCTGCTTGTGCGCTTGCAGGAGGTGGCTTTCTACAAGCAGCTGCAGGCAGAGAGCATGCGAGCTATAGAGGAGTCGGACCAGGCCGGCACTTCGCAGCAGTACGTCAACATGCTGTACAGCCTGCTGAAGCTGCGCCAGGCGTGCAATCACCCATGGCTGGTCAAGGGCCTGGGGCGGGGCGCGTACGGCAACACGGCTGTCACGGCCGCTGAGCTGGCAGCTGCACGGAAGCTGGCGCCAGAGCTGCGTGCGCAGCTGCTACAGCTGGCACAGCGGCCCGCTGAGCAGTGTCCTGCATGTGGGGACGTACCGGAGGATCCGGTGATCTCAAAGTGTGGCCACGTGTACTGCCGGCAGTGCATGGCAGGACAAGTGGAAGGCCTGGGCCATGAGGATGAGTTCCTGTGCTCAGCCTGCTCCCACGTACTGCGCAACACAGACATATACACAGCAGCTGCGCTCGCTGCAGCCTCTGGGGACACTCTGCCAGCTTCCTCTGCACCTGGCGCTTCTGCAGCAGCGAGTGGCTCGGGGGCAGGGCCCACAGCCGCAGGCAACGCTGCAGCCGGCGGCAAGGGGGGGTCGGTATCGGGCGGCAAGGCAGGGGCTGCCAAAGGCAAGGCCACCACTGGCGGAGCTGGGAAGGGCAGCGCAGCAGCAGGTGGTGCAGCAGGGGACTCAGGGCGGGCGGCTGAGATCCTGGGTGGTCAGGAGTGGGTGTCGTCCTCCAAGGTCGACTGCCTCATGGAGCTCTTGGCTGCGGTCAGGCAGAAGAATGGGGCAGGCGCCCCTGCCACCTCCACTGTACCACCTGGGGCAAAAAACGTACTGCTCAGCCGCTCCCTAACTGCCAAGAAGCTGGCTGGCAAGTTCAAGCCCCTGGGGCCGGCTGTGGGAGCACCCCCCACAGCCTCGCACCCGTCCGCAGGGACCGCGCACGGCCCTAAGAAGCACACCCGCCCTGAAAAGGTCATTGTCTTCTCTCAATGGACTGGCATGTTGGACCTGCTGGAGATCCCGCTGTCCCGTGCGCGGTACGAGTACCGCCGGTTGGACGGTACACTCAGTGTGGCGGCGCGTGAGAAGGCCATCACAGATTTTGAGGAGAAGCCGGAGGTTCTGCTGCTGCTGGTGTCCTTGAAGGCGGCAGCCCTGGGCGTTAACTTGGTGAGGGAAGAGGGGGACTTGCACTGCTGCATGGGAAGAGCATGGTTGCCTGGGTGCGTTTCATGCCTGGCCCGGCCGTGGATGACAGCTTTCATCCCCTTCAGAAGCATGTTGCTGATAAAAATGAAATCCGAACCTCATTCGCAAACCTGTCTGAGGCTTGGGCCAGGTCATCACACTGCGCAGCCGCCATCATGACATGTTATTGGGCTCATGTTTGCGGGGGTGCTGCATAATGTGCAACAAGTGTGTGTGCTGTGGGTGCCACCTTCTGCACTGCTCCTTGCACACCGTATGACCCCTCAACAGGTGTGTGCAAACCACGTGGTGCTGCTGGACTTGTGGTGGAATCCCACGACCGAGGAGCAAGCCATCGACCGCGCGCACCGCATCGGCCAGACGCGCACCGTGCACGTCACACGCATCACGGTGAAAGGCACGGTGGAGGAGCGCATCTTGCAGCTGCAGGTGGGGCGTGGTGGGGTTGAAGGGGTTGGTGGTGGGCAGGGTCGGACAGGGGCATGATGCGTCGCCCGCTAACAACCTCCAGATGACCTTAGAGTATCCACTTGCAAACCGCACCAGGACTTGACCATTACATCAAGGTTGCAAGTAGGCGTTCACATGCATCTGGCAGCCACCAATAATCATGCTTGCTGGGCTGCATCATGCTCATCCATGCCAAGCCGCTGATGATCCCTTGGGTCTGATGCATGCTGCTGAATCAACCTATTTTCGCTTTACCTATCTGAGGCTTGCTCACGTTCTGATGTGCACACACGAACTTGAATTGAATGGCTCCATGTGCATGCATACCTTGGAGCAGTGGCCGCGGATGACAGCTTTCATCCCCTTCTGAAGCGTGTTGCTGATAAACCTGAAATCCGAACCTCATTCGCAAACCTGTCTGAGGCCACACACCCCAAGCACTTCATGTCCCCACTGTAACCATCAGGCACAAGGTCCTCATCTGCAGGGCACCTATCACATCAGGACCAGCCATGATCACATCCTCTTCCGTCCCCTTCATGCTGTTGGCCATACAACTTTGCCACTGCACGAGATGATGACTCCATGGCTAGTCATGTACAACTCATGTTTCAAGCGATCCAAGCATGTCAACATCCCGCACCCTCCTTGACCGGCAGGAGCGCAAGCGCCAGCTCGTGTCCGCCACCCTGGCTGAGGGCCGTGATGCAGCTGCTGGCGCCAATAAGCTGACCATGGAGGACCTGCGCTTCCTCTTCTTTGACATCTCCCCCTCGCCTGCCCCTGCCCCTCCTGCCGCTGCTGCTGGGTCCAAGGATGTTGGCAGCAGCAAGGGTGTGGAAGCTGGCAGCAAGGACGCAGCAGGTAGTGCTGGTGAGGGTGGGAAGGACGCAGCAGTGGCTGCGACAACAGAGGTGACAGTGCCGGCAAACGCCAGCCTGGCCACCGTGCTGGGCCACACATAATGAGCTGAGCCAAACAAACAGACATGTGACATTTCATGCTAGTTGGGATGCACTGACATGCAGACCAACATATACATTGTACAGCTGTGCACAAGTGCGTGTGATCTGGCACTTTAAAGGCAGAAGATGGTAGATGCTCGAGATTGACGCCAGGCTTGGTGCGATGCCAAGGTAGTGAGTAGCGCTTGTAGGTTCTGGATGAGTCATGGCGGCAACAGATGTGCGTATTTGATGTCAGGCACATGTGTGCAAGGCATGTGTGAGGCATGATTTTCACAGGATTTCAGGGACTGAATGTTGTGTTGCATGGCACGGGAAGTGGTTGGCATTGGACGCATTCATCCTTCATAACTGCACATGTTGTAGGTGAGGACAGTTGAGGGCTGTTTCAGAGAGTAGAAGGGACACTGGTTGTTGATCTGATGGCATTGTGCTGTCATTGTGTTAGCTCAAAACAACCGGTCATGATGGTCAGAGAAGCCTGGCGCCCCGCACTGACACGAGGTACAGCCAGGTTGGATGCATAGGCACTGTAGGTGCCTGGTGCTGTAGCACCTCGGTTCAGCCCACATACCCAAAATCCCCATGGACAGCATGCAGCACTTGTCGCAAAACACAGCGTGCATGACCTGCATGTTTGTCCACATGCATCACGCACATGCATGCAGGAACAGAAGCTGTGCTTTTGGCTGCAGATATAGCGCTAGACGCCGACAGAACCTCAAAGCTCTGCATCTCCAACATTACAGTGTCTGACACACGTTGCATGTTGCTGAGGGAGAATGCTGTCAGCGTGGCAGGGCTGGAGCAGGGCTGATGGTTGCTTTTGATTGTCAAGAATGTATCACTACAATATCATATCCACTGCGTATATATCCAATTGTGGTGCGTCGCATTCGTCATGATGTGCGCCTCTGGAGTACTGCCACCCTGCAGTGACTTTACACGTTGTCATTGGGTTTTCCTGCTCCTCTTCCAGTGCATTACGTCAGTCATCTTTAAGGTCTGCGTAGCAGCAAAGCCATGATATCGAGGGCAGAAACCGACCTGGTTCCAGAAACTCCGTGGCTCGAGGGCAACAAAGGCGCAGCCTGAACACTGAGATACATCTGAGGTTCCGAAGTGGTCCCTGTGCGCTGCGCGTTGCGCACACTGAAGCGCTCAACAGGTTGGATTATCGTAAAAAATATCATGTTGTGCTCTCCCACGCCACACTGTTGCCTGTGGCATATCACTGTAGCAGTAGTGGGAGCACAATGGCTCTGAGTGCGTGCTGCTGCACATGGCTGGCATGCCGGGTGCATGACACAGGGGACACCAGTACAGCCACATTCAGTGCACGTGGCTGAATTAGCGCGTGGCCACACTCCCTGTCCATGATCACGTTGCAGGTGCTTTCTGCTGCCAAGCTTC
Source organism: Haematococcus sp. NG2 (assembly GCA_004335575.1). Taxonomy (NCBI): domain Eukaryota; kingdom Viridiplantae; phylum Chlorophyta; class Chlorophyceae; order Chlamydomonadales; family Haematococcaceae; genus Haematococcus; species Haematococcus sp. NG2. The sequence goes on along the minus strand of QAXD01000041.1, from coordinate 320,526 downwards.
AAACCAGCATGCTCCGGGCAGGAGTGCTGGGAGCACACCATGGCACTGTGGACATGTGGGGTGTACCCCGGGCAACTGTGAAGGTGACAGCTACCAGCATGGCTCTCACACCGACGCCAGCAGCAAAGCGTGTGGGCATGTACCCCCACAGGGCATGTGAAGTGCTCAGAACAGCTGCTGCCCCAGAAGACCACACAGGTGCGCCTGTCATGCAGGACACGGGCCATGATGGCCGACCCAAGACCCCTCCACCTGCAGTTTTGTGTACAGCACACTGCACAGACGACAGTAGCAGCAGCAGCAGCAGCAGCAGCAGCGGCTGTCATGCCAGCGCTTCCAGTAGTGCCACCGACGCCCCTCTGGAAAGCACCGTGCCCTTCCCCACAAGCTGCAGCTGCACACGACGTGCCACCACAGTCGCACAGATCGCACTCACAACCCCCGCAGACGCCACGGCAGCTGCGCAGGAAGCGGCTCTGAACGCTGGCCTGCCATGGGCCTGGCCTGCCCCCACACATTCTACACACGCTACACAGCCCCCGATTCCCATGATGGGAGTTGCTGCTGAGGCAGGGGCAGCCGCAGTGGCGGCGGCTGTGCAGGCGCATGTAGCGCGCATGGCGCAGGTGATCCAAGGCATTGCCAGCAGTGATGCTGCTGGAGGTGGTAGCACAGGCAAACAGGCGGTGGGGGCCAACCCAATCCTACCCTTCACCAGCATCATCGGCCAGGTGCGTAGCCCACAGAGCTGTGGCAACACTGATCCTTCTCATACCCCATCACGTGCGGCCAAAGCACTCGCACCTGCAGCACGCAATCTGCACAATCTGAGCGCTAGACAAAACTCGTAATCAGAGGCCCCTTGCGTTGACTTTTCTCGCTGATGCCTCGGCTCTGATAGTACTTGAGCATTACATGGGATGTACCAGCATGCCGAGCTCATGCTGCTCGGCTGCTGGTGGCTCTACCTGCGGTATGTGTGCCGGTTGCCTGCATGTTCAATGCTCTTCTGCTGGATCTGTTGCCCGCAGGATGAGATGCGGCTGGCACTGCTGCTGTGTGTGGTGGACCCTAAGATCGGGGGGGTCATGATCATGGGTGCGCTGTGTTAAAACCATAAACCCTAAACCTCAAACCCTAAACCCTAGACGGAGCTGCTAGTCCTTGCTCAGCAGCTGCATCACATGTGCCCTGTTGTCCCTTGTGACGGTGCCAAGCCCTAGGTCTGTCTCTTCTGAACCTGCACACATGCACACATGCGCTGGCATGTGGCAGCAACAAACAGCTGCCATGCTAACCTCTGCCGCAGGTGAGCGGGGCACAGGTAAGACGACTGCAGTGCGCGGGCTTACTGCACTGCTGCCACCACTGCAGGTGGTTGCCGGAGATCCGTGCAACTGCTCCCCAAGGGACCCCGCGCTGCAGGTGCTGAGCATTGATTTGTTTTGTGACTGGGATGCTTGGGCTGTGTGCAGACGTGCGGTGCAGCCTGCCTCTTGTCCTTGGCCCTAAACTGACACGCTGCTGGTCTGACTGCGCATCCTGCCCTACTGTCCACCACGTGCACGCATGACAGACCAGGGAAGTGGCCGAGCGCGTGGCGCATGGTGAGGTGCTACCCACCACCTACATCCCCACCCCACTTGTGGAGCTGCCCTTGGTGCGTGTGGTGTGATTAGTGTGACACACAGGCAGACAGGCCACAGACAACAGGCCTGCCAACTGCTGCGCTTGCAGGCACCCACTTGTTTGAAGCTTGTTTGCCCATCAACCTGTCCTCCTCCCCTGCAGGGTGCTACCGAGGACCGTGTGTGTGGTACCCTGGACCTGGAACGCGCGCTGGGGGAGGGTGTGTGAAGCTGAGTTGTGCCTGCTTGCGTATGTGCCACATGTTGTGCGTACACAGTTCCAGCTCTGCGGCTGTTCATGTGCGCGCTGTGCATGGCGGTGCCCTGCTTTGACCGGGCGCATCGTTGGCCCCAAAGCGACCAACAACCAGCGTGGCTTGATGCTGCGGACAGGTGTGCGCGCATGGGAACCGGGCCTCCTGGCTAAGGCCAATCGGGGCATCCTGTACGTGGATGAGGTGCGGTGCTGCTGAGGCTCGGAGGTTCGTAGCTCCTTCATGTTTCCGATCGTCTGCATATGGCATACCCATGCCGGAACAATTCACACACGCATACACATACCTATACCGCAACAATACCCATACCCGTACCCATACCCATACCGCAACAATTTGTGTGCTGAGACAGTCCGGTACGCCTCGTCACACATATGTAGCACTTGTCATTTTTTCTTTCACAGGTCAACTTGTTGGACGACCACCTGGTTGATGTACTGCTGGATGCTGCAGCCACAGGTGTGACCTGTACTGCCAAATGTACAACGTGGCTGCATCGCAGATCCAGAGCGTTGTGCACACCTGTCAAGCTGCCACACCTTTTTTGCGTCTTTGCACACTCAGCTTTGTGGCTGTACCCTGTTACCCTACGCCCATCACACATCCTCATGCTGTGCACATGTACTGGATGCATGCAACATGTGGGCATGCAGGGTGGAACACAGTGGAGCGGGAAGGTGTGGGCGTGGGCCACCCTGCGCGCTTCATCCTGGTGGGCTCAGGTGCGTGAGTTGAGTGTGGGTCCTGGCAGAAGGGGACCATGTAACTGGCGTAGTGTCACATGCACATGTAGGGCAGCTGAATGTGTGCATATCCATGTGCGGGCTTGCTCGTAGCACGCAGATACCTCAGAGCCCTACTACTGCGTTTTGAATTGGCACAGCCGTGTTATTATCATGACAGCCACGGTGGTGCTGCACACATCTGCACGATGTGACCTCACAGGTTGTGGCCTCCATTGTCACCCTACCCAGTGAGACTGTGAGGCCGTGACCTGAACCACAGTGCGGCTTTGTCTTTCAAGGTGCACCACCACTTGCTGCCCACACAGGCAACCCAGAGGAGGGGGAGCTGCGGCCACAGCTGCTGGACCGCTTTGGCATGGCAGTCACGGTGACCACGCCACGCGACCCCGACACGCGCGTCGCCATCGTGCGCCAGCGCCAGGCATTTGACGAGGACCCGGCCGTGTACTGGTGCGTAGTGCGTCAGGTCTGACTGGCTGACGACGCGTCCAACTAGGTTTGACCAAAAACATAGTTTTCCTGAAATGGTAGGGGGCTACGGTAGTACTTCAGGAAAGTACTTAAAATACTACGTGTTTGGCCAATCCTAGTGCTAAATGAACCAGTCACAGCAAACAGCGGCACAGTGCTGTGGACTGCTGGGCATATGAGGGCTGCTGCGCACATGCTGGGCATATGCTGGGCATACTCTGTGTTCCCTGGCCTCTGTGGCAGACACGGCAGATGCCCTTCCCGTGGCCGCTGGATCCTGCTGTACATCCCGGATCCTGGGTGTGCAGGAGTCCTTATGTACTGCTTCTTGGCCACGCCCTTGCCCATGCCGACATGTGCGGCTGATGCAGGGTGCCTTGCGGCTGTTGAAAACTTGCTGCAAACCAACGCCTTCTACGTGCACGTGTAAACACCGGCAGCTGCGCGGCTCGCTCTCACTTGCCACCTGTTCTGTGCTGTGCCTATCACGCTGTGGCCATGCCACACACCTCACTCGCTCGCTCACTAATGTCCTGCCATCATGCAGTGAGGCCGCCCGCCCTGCACAAGAGGTACTCGCTCAGCGGCTCATGGCCGCACGCAAACTGCTGCCCCAGGTGCAGATCAGTGTGGAGCTGCGCGGCGCCATCGCACGAGTGTGTGGCCGACTAAAGGTCAGGCGGCTGGAGCGGCTCGATTGCATGTTGGTGTGTGTTGTGTGCTTGCATGTTGAATGTGTCCTCCAGACCGTGGGGGAGTGCAGCTGGGTAGCACGTCCAATCCAGCAGCAGCGGGCCAGCAGTAAACCACACCAGCAGTTGAGTGAAGCTCCCCCATGCGCCCACTGCTGCTGACGCACTCGCCCCTGCACACTGTAAGAAGTGTGATTGAACTGACCCACCCCCCGCCCAGGTTGATGGCATCCGCGGGGACATTGTGGCCACACGCGCTGCGCGTGCACTGGCCGCGTTGCAGGGCCGCACAGAGGTAGATGCACGTGATTGCACCTGCTGCCTGCGTCCAAGTGCTGCTGCCACCGTCTGCTTGCACACCATGCTGCACTGAGGCCTACAGGCTGCAGCGTCTTGATCCTGTAGCACTTGCACCGCGTACTGCACGTGGTTACCGCTGCACAGCGTTTGGCAACACGGCACATGAAACCCCCCATGCACTGAGGCCACTGATGCTGCTGCACCTGCGTGCCCTCCCCTCTCTTAGCTGGAGAGCAACGTGCCTCATGACACCACCGCTGCAGGTGACGGTGCAGGACGTGGGTGCTGCACTCCTGCCAGCGCTGCGACACCGCATTGCGCGTGACCCGCTCGCGCGGCTGAGCGCGGCCGACGCGGAGGAGCGGGTGCGTGATGGGGTGCGCGAGGAGCTCGGGGAGCAGGCAGTGCCGGCGTGCAGTGATGCGGGCGGTGGCGGTGGTGGTGTGAGCATGTGGGGCTGACTGGCATTGACCCCTGTGGTGTGTGTATGTGTGTGTGGCTGGAGATGTGTGGAGATGTGATGAGCGGCAGGCGTGTGTCCAGTGTGTGAGACACCAGAGGCGGAAGGGGCTGAGAAGGGCTGGTGGATGGTTGCTGCACAGAATGCGCACATGTGCAGTACGGGATTCCACGTGCAGCACACGCAGTGGATGCAATACGTGTTGGTCTTGCTGAGAGCTATGCGGACTGGTCAAGGTAAAGATCCATGTGGCTGTTAATTCACTGCACTATGATGCCTGTACCATGCTGTGTATGATATCACTGGCTACCTTAAGAACCGTCAAAGCTGTTGATCGGGCGTTGGTACAATGGTCGTGGCCGTTTGGTGAGTAGTTGCAACTCGAGCGATTATATGTATGAATACTATCCCGGGAAGCAACACCTTGCAGTTATGGGGCAGAACAAGATACAACACCATGGCGGTGTGTGGTCTGCATGGAATGAATGGCATGGCCCTATCAGACCTGCTGATGTATCTTGTATGAACTGCACCAGACATTTGCCCTGGTTCCAGTGTTGCGTCATGACACGCGATGCTTGTTGTCCTGTTGTAAGGGGTGCAACGTTGCCACATGTCAGCAGCATCAACACCCTAACCCCTGCAGAGCTGGCTCACTGTGCTTGCGTCCCATGATACAATACATATGAAACAGATGCGCACAGCAGACTGATGTACGACATCTGCTCTGGCTCGGACATGACCCGACTGCTTGCGTTATGGCCGGCTGCTGGCATTTGCACGTGAACTGCCGCTACTTGGCTTGAGGGCAGTTGGACAAGGCTGAAGAGTACCAGTGCGATCAAAAGGGCTTGAAGTTGCGTGACGCGCGCAGCTCTGCCACACGCTTCCTGTCCTCCAGGAACTTCTTGCGCAGGTCCTCCAGCTCTGTGACCCATTCAGATGTGAACCAGAGCGGAGGGGGCCGATCAGAAAGACCATGTCAAACCAAACCAGATCAGATCATCAGAACGGTGCTGGTGTCTGTCGCTCTGTTCAGAGATGGCATGACAGTGACAGGCGCAGGTCACGTGTGTGGCAAAGTCTGATGAACCACAGCATGCACCTCACCCACCGCTGCGCCGTTTCTCGCGCCGCTGAAAGCGGTAAAAGTCCTCCAGGGGTTGTGACTGTAAGAAAAGTGCACGCACATGTGGGGTGTTCAAGGCGCGGAGCGTGCAGAGCACGCCATGTACTGGGGTACTGGATGATTGTTGGGGCGAACTGAGCTTGCACACGACCTCCCAGCCCTCCAACCCATGACTGAAGCACTGCAGCACACACCAGGAAGCAGTACGGTACCAAGACGCAAGCCTGCGCCCCACCCGCCCATCTCGCTACAAGCCCAATGCACACCTGCTTGGCTGCTGCCGCACTGGCTGCTGCAGCCGCCGCCACACCCCCGCTCTGCACTGTGATGCCTCCAGCCTCCTTTGTCTTGCGCCGCCCCTTGCTGCGCACCACCACTGTCCACCCATCACCTGCCATGGCCTCCTGCTTCTCGCGCTCCTTGCGCGCCACCTGGGGCAGGGCACGGGGTCGGGACGCGAGCGGAACAGAACCAAAATGAACACTTGTATGAAGGCAACGGGGACCATTGGAGGTGGCTGCAAAGCATTGGGGGTGAGTATTAAGTCTAATAACACTACAGTGGGCAGACAGCATGCTACAGCTGGCCTGGGAGCCCATCTGCACTGGTGCTTGTGGTGGTAGTGGTATGTGCAGGGGCCAACACAGGTGGTTGAGTCCCCACAATCCATGCGGTGCTGAAACAGCATGTGTGCTACTGCGAGTGAGAGTCATTGCTCCCTGCAACGGCCAGCACAGCGGCAACCTAAACAAGACCTGCCCACCTCTGCTTCATGTGCTGCCGTCCATGCGTCCAGCTCTGCCTGCAGCTGCTCATTGCCTGGCCAATTGGCTTTATGAGCCAGCACCCACGCTGCATGTGGCCACCAGTCAACCCATCTGTCACATTCATATCCTTTGTCGATATCAAGGAAACATCTCTGATGTAAACGAGCACGTGAGGCTGCCATGACTTGTCTGCCCTTCAAACCATGCACTCAACCTCGGCCGTATGTCATGCAGAGCGATCATGCAGGCCTTCATACACACCCCTTGCCCTGCCCTTCTCCAGCTGCTGATACCACAGTTTGTCACCCACCTCTTAACCCCGTGGGTTCGCTAGTGCTTGCACTGGCTCCATTATTGTCTGCCCGCCCCCCTGCCCCTGTGCTGCTGCCTCCACGCCTCTGCTCAAGAAAGCTGGACGCGTCCACAATCTGGGATGCCTCAGCCGTTGCAAGCGCCTTGCGCACGCTCGCTGCATCCTCATACACCACCATACCAGAGCGCTGCATGGAGCAACAGGTGCACATGTTGCATGCATTTGGGTTCCGCATGGTGTTCTTGCATTCCCAAGCTTGTGACAAATGCCTCACCTTGGAGGGGTGCAGCACAATCTGCAGGACACGCCCAAATGCGCTCATGGCATACTGCAAGACAGCTTCGTCCATGCATGGCGGCAATCCTGACACGAACAACACAGGGCTCGTGTCTGATGCATGGCCCTTGTGTTCCTTAATGAAAACGTGGCTGACGAATGGGTTCCCTGAATGCAGCTGCATTGCCAGAGGGTACACGCCCCCTATAGGCGGTACACGCTTCATACTTGTGGCCAACCACGTGCTCAGCAATGGAAGTCTATCACCGCCGTCTGCAGCGTGTCAGTGTTAAAAAGTATAATACATCGCATTCATAGCATGCATAAAAGCAAAGCAAGAACATCGCAACCGTGACAATACGTTCGGTGGGTCGGTCGTTGGTCGTTCAACCGAAATCGACCATCATCAGGCGTCCGATTGTACTTTCGAAGCCTACTCCATACTTTAAAATGGCACTATCTGCTGTGCGTGTTAACCGTTCCTGTGCTCGTGCTCAGCCACTCCAGCGGGCGCAAGCTAGTATTCACAGCAGGCGCCTGCCTGCCTTACGTGTCGCCAATGTTGATGAGGCTAGCTTTGCGGCCGAGGTCTTGCAGGTGTGTGGCACGAGGCCCAAGCAGTATGGTTGACGTTGCTTTCATCATTATGGTTGCTTTTGCGGCTGCAATATGCCCCATTTGCCCTCTTATAACTTCGCACCCATCAATCGCATCACACAGGCGGACAAGCCTGTGCTGGTGGACTTCTGGGCTGCGTGGTGCGGGCCCTGCAAGCTGGTGGCGCCTTTGATGGACCAGGTCGAGAAGGTCCGGTACATGCTCAAACCTGATCCTAATCTCCCAAGCAGTACGGTGCACACTGTGGAAGCTGCTCCCATGCTAAGCGCTGTACCTGGCCGTTATGCACCTGCAAGCTGTGCCCTGCTCTCATGGGGGCACAAGTGTGCCCATACACCACACACTTGCAGCTGCATGGATGCATGCATGCATGGTGGGTCGCACGCCGCATGCGCTCCGAGGCCTTGGTTGGCGTGCTCTGACATGCAGCCCTGGAGGATGCGCCAAACATGCCTGCACTGCAGTGCATTTTGTGATGTGTGGGATGTGCAAGGCTAAGAACGTGCAGGCACAGCAACGGCAGCCCACGCTCAGCTCTGGTTCTGTTGCATGCAGCAGCTCTAGGGCCCACGAGCTTGCTGTCTACACCAAGATATACTGGCACTGGGGTTTGGCATGCTCAGCACATGTATGACCATATCACGCCTTTGCGGTTGTGTTCATCTGCCTTTCTATCTATGATACAACTTCACAGTTCACACATCTGCGATGCGTGAGCAATCGGGGTATGCATGTGGACAGGTTCAGAGTTTGCACATGGCACCTGACGCACTGCTGCTTGCACTGCACTGCAACACATGCAGGAGTATGGCAGCACGCTGAAGGTGGTCAAGGTATGATTGTGCGACCTACTCACAGTCTCACACGTGTGTCTGCACAGCTTTGCACAACAGGCGCCTGAATATGGGACTTGATTTGCAACATGGTATGTCCGAACGCGCTGTGCAGGTTGAGCATGATCAAAATCCCAAGCTGATTGAGAAGTACAAGGTGCGACGGAGGATAGGCTGTAGCAGCAACCAGAGGCAGCCGGGTGCATGCACACAGTATGCGGGTGCAGCCAAGGCAGCGCAGTACATGCAGGCGCTCAGGGGGCCGGAGCAATTTGCCACGCTTCATTGCGCATGCTATGGTCTTGAACCAGGGCATGGGGGAGCAGAGTCTGGACTGCCATCATGGCCTGGTCCTGCATGGCAAAGGCAGCTGCTCTTCAACACATGGCATGTTGCTTTATTCAGGTGTACGGCCTCCCCACCCTCATCCTGTTCAAGAATGGCGAGGAGTTGCCAGGCAGCAAGCGCGAGGGTGCGATCAACAAGCCCATGCTGCTTGACTACCTAAAGAAGAACCAGATCATTGCTTAGGCACTGCGCAAGGTGGTGGGCAAGCAGGCACTGTCCACATCGGGATCAGGCAAGGCGCAAGGGGTGCTCATCTCCCTTAGCCACCTGCAAAGCAGCATGGAAGCGTGGTTGGCTTGTGTGTGTCGCATGGGTGTAGATGTGGTTGAAGGGTTGGGGAATGCATGGCGTGGCACAGCCTTGTTCTCGGGGCGATGCGGCAGTACATTACCTGTAAGTGCAGCCATAAGGCAGGAAGCGAACTGTAGGCGGAAGACACGCGCAAGCCCCGTGGCGGACAGGCAGGTTGGGAGAGGAGAACTGATGGAACATGTGATACAGGCCCACACTGTTGAGAGTATAACTGCGCAAGCGCGCTGATCAGTTGCGGGCTGGCTGGCTGATGCCGCAGCTGCAAAGCCAGGCTGGCAGCACGTGTGTGTGGGGTCTGCTGCTGTGTGATGCATGCGGGTGCGTTCACTTGTGAGACGCATGTGGGCGGACGTCGTCCTTGTTGTCAGGAAGTGACTGAAGCAAGTCATGCGTGTTGCTCCGTTGTCAAACCGATATGCTGTAATGTTTGGGGATGGCAACTTCTGTGCGACATCTGGTTGACCAAAGGAAGGCAAAGCTTGAGGTTTCAGGTGAAGGCATCAAGAGTCCGCTGGCGATGCCCAGGGTTTGAGCAATCAATTTGTTATTAACATGTGCCTTCATCAAGAAGACTGCTGTGTTTGCATCATGTAATAGATTACGTCAGAGCGCACAGCGTGTGAGGTGCGTCGCATCCTAATAAGGCTTTGCAAACATGACCTGCTGGAGAGTGTGCTGAACTGATTCAGGGAACCAGCGCGTGCTTCCATTTCGTGCTGCAACCACATGTGCATATGCAAACGAGCCCATGGCATGCCTGGCATGGCACATGGGGAGCCATTCGTCCGCCACTGTGAACAATGGTGGAGCCACATGACCAGAGCATCACGGCCCTAACGTCACGGATGCCCAGCAGGTATCGCTCAGGCCACGCACCCATGGCTGCTATGGGCCACTGCCCTGCAAGGGCCTTTCATGTCCCAAGCAAGAAAAGACCCCTTCAGTTTCATCCTATCGGAAGAGGCATGTAATGTTTGGGTCTATTTATGTTGTTTAAATGCATGGCTCGTGCTGAGCCTCCCGGAGCACGTGCCCGTGAGTGTCTGAAGTGAGTTGTGCAACTCCGTGTGCGCAACTCAAACAATCAGGTGCAGGGAATAATCGTACCGTTCGAACGCAGATACAGGCAACGCAGGGTGTAGCAGGCGCGTAGGACCAGATCTCGGCTTTCTTTCACTCATGGCCATGCCCTGAATTGATTCGTGGAAGCAGATGGCGTAACAACAAACAACGATAGCTGCACAGCATCGTGCACCTTCCGCTTTGTGTGGTTCGTGAAGAAGCACACTCGCAGCAGACGCAGACCAGATGCTGCAGACCCCACGGGCACACGCTAATGGTTTCGAGGTGTGCTTGTTGTGCTGTTTTACTGCTGCAAGGGCCCCCACTGACCATTGCCACCACCTGTTGTCCATCCACTTGTGTTCAGAAGGGCTGCAGTGTCCCCTGCGAGGATGCCTCCATGCATATGAAGCAGCGAAGGAGCAGCCCCTCAGAGGTGCGCCTCCCCATACTGACCCGACACATAGCTGCAGCTGCCTGGGGATCACAAATGGGAACCCGACGCCGCACGCATCATACACACCGATGGATGGTGTGGTAAGCATCGGGCGGGTGCGGGCCCTGCTCGCTGGGCCTAGGCATGGCAAAACGTTAGTCACATGGACTGCCTACCTCCGCAGGATTGCCAGAGCGATTCATGCCAAGATGAACAGTTCTCTGCGTTTGGCGAGGAGGCGGTGCAGATACGCAGGGAGGACTCAGGGACACTGCAAACCACCCCCAGTCGCAAGCGGCAGCGCACATCGCCTGCTCATGCTATCAGCCGCGATAACGGTAAGCCTAGGTACTTGGGTTTCAAGGTCTTGGCATGGTTGCAAGATGCAAGTGTCTTTGGTACTGCGCCCCGACAAGTATGAAATTCTGAGGCTGAGGCATGCGTGCGGCTCGAACCTGTGTGTGCAGGGAGCCCTGGCAGCTTGGCATCTGGAGGACGCAACGACACATCGCTCGGGCACCTGACTCGGCGCTTCCTGCAACACCTCAACGACGCGCAGGACGGCATCGTTGATCTGAACAGGGCTGCTGAAGTCTTGAAGGTGCGCAGGCGCTCCTTCAGGCATTTCAGCGTAGTCAAGCTGTAGTGCAAGTTATACCTGCCGGGAGTGCACATTCATACCATGCCCCAGGCGGCACTGTTGCTGCAGCATTGTCTGTGCGATTGTGACATTTATGCTTGCTGCATGCATGCATCTTGCAGAGCAGTAACGTGCAGTGCATGCCTATGTACGCGTCCAGAACAGCATGGCAGTATCGCTGATGCGTGTTGAAACTGGGCTGCGCCATGTACCCTCATGCAGGTCCCCAAGCGCCGTATCTATGACATCACGAATGTGCTGGAGGGCATCGGCGTGATTGAGAAGCGGTCAAAAAATAACATTCAGTGGCTGGGCACAGCCATGCTAGGGGGATGCAGCATGGGTGGCAATGGTCGCCTGGGAGAGGAGGACATGCACCGCCTCACGCAGGACATCCAATCACTCAAGGTGCGTACATCATGATGAATGCGTGTGCATCCTTCGCGCATCATTGCCCAGCAAACACAAGCGTAATGGCTCGGGCAGGAGCGCCATGAAATGTCTACGCTGGGAGCCCATGCTCAGTAACCTGCTTCACAAATATGTGGCATCGCTGCGCACGTGGGTCTGACCCTCGGCTGTATCTGATTTGCAGGACACTGAAGCTGCATTGGAGGCGAGCATCGCAGAACTGTCAGAGGCGATCAAGGGCCTAGGGGAGGAGCCAGCTGCGCGCGAGCGGTTATTCGTGACAGACGAGGATATCACATCGCTACCCTGCTTCCTGCATGACACCATCTTTGCAGTCAAGGCAAGCATTTGTGTCTGTGTTTGTGGGGTAGATGCTTTCGGCAATAGTTGTCCGGCCATTTATGGCACCGCTGGCAACAGCGCCGGGAGGTGAGCCACAGCGCTGGTCCAGCCGTGATGCATCAATGCCCTGATAGCGTCGTGGTACCATGCTGCTGCCATGCCCATTCAGCCTCCTCTGCTGGTTATTGTGTGCACAGGCACCGCCAGGTGCAATGCTGGAAGTGCCTGACCCTGAAGAGGCAGTGAGTGCCATGGATCATCACACATCAGGCAATGTGACGCAACGGCGGTACAGGTGGGCCTGACCAGCCGTGCGCGTCAGCCCCGTGTGCATGGATGTCTGTACCTGGGTCTGGCAAAGTACTGCACAATGCGGATGCAGCAGGTGATGTCCCTACCTGCCACCATGCTCACACAGGATCCTGCTGAAGAGCTCAAGCGGGCCAATCGACGTGTACCTGGTGCAGCACCCCAATACGTATGGGGCACGCCAGGGCCAGCAGGCCATGCAGCCGGCAGCAGGGCAGCAGGCTGCAGGGGTGGATGCTCCACGCACCACGCCCCACCAGTCCAGCCAGTGCCAGCTGTCTGCAGGGGCAGCTGGGTCGGGCCTCGGCCCCGCACCTGGGCCAGGACCCATGAAGGCGGAGGCACATGCATCAGGCTCCCTGGGCCTGACACAGCAGGACGTGGGGGTTAGTATGGGGCACACGGCAGGCGCGCACAGGCACCCAAGCCACGCTGTGCCAAGCGGACATGCACACGCTGGTGCTGCCACGCCGTTCCAGCACGCCACACCGCAGCTGCCACCGCTGGGGACGCCAGGGCTGCACAAGCACGTGGCCGGGTTGCAGGCATCAGGCATCGGCTCCCCGCTCCCCGCAACTGCGGCTGGCATTGGCGGCATCTTCAACTCACCCCCCTTCAACTCGCCTGTGGCCGGCATGTCACCGCTGCCAGAGGGAGGGGGAGCGGGGGGCGGCAGCCCACTTGCGCTGGATCCCGACATGTGGTTTGGACCACCCGGACCGCCTGGGCTGCCCATTTCGCTGGATGCCATGTACTTTGACGACCACCATTCCCTGCTGATGGACGGCGACCCGCTCATCCCAGCGCTGCACCACTGACGGAGCCATGGAGCTGTAGGCCAGCAGGCTGCGACAGCCCGGCCTGTGGCTGCTGTGACCACGCGCGAGTGCGCTCGACATGCTGGAGGCGCGGGGCAATGCACACCAGGTTGTGGTGCTGCAGCCGCAGCATGCCATTTTACAGTTTGTACGGAGATGGCGGCGCACGTGTTTGCCAGGACTTGGGAGGTGTGGCAGGAGCTGAAGGAGCCAGCGTTACCCAGGCAGACAGTAATTTATGGCCCAGTCCATAGGTGCCCCAGGGGCCCAGATAGGCATGTCAACCTTGAGGGCATAATGGTCAGCAGGCGTGCACAGCGTGCTGGAGCTGAAGCACGCATCAGCTTTATCGTGGCCCGGTGTACTTATGACTCAGTACTACCTGGCTTACATGGGCCTGATGAAAGTGCTGATGGAGCCCCTTCCTGTGGAGCAGCAGGTTGCCTGTACTGGTGAGGTGTACGTGCGCAGGGTGCATGTCGGTGCACTGATGGCCAGTGGACAGTGGACAGCAGGTACCACAGGGCAAGGTCGGCAAGTGCCTGCAGAGCTGTGTTTGCAGGTGCTGTTGCTGCTGGCGATCTGTGGGACTCATCACTTGGAGCCAAGGGCATGCCTGTCAGGTCTTTGTTGAGCTGTCAGTAGCTGCAGACAGTGCAGAACTTGAGAGGCCCGATGTGGCTTTACGGACCAGGCCAGAAACAGACATGAGACGAGTTGGCCATGCAAATGTTGGGCAAGTTGTTGATGCAGTTGGTTGTTGATGGCGTCCGTTTTGTGGCGGGCTGGGTGTGCACGCAGGTATTGCGTGCACTTTTGACGTGCCACCGCCTGTTGGGCCAGACGCTTTCAGCGGGAAAAAAAAGTCTGCTTGGGGCTGCAGCTGTTGCGGACCTGGTGCCAATGGGCAACGAGGACTGAAGGTGGCAGTCAGACGGTTAGACATAGGACATGAACACTCATTACATTAAGGCAGTAAGGGCACTGAGAATTGATTGGAGGCATATGCATCTGGTGCATGAGGTTGAATGCTATGGAAGCATGGGATCGCAAGATGCTCGCTGCCTGGAGGTATCCTCCAGACAGGGTGCACACTGTGTTGCTGCATCAGTTGTTATTGCACTTCTTGACGGGGGGTGTTTAGGAGCCGAATGCGCTCATGCATCTTTGCAGCGTGACACATGTACATTGTTGGCTTAGGCCTCCTCTGCATGTGCATGGTTGGGGACTGCTGCTTCTGCCACAGTCTTTGCAGTCTTTGGCTCTCTTTGCGTGGTGAGTGGGGCTCTTCAGTGTGCAGTGGTACCCGCTTCATGCATGGTGGCTTGAACAGCGACAACCGTTGCGTGTGAGTCCTTGCAACTGAAGGAGCCCCGGGCTGAGTGCATATGCACGCAGCGGAAGAGGCAAGAGACTGGGGGATGTTCACGGTTGTGCCAGCGTGTCCGGACAGATGGGAACAGAGCTAATCTGTGTCGCAGCAGGCCCACCAGCCTGTACATCTGCCTCACATGTCACAGTTACATTAGAGGGCAGGCTGCAGCACAAGCTCCAGCCACCTTTGTGATCTTTGGAGGCCAGGCCGGATGGGTTTCTGATGTGTGGTGATGGTCCGTGACGTTCATTTTTTTTCTTCTGCAGGGATAGTGTTGCAGCAGTTTAGTTGGCCTTAGAGCAGGTTGGAACATGTCGGGCAGCTCGCCACACGATATACATTGTGGCTTGGCTGGACTTTGATATATGCTTGTTGAGTTTTGAGGCTGCAGGCAATCTGTGCATGTGCCGAAATCTAGGATGATGTAGATCGCACATTATTGTTGAGCAGCAGAACGAGGTGTTTGTCACGCTTGCATAAGTGTTGCAGTGCTGTGTTTGGGGCTGTACATTTCACATGGAGGCACACATAGGTTGGCAGTTGACGGACCCGACCAAGGCAAGTTGATGGCTTCGACGTGTCGTTGCTACTGTCAGGCATACTTTGATACCTAACAAACTACCATGTCGACCTCAAAACAACAGTGGATGTGTAAGGATGCACAGAGAGCTGTGGTCAAAGGCTACAAATACTGGTGGTGCATTGAAGGCAGTCTGGTTCCAATTGTTGTGGTGCATTTGTACAGCCTAGTGCATGTTCATGTTGCACGACCTTTCAGCCAGTCACGGGTGCATTTGTACAGCACCCGGCTGTACAGCCTAGTGCACCACACGATCGCATGGAGCTTGCGCTGCTGCACCAAACGCTATCCATACCGTCAGAATGCCCATTAATCGGATCAAGGTGTTCCAATTAGCCAAGGGGTTTAGAGGACGCGCAGGCAACGTGTGGAGGATAGCACGAGCCCGTGTTGAAAAAGCGCTACAACATGCGTATCGAGGGCGAAAGGAGAAGAAGCGCACATTCCGGTCGTTGTGGATTCAGCGCATCAACGCAGGCGCTCGGGAGCACGGGGTATGCGCGTCTCGGCTGATCATTTCTCATGATGTTGATTGGCAATAAACCCTTGGGGGCTGGGGTCATAGACAGTGATGCGCGTGGTTCACCATGTTCGCAGCTGCCATACTCTCAACTGATGAACGGGCTACAGGATGCCAACATCCAGCTGAATCGCAAGGTGCTGTCCGAGCTGGCCATGTCAGAGCCCCTCAGCTTCAAGGCATTGGTAGACCAAGTAAAGCACATGCGAGGGCTGCCAAACAGTTGATCTTTATATGTGCCCAGCTGTGACGGGTCATTCCATGCAGCATGCGCATGGAAGCACAGCTGCACCAGCGGGTGTCTGCCGTGTTGCGACTGTGCACTGCAGACAGCCTTTGTTTCATATTCTTTGGCCCCATTCTTCATATTTATCCAGCACTTAGTGCCAATGCAGAGAGGGGAACCACGGTGTTTGCACTGGGTGAGACAACACTGTGGTGGTGGGCTTGATGCACCTCATTGAGCTTTGTATCATTTGTGGGGCTTGTTGACGTTTTGTCCTTATATGCCGCCTCTTGTGTGTAGAATGAAACACAGGTTTTCCATCTGTCTCACCTATGTACCTGCCAGCCGTATCATAAGGCTCAGCATGAAATGGCAAGGGGCAGCGCTGATGCTGGAAGGAGCAGGTGCAGACAACTGCTGAAGTGAGGCAGTGATGCACATTGAGCATTAGTGGCTCGGACAGCTGCGGCATGCAATGCTGGAGCCACGTGGTGAGCGCAAGCAACGCGTGCAATACACCATCACGCAGCAAGCTGCCATCCATGTGGAACGATGGCTAGTAGCCTCAATTGCATGTAAACCCTAAAATCAAAGCATGAAAACCCTCTCACTTGCCATCAACTCCTTCAAGCTGGAAGAATATCTGCCATTATCTATAAGCATGTGCCATTCTTGAAACCCTCGTAAAAGTTCCGCACTGTCTGAGCTGCATTCTGTGCAAGCATTGCGGCACGTGGGCCGATGGGGGGCTTGAAGTTAGATATCGGTGGCCTTCCCGTTGACACGCTTGTTGCATTAGTGCGAGAGGCGCAGCGGCAGAAGTTGCGTGCTGAAGGTGGCCTGCTGTGGGCGGAGTATATCAAGGTTTGGGCGAGCAACGGCAGCGTGACGATGTTTGACGGCGCAAATTTTTAAACAAGGGTTTTGCATGCATGTTGGCATGCATACAGCCGGCCACCAGCATGGCATGCTTGACCACTAACGTGCAGACCAAGGAGCCCAAGAGCAACTTCAATGATCCTGCACGCCACAAGCCAGGCGTGCTGTCAGGGTTCCTGAAGAGCGTGCACAAGGCAGCAGGCGATGCTGGCTGTGAGCTACTGACCCGCTTTGCGGCTTGGCATCAGCGCATTGCCAAGGAGCGGCGCCTGCGTGCTTTCTCATGCCCACCGCCCCCGCGCACACCCACACCACCTACTGGCCTAGGCACAGCCGCAGCGGCAGAGGCAGTGTGGTCCCTTGTGCGCCAGACACGTGCACACCACCGCTACGACGATGCATACGGCTTCAAATCGTACCTTCCCGGCTGGCGCCGAGTGCGCCGCCGCGTCGTACTGCCTGCTGATGCAGTCGCTGGCAGTGCATGTCAGACTCAGGGCCGTGAGTCAGACTCAGATGCTGAGGAGGGGGGTGAGGGCAGCGCAGGCGTGCGGCCACGCTTGCTGGCCCTTGACTGCGAGATGTGTGAGACGGAGGGGGACAAGAAGACGCTGCTGGGCGTGTGTGTGGTGGATGAGTCAGGCAGTGTGCTGTACAAGGTGAGCGACCCTGGGCACTGGACGTCAGCAACAACCACTGCAGTGTTTAGAGGGCAGGGGCAGCAGTTTAACTGTGCATCACTCTTGTGCGGTTGCCGGGTTTGAAAGGGGCATGAATAAAACTGCAGATGGCACACTGGAGCATGATGTGCACATGCACCCACCCACTGACGTTCGGCCACACCACATACACGCTAGCAACTGCCCCCATGCACCCTGCCAGACGCTGGTGAGACCAGAGGGCCGGGTGCTGGACTACCGGACTGACATCACAGGCATCACAGAGTCAGATATGCAGGGCCCAGGGGTGGTCAGCTTTATGGAGGCCCAGCAGGCAGTACGGCGGTTGGTACTGGAGCACTACAAGCAGGACAAAGTACCAACAGTCCTGGTGGGGCACTCATTGCACCATGACCTAGCGGCACTCAAGCTGGACTACCAGCCAGTTATTGACACGTCATTCATCTTCTCATTCCAGTGAGTTGTCCGCGCCGGAGTCCAGGATCAGTCGTGGTGCATGTGAGCACGCCAAGCTGTAGACTGGCGAGTCTGTGCTGATTTGCAGTATGCAGCATGTCATGTAGGTATGTTACTTTTTTATGCTGTCCCATGTGTTGGCATGTGCCTGCTGCTGGTGTCCCTGCATGTATGGCATATTCGGTACATGACTTCAGCAACTGTGTTGCCACCATACCTGCCCCTGCTGCCTCCAGATGCAGCGCTGACACCTTGATCCACCTGCTGCACCTGCTGCACCTGCA
This sequence comes from Haematococcus sp. NG2, assembly GCA_004335575.1. NCBI lineage: Eukaryota > Viridiplantae > Chlorophyta > Chlorophyceae > Chlamydomonadales > Haematococcaceae > Haematococcus > Haematococcus sp. NG2. The sequence continues at coordinate 302,340 of QAXD01000041.1, read as the reverse complement.
CAGCAGCAGCACCTGTTGCTGTCGCCCCGCACCATGTGCAGCGTGCTGTACCGTCCTGTACCGCTGCACTGCTGTGCTACATGCACTGCTGCACAGGAACCTGCCTGACTACTGCCCGGGGCTGCGGCAGCTGAGCCTGGTGGTGCTGGGTGAGGACATGAGCGCGCGGCACGCGGGGAAGCACGACAGCGCGGAGGACGCAATGGTGGCGCTGCGGCTGGTGGGCCACGAGCTCAGGGCGGGCACGCGCACGCCGCCCCTGCCGCCCCCAGATGCCAAGGTGCGGGTCGTGCCTCATCCCTGATCTCTAACACAGCATTCCTGCAGCTGTGGTCAGTGGCCAGTATGCGTGTGCAAGCCCCTGCATGCGTTTAGACGGCAAGCTGTAGGGCTCATGAGGTGGTCACTGCCGGGGACCGGTGGTGGGGAGCAGCTGCATCATGAGATGGACCAGTCACTCCTCCGTTTGCACTACCGTACAAGTTGGGAAAGCAACGCTTTGCACTCTCAGCAATGGTTTGCCCTCATGCTTGGCTTTTGGAGTTGCAGGTGGACAGGAGTGAGTTGTGCAAGCTGCTGGTGCACAGCATCCCCCCTGGTGTGACAGAGGGGGAGCTGCTGGCCATCTTCAGCCCCGCGTCACAGCAGCCCGCCACTGCCGCCGCTGTCACAGCAGGCCCAGCTGCCGCCAACGGCTCAGCCAGAAATGGTGCGCCTGGTGCAGATGACGGCAGCAGCAGTGACGGCGACAGTGACGAGAGCAGTAGCAGCAGCGAGGATGAGAGCAGTAGCAGTGAGGATGAGAGCAGTAGCAGTGGTGGCAGTGACAGTGATGGCAGCGACGATGGGGAGGCAGGCGGGCAGGGGCAAGCAGGCGATGCCAGTGCCGCAGGCACAGCCCCTGTGGGCACAGGGGGAGGTGTTGGTGCCAGTGTGGCAGCCGCCAGCCCCTCACCACCATCCATGCCCAAGCCTGTGGGCCTTCAAGCAGGGGGCATCAAAGGGGGCCGCGCCACAGTGGTGTTCAGCACCCCAGAGGAGGCTAACCTGGCATTCAAGCTGCTGGTGGGGCCTCAGAGCAAGGATGCAGTGGGGCTGATGACCAAGACTGTGGCGCTGCCTTCAGTAGCCAAGGGGGCAGCATCCGGCTCAGGAAGTGGTGCAGCAGCTGGTGAAAAGAAGGGGAAGGGGCAGGCAGGCAAGGCAGCTGGCCCTGCTGCGCGGGTGGTCAAGGTGCGGCGCATGGCGGGGCACATGGGGCGGGCGGTGCAGCCGTTGAGCGCGGCACACAGCGCACATGTGGCGGCGCAGCATGCAAAGGCGAAGAAGCAATCCAAAGCAAAATCAAGCGGTGTATCGAAGGGGAGGCAGCCAGTGAGGGATCAGAAAGGGAAGGGGAAGAAGGGTGGAGCCACAGGCCAACATGGCGTACCTGGTGTGGCAGATGGTGGGGTCAGAAAGAAACCTGGGAAGGGCAGGAGGTCGGCGAAGGGTGGGAAGGTGAAAGGGCCACAGGATGCCAAGGGGCCAAAGGGTGCTGGTGACCCGCTGAAGTCCCTGAAGCGCCTGGCAGCAGGCGGGCCACCCAATGGGCAAGCACCTAAGGTTGCCAAGGTTTGAGGGGCTGAGGTGTGCATGACCTCTGTAACTGGGGCCCATCCCTTTTACAAACGTGATAGAATGAACAGTGCAACTGTGTGTAACTGGGTTCATATCTGCTTTGTGCTCACTTGTGACATCAGCCCCATGGTGGATTGCAATCTGCTGATTTGGTTGACCACAATAAGGGGCTAACGTGTGCAAGCACATGGATGGGACCTAAGGCAGCCGTGATTGCATCATGAGTCTTGCTGGCAGACCTCCACAACGCCTAGACAGACCCCCCCCTTGCAACGACCGCAGCCGAGCTGGCAGGGTGCAGTGAGGTGCGCGCACAATACACAGTATGTGCACCCATCATCAGGCGGTGTGACGGGTGCTTGGGGGGCGGTCAGCGCAGTGCCCAGTAGCACATCATCAACAGCAATTAACAGCGTCACATCAGTAGCAGCTCTTGCTAGGAATGGAGTGGGCAGCTGCCTGGTGTGCCTGGCAGCCTCAAAGCAACTGATGGTACATGTGACATGCCTGGGGCTGCAGGCCTGCATGCATCGTCAACCCATGCACCACGCAGTCAGGCATGCGCATGCACTACATGGTATGTGTGTGAGAGCACTCGTGCAGTGCACACGGAAGATGATGACGTGCTGCATACTCTCCCCATAGCTCCCTTCTCACGCAGGGCCCATGACGTTGTCCTGTCAAATGGCTGCACAGCCAGATGTGGAGCAGCCGAGCTGCTCAGTTCAACCGCGACCCTTCTCCTGCCTTGATGGCCACCTGCTGTCAGAAGTCCTCATGCGCGCAGGCACAGCATGCCAGGCCTGTACTGTGTGTAGGGCGTGGCGGGATGCTCTGGCTGTGCAGCAAGTGTTGGCTGCAGCCCTCATGGCCACACACGGGCCTGATGCGGCGCTGGTGCGAGCAGCTGGTGCAGGCAAGCATGATGTGGTGCAGTGCCTGCTGCAGTGGCCGGACCCGGCCGCCGCCCCGCATGCAGATTGTGATGAAGGTCAGGCGCTCATCTGTGCAGCACGTGGTGGTCATGACGGCGTTGTGAGGCTGCTGCTGCAGTGCCCCAACCACCCTGCACCGGCCGACTGCCGAGGGAACGCAGCTCTGCTCGTGGCTGCATGGGCAGGCCATGCAGCTGTCTGCGAGCTGCTGCTCACTGCCTCACAGCACGCAGCGCAAGCCAACTTTGCCCCCTTGTTTGCTGCTGCACAAGAGGGGCATGTGGAAGTGGTGCGTGTGCTGCTGAGGCACCTGCCAGATGTTGCCAGGTGGGGACCCGTTGTGGCTGCTGCAGGGGCAAGGCACAAGTGCATCGGACAGCTGCTGGAGGACAGCAAGCTTCCCACAGAGTTTATCCACCAGGAATAGTAGTTTTGTTTCGGGATAGATGCAGGGAGCGAGCATCACTGAGGCACTGCTGCTAATGAGGGTTTGGAGGGGGTTTGGGGTTGCCTTTGACCAGAGCCGGCCAGTGCGCGACTACTCGAACAAACCATTCAGATGCATTTGATCCATCTGACAAGCTCCATTTGCTGCCTCCATTTATCAGCCATCCTGCTTGCACGGCATTTGCACGGCGTTTGCACGGAGTGTGGCGAAATGTGTGTCGGATGCAGGATCTGCATTTGTAAGATGCAAAGTCACAGCACAGCTCTGACTTATCATAAACAAACATGGCAGCTCTTGAACAGTCAAAGTACCGGGACTTGAGCCAGCGCGTGGTTAAGCTACTCGCTGATCTCGCTCGCCTTGGCGCAAGACACTCGCTGAAAGACATCGAGTACCCCACCATTGGTGTGTCGTTTCTTACTGATCATCCATAGAAAATTTAAAATCATTTCCAGCATGATCCTTTATTCTTCGTGTTGCTGCACCCACAGTCGTTTGCGGCGATCAGAGTGCTGGTAAGAGCTCGGTGATCCAGCGGATCTGTGGGGTGGACTTGCCTCGATCAGATGGCACGTGCACCAGGTAAGGCAGCTCGCGTTCCTTGAAGTGTGTTGCACTGGTTTCATTTATTATAACAGCTGGTGCGTAATTACGATTGATACATGTGTCGCAACACTGCTGGTTGTGTAGACTGTGTACAGCACAAATGCAGAGGGGGTTGATCCCCCGGGCACGTCACGCTATGTATGCATGCCGCGGTTGTGCTGGCATGGCCCTTGCAAATGTATGAAGCACATCCTTAAAGTCCCAGCATTATAACTGAGCGCAGCACAACACCCACATTGCAGGTGCCCGATGGAGGTCCGCCTGGTGGCACCACATTCAGACAGCACCGAGCAGCTTGAGAGGCCTGGTTGGTTCTGTAAGGTGATGCTGAGGTGAGCCTCGGTGGTGTCATGCGCTCCAGTGGCATCACAGTTGTTGTAAGTTTCAGGCTGTACGACTTCTGAACTGCCGCTAGCTTGGTGCGCGCAGGCACGAGTGGGACGACACGGAAGGCAAGCCACTGAACCGCACGCACGAGGAGGCATTTGGGCCAGTGATCACACAGCCACAGGCAAGTCATGAAGGACACGCATAGGTCTTGGCCCTCCACCAAGCCGCAGTGGCTGCATACATGTAGCATGCACGTGAGCGGCTGAGCGCTTAGTTGCTCATGCATGTGGACAGCGGTGTGTGCGGATGCTTGTTTGACTACTGCTAATCACTCTTGTAACGGACCACAGGAAGTGGAGATGGTAGTGCGGCGAGCCCAGAAGGCCATCCTGAATCCAAGTAAGCTTGCAAAGACTCCCACGATGCTGGACGTAACAGCTGCTGGGATTCTCTGCCCAGTACGTGCACAAGAATGTTGTGCAAAGCACCATCACTCCCAGCTTGAGACCCTCTCTTCCTCTTTCACCCTGATCCAGCACTCACTTCTCATGCATCGTGCCTCTTGCACTGAGCCTGGACAGGCATGCCAGCCAGCGACTACCTTGACATGCCCATCATGAAAGACAGCACCAAGGATGCCCAGTCCAACGAGCTCAAGTTTACCCGCAACCTGGTGCGCAGACTGCGCACCGTGCACTACCAGCACAATCCCGAGCATGCCTGTGTTGGCTGTACAGTATGTATCCCGCTGGGCGCATTCTGTGCGTGCAGACGCTTGCGCCATCACCTTGCTGCCTGAGTGGCCGCGCAAATCGGTAAATGTCAACAGCCGAGAGCTACCCCACCACATGAAAGCAACCGCACACTGTTTGTTTGGGCGTGTCATATGCACAGGTGGTGTTGGAGATTCATGGGGCTGCTGTGAACCTGACCCTCATCGACCTGCCTGGTATGATGAGGGATGGATGCCGTTGGTGTTGGGCTGCATGCAAGTGCATCACAGCCGTGTCCCTCAGCTCCCAGACAATCCTGAACGTTGACGTGTGTTTGTTGGCTGGGGCTGCGCTCATGTTCGTTCAGCCTTCATTATAGAGTCTCGCTCTGGCCCTGCTGTTAGGGTTTTGGGGTTAGGGTTTAGGGTTCTGCTGGCCTTCATCTGTTGCAGGCATCATCCGCACTACCGACAGTGAGCAGGACCGCCGCTTCGTGGACATGATCCTCGAGCTCACCAAGTACTACATCAGGCAAGTGTGCCCTTCACTTAGCTCAGTAGTAAGTGTTTAGGAGGTTGTTAGGGTGCACAGCATTGAATACAGGCTGCTGGAACTCATCGTTGATCGTCCTGGCCAGCCTGCAGGGTGTGCTGGCACTTGTCATGCTCCTGCGCACAGACATACCAATGATACCATGCTACTATGTCATGGCGTGCTGCAGGCAGGACCGCACCATCATTGTGGCCACCATTTCATGCAAGGTGGACATGGACAACCAGGTGCGGCATGGCAGTGCCTGGAATGTGGCACAACGCTGTACAGAGATGATCGTTGCCTTATTTAATGTGCAGAACACCGGCTGTAAAGCAGTCACCTCCTTCCGTACCGCCCTCCACACGCTCTTGCGTGCAGCTTCGACCAGGTGTTCAATCACACACTGGTCCGACCCATGCTTGTGTACTGCAGGAGGTGCATGCCCTGGCGCGCGAGGCAGACCCCAAGGGCTCACGGACCATTGGTGTTCTCACCAAGGCTGATGTGATTGAGGAGGGCTGCCATGGGCAGTACATGCGCGTCATGCTTGGGGAGGCGTTCCCACTGAAGCTGGTGCGCGCACTGACCAATGGTGCTCAAAGTGTGTGGATGCTGTTGCTGTGGCGCCTCGGCTGCTGCTGCCTGCCATGAGCTCAGCCCCACACTAGCCCAGTGTGACACTGCAACTGCCCGAGTGCTGCAAGTTGTGGCAGTACCTGCAGTGGCGAACTGGGCAACAGCCGCCCCTTCCCTCCCTCAACACCGACATGCGTGACAGCCGGCGTGCGTAGACTTACTTGAGTGTTGCGATGCCGCGCATGTTTGCTCGTGGTATCCTCATCTGGCATGTTATTGGGATGTCACGCCTACCATGTACATGCACAGGGCTACTTCATGGTCCGCAACCCCAACAAGATGGAACTGGAAAAGGGGATCACGCATGAGGTGGGCCCTATAGTTGTGAACTTCTGAATGAGGTAGATCGAGCCATCTGCTGGCTGAACTGCACGGGGTGAACCAGGCACCTGTAATTAACTTACTGCATCTGTGAAACGCCGTGTTCTTCTTATTATTATTACAGTGAGCTCACATGCGTTGCGCGCTGTACCGCGCTGCAACGGGCCTGACCTTGCGCTGCCCAGGACGCGCGCCAGAAAGAAATGGCTTTCTTTACTTCATCTGTCGCGCTCTCTGATCTGTGGAGCGAGTCAAAGCTGCGTGGCCACCTGGGTGTGGATGCGCTCACGCGCACCCTGAGCGAGCGGCTGGTGGAGATGACGGTGAAGGAGCTGCCACGTATGCGGGAGCAGGTGCGCTTGATGCATCGAATATTAGATAGAATAGCAAATGCCTGATGACCTGATGAACAGGGGCTTGAACCAACAAAGCCTGGGCACCCTCAGACTGGACCTTGGACCTTGGGGCATGCACTGTACTGCAGCTGCATGACCACAGTCTGCTGCCCCCAACCACCATGCCTTTTACATGTGGCTGCATGCAGCAGACAGCGTAACAAGCGTGATGCTGACATCTGACGTATGCAGGTGGACCAGCAGCTGAGAGCAACACAGAAGAAGCTGCAGTCCATGCCAGAGGCCGTGCCACCTGAGCGGCGTGCATCCCACCTCCGTGAATTGTTGCATGACCTGGGTACGTGCTTTTGGCAGATGCTGCCTCGCCAGGTCACCACAACCGCACGCAATGAGAGGTCCATCCACTGCTTATGATGGTGCGCTGGTCTCAGTTATTGTGCAGCAAGTGTGCAGGGTAGGCAATCCAAGCTAGATGCTGCTGCGTGTTGGTACTCAAGTTGGAGGGAAAAATTTGGTGTGCCTTGGGTTGCCATCGCGCACGCAGCAAAGGCCATTGAGGAGACTGTGGCACCCAAGGGGCGCAGCTGCAAGAAACTGGTGCAGACAGTGGACACGGCATTTGACGCCTTTGTAAAGTGGGCGTGCAGCTGAACCCTTGCCTCACTGTGATTTGCAGCGCCGTTCAGGAGTTCAGCGCACATCCGTCCATGTCCATCATGGCTGGCTTGATCACACAATACTGCATTCTCCACACTGTCGATGTTGCACCTGTTATACACAGGGCCATTTACCGCACGCGGCCGCGGTTTCAGATCTCAGAGCCACAGGCCGACGGCAAACATAATGCTGACGTGCGTGTGGCTGAGTATGGTGTTGAAGACATGGTGGATAACGTGCATGATGAGGACACTGGCGGTGACGCAGCACGTGCGGTAGAGGTGCTCACACTTGCAGAAGTGGAATGTAAGTGGTTACCTCTCTTGAGCACCTGCTTGCACACTTGTAAGGCCTGGTTGCGACCAGTGATATGCTTGAGGCATTGCAAAAGCAGGAGGCGATCAACAGCATTTGTGCACACCGTGCACACCTTGCCTGTTCCAAAGCTGCCGCATCACGCACGAGCTTGATGATCCTGTATGCGCCGGCATTGCCTGACAGCTATCATCCGGGAGGAGCGTGCGGGGGAGCTTCCTCACTTTGTGCCGTACCAGGCCCTGGTCTCCGTGATCGCCAGCTTCCAAGGTGTGCATGTCCATACTTGTTGCTGGCAATGCCTTGTATTGTTGTATACCATGTGAAATTCTGGCTACAAGCTTAAAGGAAGCTCCAGTCTAAAGCTGGTCACCAGTTTGCGCACCCCAAACCCTAAACCCTAAGATCCACGTGTACCAGTGAGTTTGCGCATTGAGTGTGTGCCCTGTGTGGTCTTTTGGGAGTTATCTAACTGAACACTATAATACCTGTAGCCGGAATGAAGGCAAAGGCCTGTCCCCCAAGCTCAGTACTCAAAGTTGTGCAAATTGTCTCATGAACGACGCCAAACTGATGATGTCCCATTGACTCGTGTCCTTTTTCAGGCAAGTGGGAGGCGCCCATGGCCGCGTGTATGGAGCGTGTGGCTGGCCTGATGGCGAAGCGGCTGGCTGCTCTGGTGACCGACCACCTGGGCCGATACAACCGGCTGGAGCGTCGTGTGGGGTACGTGTGATTTGCAGTGCTGCCCTGTTGTACTGCCATATGACGCATTTGTACTGTTGGTCACCCATTTGGTTGGCTAACCATCATGCCTGGGTGGGCTTCAGCAAAACATATACTCGCGTCAACTCAATTGTGCGGAAGCGGAGTCTATATTGCACAATCATGCTGCTTCATTGCCATGTCCTCCTTGGGCTTGCCTGTACCACCACAATCATGCATTTGTAGCGACTGGGCACGCGAGCTGCTGGAACAGCAGGCACGGAAGGCGGCTGGCCGGCTGAAGGAGCTGCTGCAGATGGAGGAGAGCGAGCCTGTGACAAAGAACACACACTACTATGACGACTGGTGCGCTCGATTGTCATGTTTCCTGCCAGCTGCCCGTTGCGTTGTGTGAGACGTCCGCAACATGGCTTACCTCACCTTCACTCGTTGCCAAGTCGAACTTGGTTGTGAACACCACTGTTTTGCAAGATGTAGCAATGCTGCGGGTCCTGCCAGTTTGCATGACGCTGTAGCTTGCACAACATGCATGCCACCTCGCGCAGCCGGAAGAAGTACATGGACCAGATTGTGGCCTCCCTTGCTGGCACACCATCTGTGGGTTACGTAAGTCGTGTATGAGTCATGATCTGGTGCAGCAGCTGCAAACCACTCCTGTCAACCACGTGACCAGTCACTTTACACAAATATGTTCTTGGGCCCCATATGCATGCGTGGAGCAGGCCTGCGCTAACTTGACATTGTAGATTGCTCCTTGTCTGTGCTTACAGGACGCCCAAGAAAATCTGCAGCAGGCCGTGGCGTACTTGGCACATGCTGGCTTCACAGGCATCACATGTGAGCAGCTGGCAGCACTTACAGCTGGACATAAGACCCAGGACAAGAAGGACACTCTGGAAATCATTGTGGCCACCATGGCGTACTACAAGGTGCTTTAGAGGGCAAGGAGTGCAATTCGGGGCTTGACACCGTCCTATTTATGCTGCACCAGAAGTGACGGCCAGTGCATTTGCTACAACAGATTGCCACCTAGTCCAGCACCTGCAATGCATCATCTCCCCTCCTGCCCAGCCTCACTCCCTGTGACATGCCGCTTCACCCCCTCATACACACCGTTCACCCACACTGTCACCATTGATGCCTCCACGGCACTGACCACACCACCTACCCCAACAGGTGAGCAGCAAGCGCTTCATCGACTATGTGGTCATGGTGATCCGGGAGGTGCTGCTCAAGGGTGTGGCTGCCGGGTTCATGGCTGCAGTGACAAGGTGTGTACTGTTGAAGATGCCTTGGAGGGACGTGAAGCATGAGTGCGCCTGCACACCCCTGAGCACAGCTTGTCTGGCTTTGTCAACGTGCGGCAGCAACAACAGTGTTTGCTTTCCAGGTTCAGGGCATGGGCGTTCAACTTTTCCTGTGTTTGGCCCAAGCTCCAGCCTGTGTGTCCTCAGTGTCCATGTGTCCTGTGAACCACAAAACTAAACGCGCAATGTCAGAGTTTGAAACGCACCGACCCAAGGCCCGCAGCCACCCGCAACATGGTTGAAGGCATCACCTGATGTTGCCCCTGTGTGGCGCCACTTCAGTCGCCCAATCTGCACCATACGCACCTTGCTATGACGCTTGCAGTGGCCTGGACCGCTTGGCAGCCAACAAGATAAGCAGTGAGGCGGGGGGCCCTGAAGGTCGCGGGGCAGCTGCCAGCCACCTGGACTGGGGCAGCAGCCCTGCAGTGCTGGCCCTGTTGGATGAGGACCAGCGGGTGCAAGAGGAGCGTGACGCGTGCCTGCGGGACGAGCAGCAGCTGCTGAAGATGCGTGACTTGCTGGTTGCGTTCTGAGCGGGCACCTGAGGGGTCGTCAACTGGGAAACGTGTTGAGACCGGCAGCTTGGCTGGGGTGCAGCAGGTTGGCCGCAGTCCAGCATGGCCTCATGGGCACATCCTGTCAGCAGGGAAGAGGGCCGGGGGACCTTCTGAACAATTCCCTGGATGCCTTACAACCCTGATTCAGTCCTCCCCTGGTGTTGTGTGTTGCTTGCACAGGCGCACATTGTAATACGACGCAAGATGCAGTTTATGCTGGTGCTTTCCTTTCTGGCAGCTGTGGCGTGTTCTCATCGTACAGATGCTGCAGGATGTGGTCCTGCTGCTGCACTTGCCTGTTGTGCATATCGCATCAGAGGCAACCAACCCTTATATGCAACGTCCCATAGATGATGCTTGAGTGGCTGGATTACAGCTAGCCACCAGCGAACATCAGATTGACTGAATATGCTTACATAGTGCATATCACTTCTCAGCTCCTGCACAAACGGTGGGGCATAGGACATGACAAGCAGCCCATCATGCATCGTTGGACAGTGCGCCCCACACACGCAGCCAAGAGTAGCTTGTTCATGAACGATTTGTGTGATTGTCAAAGCAGGACGTGCCCATAATGTGCCTGCTTTGGATGCTTGCTGGAGCTGGTCACAAACAGTCCGGTTGAAGACTGTTGGTCTGAGCAGCGGTGCAGAGCATTCTGGACCCTCACACCAGCAGGCCCTGCCTCAGCGTCCGTACACAGGCATGGCCTCATACCATGCGGCATTGCTGCACGGAGCTCGCTGACGGCGGTGGCAGGGAGCGGCTGAGGCATGTTGACCCACACGATGAGACGCGGGTGTGCTGCAACCAGCCGGCCCACACATGTCAGCAGCCCCCACATGCGTGCACTGCGCGCCTTCAAGTTGACATGCACGCTGCAGAGGATGGTGCGCAGGTGGGCCCTTGGACGCATGCCCACCCACCACAAGCAAGGCACACGTTGATGAGCTCTGGTCGGGCTCAACACATGCAATGATGCTCGTCATGCACAGCACACAGTATGCCCGCTGTTAACGGCAACACTCAGCACAGTATCTCTAGTGTCCTGTGTGACTTGCCCTACTTTAGGCCTACAGCCTGTACTGCAGCATACTGTCAGGAGCTCCTAGAGTGCTGCACGCCAGTAGTGCTGATCGGTACTAGTTTGGGCATCACTGGTCCAGTACTTGTCCTTTGAAACTACTGTCTGTACATCTCAGCGCAGCCTCATCAGTGCTGCCCTCCAGGCCTGTGGTGGTCATGGTGCTGATGGTGGGTCTTGTAATGTGGACCCTTCATGCCGCTCCTCTCATTGTGCACGATGTTGGACTGCAAAGCAGGGAAGCACGCGACAGGATGTCATGCGATGCAGCAGATCCAGTCGGGCCAGATTAAATCAAGCCAGATCAGGCCATGACCCACCGTGCTGGACATGGCCCCATACCCAGCGGGGCCCGGGCCCTGCTGCCCGGCAGGGAGGTGATCACGGTCCACACGGATGGCAGACTCCTGAGCCTTCTGGGTCTCCAGCATGTGGTCCTATGCAGTACAGCAGTACGTCAGGCCACAGCAGTGCAATAACAGCACAGATCGCTCCTGGCAGCAAGAGGTCCGATCACAGACCATGACCAATCTCAGATTAGCATGGGCATTTTGTGAACTGCAAGATCACACTGGCATACCAGCTGAAGGCAACGACACGAGTCGAACATGTTAGTATGTGTACTTCACTGCATCAGTTGATGTGTGTCTGATCTATGCACGGCACTCACCAAGCGCTCCTGCTGGTCGGCCAGGAAGCTGGAATGGTCAGCCGCACGCTCCTCCAGCACCTGGCCACACAGCCCAACAGCATGCACAGCTGGAGTCAGCACATATCATATGCCCGCCGCCGTTATGCTGTACTGCTTCGCCATGACAAAGGTGCGCATGTGTGACTGCAAGGAAGGACGGCTTGCTCGCAACATATACACACGCAGCGACCTGGCAGCATGTGTGCCTCGCAGTGTGGGGCCGGTGTGCAGCAGGGCAGCAAACAAGCAACATGTCCACTGTCCCTCGCTTCAGTTCTCAGCAGGGCTCCTCCCCTGCCCTGCCTGCAGCTAAGCCCCCTGCCTCCCACATCAGGAGGTGTGCCCACATGCGCGTGCGCGCGCACACCCACACACCTCGCGCTGCTCATCCGTCATGGGCTGTGGCTCCTCGTGCTCCAGGCGCGTGCGAATGGCACGGGGCACGTTGGGGCCTGTGCCCTGAGACGCAGCGGCTGCAGAGGGGGGCGCCTGTGGAGCAGCGGACCAGGGAGGGCCAAAGACATGGGAGCGGGGCGAGCAGGCAGCGGCATTGGGTGCAGACATGATGGAACACGGGAGCGGCACAGTGCATGCATGGCTGTGCTGATGATTATGTTATGTTTCAGCACATGCATGGTTGTGCTGTCGCTGCATCTGCTGGTCCTGAGCTGTGTGGTGTGCTCAGCGACCGGGGTGAGGGGGTATCCTTGTGTGAGTGATGCCGCCTGCTGAGAGCAGCATGGCAACCAGCTGTGGGGGCAATGTTGCTAAATACTCCAAACATGGGTTCAGATCAATGACAAGAGAGCATGGTCTCCAGGGTGATGGGTTTTAGAGGTGACCTGCTCTGCTGACTCATCAGTACCCCACAGCAGCAGCTTCAGCTGCCACCTGCCGCCGACATCATCAGCTGCTGCTGTTGCTCAGGGTGGCAAGCAGCAGCACGCGCATGTGCTCCTCTGTGACGGTGGTGTGCTTGTTGTGTGCTGTGCTGCGCAGTGTGCCTACGATGAATGCTGTTGGCACTCACAGTCATGTCCCCACTGGAGTGGATGGCATCTACCAGCTCAGCAGGTGGCTTCAGCTCGCGATTGTTCACCTGCAGTCAGGCACACGTGCTTCGGGGTTCAGCACGGGGCAGGGTTTGTGTACCAGATGGTTTGCGCACCATGGTCCTCCCGTCTTTCAGGTCAAGCGGGTATATGTGTGGTGCAGGTTTGACACCTGAGTTGTTTGGGCTCTGGATCTGGGCTGCCCAGATGTGACAATGTGCAAGCTGGCAGTGTGATCCAAGTGGACTAGAGGTCCTTGTACGCAGGGCGTCAACATTGCCACATTTTATCTTCGGTGGAGCGGCAGACGGCATCTCTGTTCATTCCTGGGAATTTGAAAGGGCCGACAGACTGCTACCCCACAATGTCTGCAGACGACAAGCCGGGCCCTTCTTCTGGCATGTCAGTGACGGAGGAGGAGCTGGCACAAGCAGAAAAGGACTTCAATGAAGCGGTCAAGCTGGTGTATGATGAGCCTGAGCGTGCTACAATGCTTCTGGGCAAGGTGCTTCATGCTACTTGTCAATACTGCAAGTTGCACATGGGCCTTGGGTTGTATTTTTCTGACGAAACGTTTGATGACAGGTGCTGGAGATTCGCAATAAACGATATGGCGAGAGCGCCTTGGAGTGTGCGGAGACGTACTTGGAGTATGGGCGGGCACTGTTTGAGCAGGCCAGGTCAAGCACAGATGTGCTGGGAGCCCAGATGCGCACAGCAGTGGATAAGCATGAGATGGAGCGGGACAGCAAGGCAGAGAATGAAGACCCTAACAAGCCCTCCACAGGTGCGAGCATACGGTCATGCGCATGCTGAGCATGGGGCATGTGACGTGTTGTCATGCAGCGCTCCCTGCATCCTGCAGGCCTGGCCCACCTCCACCCATGCTCATGCTGCATGCTGCCAAGCCCCCTACAAAGCGCATGCATTGACTTATGCTGCGTGCAGCACCACGTGCACCAACAGCTGGTGGCAGCTCCAGTGTGCAGCCGTCCGGGGAAGGCACAGGTCAGGGCGGAGAGGGCCAGGAAGGCAGCGATGATGGGGAAGGGGATGAGGAAGGCAGTGAGGAGAGTGAGGATGATGGGGAGGACGAGCAAGAGGGCAGCGGAGGCGATGACATGGCCCTTGCATGGGAGATGCTGGAGTATGCACGCACCATCTACAACGAGGTGCGTGTGCTGCTGCAATTGTGTGCTTGCTGGTGCTCAGTGGACATCATGCGTTTGAGGAGGTTCCATGCGCGTGAGATTCACCATGTGGACTGCAAATTCACACCCTTGTTCAGCACTGTGCAGCAGTGGTCCACCCTGCATGTTGCGCCTTGCATATCCATATCCACATGATTGTGGTTTGGCATGCTCTCAGGATGCTCATTGAACCTTGCATGCAAATGCAGAATGGCGGCGGTGAAAAACACGCATCTGCGCTTGCCGATGTGCACTTGCTGCTAGGGGAGCTGTCGACAGAAAAGGTGCACTAATTGCGTGTATTTGCCTGCGGGACTGGATGCTGCAGCAGGGTAGCTACTGCACCTGTGGCTCGGCGTTGCTGGTTTACGCAGCAGTTCAGTCAGCATGCACTGTGTGGGTTGCGTGCTGAGACACCATGGCTGCTTGGCGCACGCGCACATGGTACGGGGTGTGTTGGCCACGACCTCATCTGTGTGCTGGGCCCCGGCCACAACAGGAGGACTTTGATGTGGCAGTGGAGGAGTATGACAAGTGCCGGGCGCTGCTGGACAAGCTGCCGCAGGACAAGGTGCTGCGCCGGTGAGTGGATGGACCAGGACAGGGGCGCAGCGTACCTTAACTGGATGACTAGTGAGGAATGGAAGTGGGAAAAAAACAAAAGTGGGGTTGCCAGCAGAAGGCGTCACACATTTGGCTGCTATGAGCCGAAGGCAAGATGCACCTCTAACATGAGCACATCCATTGCCTGTCGCACACGCCGAGTACCTGCATCTCGTGTGGTGCAGGTTGGCTGAGGCGCACTTCAAGGCCGTCACCCCGCTGCAGCTGTCAGACCGCTTGCCCGAAGCGCTGGAGAGGTGCCGCGCGGCGCTGGGGCTGCTGGCCGGCCGTAAGGACGAGGTGCGTGATGGGTGCGTGGTGAACATGTTTGGCTTGCGACTGCCATCACGGGTGTTGATGGAGTGTTGAGCAAAGATGCACTGCTGCCCGTCAGCAAAGTTGAACATTCAGTGAAGCAAATGCATGAACAGGATGCCCTGCACTGTGACGCGAGCACGCGACTTTGCCATCAATGCTCCCAGCTGGCAGAGTGAAACACATGTGACCGTGCACCTCACAGATCCTGCGCGTGATGGACACACCTGTGGAAGGCGAGACAGGTGATGAGGCGGAGGCGGAGATAGAGAAGCTCGAGGGTGAGTGTCTTGCTGGGTTCCTGCTTTGCATCAGCCACATGGCATGTGCTGCAGGTCGTACAGTGGTAGGTGTGCTGTCTGGCGGGGAGTGGGGGCAATGCGTTGTGCATGTAGGATATGTACTGAACTTGTCGTTCTAGCTGGTGACAAGAGGTCCTTGCCCGTGGTGTTTGTGCGACTTCAAGTAGCTGTTGCGTCACTGCTTACACACTCCTATTGCCCCCCAACCCTAGGCCCTCAACCATTGACCCTCAACCGCACACCGCACGCAGCTCACACGCATCCACACTAGTCCTCTGCATCTCACTCCCTGCATCAGGTGAGCTTGAGGATCTGGAGGCCATCTTGGGTGATCTGAAGGACAAGGAGGATGAGCTGAAGCAGGCAATCAAGGACCACCAGAGCATGAAGCAGGCGCTGCTCAGCGCAATGCAGAAGCTGGCTGAGGCAGAGGGGTTGCCCAAGCCCACAGCAGTCAAGCGGGCAGGCACCAACCCACTCGGCCCCTCAGCAGCAGGCAACGGCGCGTCATCAGGCATTGCCACAGGCGCGACGGCTGCCGCGGCGGGGCCTGTTCAGGACCTAGGGGTCGCTGGCCGCGGCCGCACACGCATCACGCTGCAGCCCGTGAACGGGCCCAACACCGCAGCTGCACCGGGGCCAGCTGGTGCGCAGCAGAAGCCAGGTGCTGCGCAGCAGGCAGCCAAGCGCAGCCTGGAAGACATCATGGGCGGTGGGTGTGCTGCAGGGGGTGTAACCACCATTGGGTTTGGGGCACCAGCTAGTGGCTTGGGGTCAGGGACGGCTGCAGGGGGCCCTGACATGGCCAAGCTGGACGCTCTCATGGCCAAGCGGATGAAGACGGGGGAGAGCGCAGCTGGTGCACCATTGCCCGCAGCTGGCCTGGAGAACAGCAACTGAGCTTGCGAGTGATTGCGAATCTGGCTGGGGGTGATGAGAGCCGGTACTGCCATGCATGCATGCATGCATTATGCATGCTTTGAAAAGCACAGTCGCATAATTACATTCATTCTGGCCAAGTTCAGACAATGTGATTGCATCATCTGCTATCCTAGCCATCTAGGTTGCAACAGAAAAGTAACACCAATTCGCCTGCAATGGCACAAGGTGTCGGCACCACAACCCAGTTGTACCATGTGCACAATTGCAGCGGTGCTGATGTAATTGCACAACAATGCAATCTGCCTCGTCGCAATTAAAAAGCGCAGCTCAAAGCTTGGTCAAACACTGCCTGACGTGTACTGCTTCCGGAATGAAAACAAGGTGACATGTTGATGGTGCACTGAATGAAAGCAGAGTAGCGCAGCTGCTTTGGTCCCAGTGACACTGCTCCGATGCAGTAGCGTGGAAAACTGCAGCAAACACAAGCAGTTCATGTACAGAGGCGTCATCATCTTGCCCTTTGATGCTACTGATATCGTCTTGTGCGTGCCTGATGCTGTGTGATTGTATGCTTGTAGTTAGAATGCCGGCTGTCAGGTACTCCAGGTTAGGTATCGATCACAGAGGATCAGATATTGTCAGGTGAGAGTCGGTAGGTTCATCATTCAGCCACAAGACAAATCGTGCAGGTGATGAAGGTGCTGTGCATTGATGCTTATGCAATGATGTCAGATGCCGCACATTATGCTGTGCCATGCGTGCAATGGTCTGAATGTAAATGTGTTGCCCTCTGCTGTCAGGTACTCCAGGTTAGGTATCGATCACAGAGGATCAGATATTGTCAGGTGAGAGTCGTTAGGTTCATCAGCCAGCAGAATGTATGCTTGCATGCACGACATGCTGTGATGAGATGGACGGGGGTGTAACAAGCCTAGGCACTAGGGCACAGCTTTCATGTGGCCAGTTGCATTTGAGCTGTCAGGTCTCCATAGAGTATCGATCACAGTGGATCAGATATTGTCAGGTGAGAGTAGGGTTGTTCATCAACCAGCTCTCTGGCCAAGTGTCAGCACAAGGGCAGCACAGGAAGCAGGCGCAAACACACCTTTGACGCACCAGAAGAGGGGAGATCGCCTGAGCCATGGAAACTGTGCACTGCCGTGCATGCAGTGGCCTTCAGCAGCAGCCATGCACACCTTGATGTGTAGCCTGCGTTTATGGTGCGCACATGCAGCGGCTTAACCGCTTGGTCTAGCAGGTGCATGCTGCTGTGCATGGCGGCATGCAGCCAAACCCCAAGTACCTGATCAGCCCAGCCGCTTCAACGGGAAGTTTGCGCTACGATCAGGAGGCATCTGCCATCTGCTGGTTCGTGAGGCTGTCGAAATGGCGACGGCGGCCGAGTCACCGCCTTGCCAGCAACGAATCACTGTGCATAGTGCACAGGACAGCCTGTGATCCACCGCCATAAGTGCAAGGCTGGAGCACGGCGTGACAGCCTGCTAACCGCCACATGGCAGGCCGCACATTTTGTGATTGCACCATGGCAAACAATTGAAGCGCCCTACGCCGCCATCCCATGGGTCTCGAGCTGTACGTACTGTTAGGATCACTGGGTGTGAGACAGTGGCGCAACGTCCTTCAGGGTGCCTGGCCTGACGCTGCTACACCTCCTGCAGGTGCATATTACACTTGGCGGTGGCATATGTCACCAATGCAAGTGGTGATGGGCCTGGTCTACACATGCCATGCCCTGCCATGCACATGGAAACATGGAGATCTCCACATAGGTTCAAACGCACTGTTTGAATGGTCGAGTGTGCCAGCAGTCTCACCATCCCAACCAGCTCCACTGCAAATCAACTGGACTCAGCAGCTCAGCTTTGTCAAACACAGCAGCAGGGAAGTCATGCCCGCACCGGGCTTCCTTGTCAACAGATGCAAGCACCCCACCCACATCCTGCCCCTCCCCCTTAAGACTTGTTCCCATGGGTGCCTGCAGACATCATGCTTGGCTCATTGCGTCATTGGTGTGCATGGTCATGGAGGAAGACCAGTTGCCATCGTTGCTCACTCAAACCCCCCCGTGAGGTGTTGCATAGACAAAAGACAGGCATCCTTCACAGGCTAGCCACAGGGCCAGCCAGGCCTGCTGCTGCATACTGCCCATGCCTAATGCTCCATGTAAGCGCACGCGCATGCCCCACCCCTCCCCCCTTAAACAGGCCACCACCTTACAACACAGCCGCATAAATGCACTGCAGTCTTCAGCGTGCCTCAAGTGTCATGAGCATAAAGCCGTCCTGAAAACTGGGCCACCGCCCTCCCTGTTCAGAAGCACCCAGAGCTGCTGCCATTAAAAGTACTCTAATGATGAGCCAGGCAGGTGTGGCCGGCCACGGGGCGGCGTGGGCGGCCGCTCGTCATTGATCGACTGCATCCATGTGTCTGAGCCGTGCATGTGGCCGCCAGGTGCGGCGTCCTCGTCAATCGCCCCGCTGCTGTCAGGTGTGCGCGGTGTGGAGGGAGGCAGTGGGTGGATGAGCTTGGGCACCATGACCAGATCACGGCCCAGCACCAGGATCGCGCCCGCGTTGCCGGCGGTGCCGCAATAGTTGGTGGCGGAGAAGAGGGTGATGAGGTGGCCCTGTGCAAAGCGCTCAAACCCATCCATCACGCACTCGTGCGCGCGCACAATCATCTGCAGGCTGTTGTTCTTGCAGAAGTCCTTCACGCGGTCGGGGCCGAACGTGACCAGGCCCGGACCACGGGGGGACGGCTGCACGCCCTGCACCGCGTCATTGGTGGTGGGGTCACTCCACAGCAGGTCCATGAGCACAGGCCCGCCGTCCTCCATGGTGACTGGGCGCGGGATGGCTGCGATCTGATCCACCTTGTTGATGGAGCGGCCGATGCCGCCATGCATGCACAGGATCTTGTTCTCAATGGTGGCCGCAAGCGGCAGGTAGTTGAAGAGCTCATTGATGCGGCGCCACACAAACACGCCCTGCGCGCAGAGCACACCTGGATGTCTTAGCCCAGTGCACGCCAACCACCCACACAGGCAGCCACGCAGGCAAGGCCTCTAGCAGCAAACCCAACACCCTGCAACAGCTGTGGCTGCGTTGATTGCCTGTTAGTCGCAACCATTAGTCTCAGACATGCGCTCGGCTGCTGGCTGGGACCCCACTGTGGACCGCACAAGCTGAACAGGGTGCAGGCTGGCCATGACACATCCAGCCACGTGCCATGTGCCCTCGCACCTCCCCCACCTGCTCATCACCCAGCCGCTCCAGGCACTCCAGGCGGAAGCCAAACAGCGCGTTAATGTCGTGCGCTTCGTGGTTGCCGCGGATGAGGTGCACGTTCTTGGGGTGCTCAATCTTGAGCGCCAGCAGCAGGCAGATGGTCTCCAGAGAGTGTGAGCCTCTGCAAAGAGGCAGGGCAGGCCAGCCGACACTGGATGATGCCTGCCCACAGCGCCCTGCCCAACATGGTCTTTGTATGATACAGCTGATTTCTACAGCCAGTCTGTGCGGCGAGGTCCACCATCAACAGACAAGCATACACGCCGCTCGTACAGGCGCTCCCCAACACGTATCCAGGGCCCTTGCTGGACCCCTGTGCCTGCATGCATGGCCCCTACAGGCTACCAGGTCTGCTCCCCTGTACCTGTCCACGTAGTCGCCCAAGAACAGGTAATCAATGTACGTGATGTCGCCCGCAGTGGAGGGGGTGCCGTACTCCTCAAACAGGCGCATGAGGTCACCAAATTGGCCGTGCAGGTCGCCAAAGATCTTGATAGGGGCTGCAGGAAGAGGCAGACGAAGAAGCAGTACAGCAGCAAAAAGAAACGTCAAGCGTGTTGCCTTGCCAGAATGCTCAGGGTATTGCAGTGCGCTGTGTACTGCATAACAACATACCACACCCAGATTCAAGCATGCGCCCTTGTAGATTGCGGCTCCCAAATCGTCCAGGATCGGCAAGCAGTGCAGAATGTATTTGACGCCACATTGTGCCGCTTGGCCCCGTCCCCTACCCAATGGCTGCTTGCACATGGCCCGCTGTGGATGCGCTGCCACTCCTCACCGTGCAGCTCCAGCACCGTGCGCTCCTCGCGGAAGATGCGCTCACTCGCGTCACACAGCTCGCAAATGTCGGATGCGGACAGGAAGAAGCGCCGGTCCTCGGGCGCCTTCCACGTGCGCGGCCGCAGCAGCTCGTTGATTACCTTTTTGTGGATGCCTTGCTGCGGGTGTCGTACGCACAGGTGCAGTGTATGAGACGAGCCAGGAGGCTAGCCGGTCACAGCACATCCATACTGCACCCGCAATAATCACTGAACCGTGCTGTGGCAGCACAAGGGCCCAGTTGCAGCTGCTCAGCTACATGAACAGTGCCCAATACTCACAGGTGCTGACAAGCTGCGCCTGAACAGCGGTGACTTCTCTGTCGTCTTTTCGTATATGCTCACACGCCGCCCCTCATTGTCTAGCTGGTCGATTGACAGCTGGCGCACGAGGCCGCGCAGGCTGTTCTCCTGGTGCACCACCACTGCCCGGTGCCACAGCCGCACATCGGGCGTGAGCGGGCTGTTGCCTGGCAGGTAGGGCTTTGAGAGTGTGACGTCTGGGCTCTCTGCCCGTTGGCTGCCTGGGCTGTCACCTGACCGAGGCATCATGCTGCCATCAATGTTGTCGTCCGCCCCTCGCAGGTCATCCATTGCTGACACACGGCGCACACTGAGTGCTGCCGCTGCCTCCTCCATGGCTGCTTTGGCGAGCATCTGTGCTGCTGCTGCGTTGCCATGTGTTGCATCCATCCACTGCACCCATGTGGATGCGCGTGGGTCGAAAATGGACAGCTCTGCACCATTCGAGTCGTCCGCCACCTGAGGTGCAGCAGGAGGAACAGCAAGGCAGGTTTCAACAACATCAAATGGTCATGATAAGCCACCAATGACACGCAAGACACCATCTTGCTCTTTGGCAAGTGCAGCAGTGCAGCTGGCATTTTGGGTCTGGCATGCGTAGCCACGCACCAGCAGATCGTCCAGCAGTTGGCTGCCCTTCAGACCACCATAGATGAATACGAACGGTCCCACGGATGAAACTGCATGGCGGCAGCGCCGTGTGTAGTCCTCCCCGCTGTGCCCACCCGGGACAGGTGACACCCATTGCCCAGCATTGGTGTCAAGGACAACTGTTGAGGTCGCCTCATCCACCTGCCATGTTGAAGTACGAGAGCATCACACAGCGTATGAGGTTGCAGTCACGGTGTGATGCACCAACAAGCAGGTACATCCTGGTCCTTCCGCACATGTGCACATACACCCGGACTGAGCAGCGGCTGTGCTGTTTGCACACACCATGCGTCCACCGCCTACTGCGCCGCCTGATATATGAAGGCGGTTGCCCACAAAGATTGCGCCATGCTGGTAGCGCCCAGTGGGCATCGCCCCTGGAGCTGCATGCCACTCCCAGCGCCCATCACGATGCCGTGCAAAGCCATATGCATCACCAAGCGGCACGCCCGTCGCATCACGACCACCACACAGCAGCAGCAGGCCATCGCCACGTGCAGCAGCTGTGGCATACATCCTGCACCACGCATTTGTTGGATGTTTGCAATCAGCAATTGCACTGTGGCAGGTACATGCTTGCACACATGACAAGAAACAGCTAACGGTGCTTTCCTACGCACCTGGGCGACGGCATCTCCCCAGCGTCCGTGATCTTTCGCCACTGGTATGGCTTTTCCGATGTGTCCAGCGCCCACGCATCGCCCAACGTGGATTTGCCATCGTTTCCGCCCATTGCCACCAGGAAACGATTCGCCACCAAGCTTAGCGTGTGTGCGTAGCGGGCACTGGGCCCTGCGCCTTGCACCAGCACCCTGCGACGTTCACGGAACATGCTTGGATCAGATCCAAGGGTCATCAGACAACAGCTCTCGGTATGTCTAAGCAGGCGACTCCAGGACGCACCTGTGCCAGCGGGGCCGGTCTGGGTCCGTGAAGTCGAGCACGTGCAGGTCCTCCGTGGCCAGGCCCGCAGGGCCGATACCGCCCTACATGGTACACATGCCAATCAGCATGGGCATAACATTCTTTGCATGGGCCACATGAGGTCGGTCAGCCTTAGCAGAAACCCACCTGGATCACAACCATGTTGCCCACGGCCGCTGCTGCATGTGCTGCACGGGGTGAAGGGGGCTCCCCCAGTGGGGTGATTTTTTCCCACCTGCCATTCCTGACATCAAAAATGTGCACATCGTTGGTGGCTCCTGCAAGACGGATGCCTGCGCGGAACGGGGGACCATGGGCGTGGATCAGAGACTGGGGTTTGTGCTGTACTTAGACTTTGTTTGCAAAGGGCCAGCACTGACCTGACGCAGCTGACGGCCCCGGTGAAGGAGGCGTTTCCCCTCCCTTTGCTGATGATCCTGAGCCTTCTAACGCGGTGGCACCACCTACAAGAGGCCCAGACAACAAGGTCAGCGGCTTTGCGAACCCAGACTGCGTATCACGCTTTCGCACGCACCGAACAGCACAAGCTTTGCTTTGGAGAGGTCTCCTTCAGGGCCCGCGATCGCAGTGAGGGTATGCCCGCAGCGAGGGCCAGGTGCCGTTCCCACAATGGGGAAGGGCCTGGGTTTGGGAACTGGCAAGGGCCGCGAAGGCTCGCTGTCCATGGCAGCAAGTTGCCGGGCCCTTCAATTCATGTGGGGAAAACTCAAACTAAGATCACCTCTTAAAAACTGATGAGTTTCTTGATGGACCAACTATCTGATCACCTTCCGCAGGCCCAACAGCGCGGCTATGCACGCGCTAGCACGAGGGCACATCACAAGTCTCATTTTTGCACATTCATTGTGCATTCAGCATCTTTAAGCTTTCAAACGTCGGCGGTAAACTCAAGCTCTCGCTGGGTGGTCGTTCACCGAGTTCAGTCCCTGCTGTACTGCATGCAAGGGGACTTGTGCCCCTCAACATCTTTACCTCCTGGCCCGTCGTAACATAATTAGTCTTGATCATCTTCTGCGTTGGTTCATGTTTATTGCCGATGCCAGTACAGAGTTACGAGACTTGCAAATCAGAGGCCTTATGCCGCTGTTGCAGCTTGTGTGGCTGCT
The DNA here is from genome assembly GCA_004335575.1 of Haematococcus sp. NG2. Classification (NCBI taxonomy): domain Eukaryota; kingdom Viridiplantae; phylum Chlorophyta; class Chlorophyceae; order Chlamydomonadales; family Haematococcaceae; genus Haematococcus; species Haematococcus sp. NG2. Next base: position 279,023 of record QAXD01000041.1, on the reverse strand, counting down.
GCAACAGCATGCGCAGCAGCTGGCTTGATGTTGGGTGGCAGGGTGCCAGAGGGTGGGTGTGACCCAGAGTGCAACTTGACCACAGTGGGCGCTCCGTCATCTTCATCATCCTCAAGGTCTGCATCATCAACCTAAGAATGCAGAAAATGCAAGCAGGTTGGGCATGCACGGTTCTCAAGCGAATACCACAGCACCCATGAAAAGCTTCCTCATAAGTTGCTATGGGCAGCATGTTGAGCAGCAAAATAATAACACGGCGTTTCACAGATGTTTCTGCATGATAGGCATGTTAGGCAGTGTTGGGTGGAAATGCTCCGCTGTGCTTCCTGATCTTATGGGCAACCACAAACCTTGTGGAAGACGTAGGACAGAGTGATATTACTGACGTTGCGGCAATTCCAGTCAGCAGCTATCTCGGGGTCGATGTAGAAGAAGACAGGCATGTCGATCTCCTGTGAGCACAAATGTACACAATACAGAAACCTGGTGCACCGCAGGAGAAACAACAAAGCACCTGCAAGCCATGGTGGTTAAAGCTCTGCCCCAGCCCTGCTGATTTGCACATCACAGGAGCCAGAGTTTGTGTCATCATATGGACTCTGTGTTCACAGAACTCATGCGCCGGACATTATCAGCACACCCTGAATTCACATTCACCATAGATGGCAGTGACAGGTTGGCAGCATTATGTTCAGATGCACTGCCTGCTCACTCAGCACCCGCAGGCCCACAAGCTGCCTCGCACCTCGCCTGCGCGGAGCCGCTGCTCCTCAAAGCAGAAGCACTGGATCTTGTTGAAGTACTGGGCAGCCTTGTCGGGCGTCACATTGTAGATGCTGTATCCTGTGATGGGCTTGTCGCTGCATTTCAGGATGAGAGAGCCAGTTCCCAACAAACAACTGAGCGCACAACACACCAGCCAGTGCTTTGACATGGTTCACGGCAGCCTGTAGCAACACGATACACAAAGGCTGTGGTTGCGCCACGTCCTCTTGCCCAGGCATGTATCATCATAAAATGGTTTTGCGCGGTTAAAACCGTGGTACCAGGCACGTATGCTTCGCCTACTATCATAAAGAAGGGTTTTGCACAGGAATACGTCCGCCAGTCCTCACGCACCTCTTGTTCTTTGCTGTGAAGAACACCAGCGTGGACTTGCCGGGCCTGACACGCACGAACTCCTGTGTCGGCTGGAACTCCCAGGGCATATCATCTGCCACATCTGCGTTGAACCATACTGTGACCTCTTTCTCCTCGGCTGCCCTGCACGCAATGCGTGCGCGATGTGCACAACCCATGAAAGGAGCGCACAGCAAACTTGGTCACATGTACAGGTGCTACCTGCTGCTGGCACAAGGCGCAGCAATCACAGCAATCAAGGCACAGCAATTTGTCGTCATGAAGCATAGGTCATCTGTGCACACACTTTTCAAGCTCTGGGTTGGGATTCTCTGCACGCCGCCTCAGCTTCTCCTCCACTGTCTCTGCTCCTGCCACTGTCCCGCCGTACCCTGTTGCCTGTGATCGCGTGCACGTTGATTCAATCCAGGAATTCCCCTCCATACATGTGCGCTGCCCCATGCCCACAGATACAGAGCAGAGGGGGCCGTGATGTCTGCTGATCCTTGCATCTGCCACCTTGCATGTGATCACTGCACCGCTGCACCACGTACCGCACAGAACAACTTGTACAGTGGGACGGATGCATATGCGAACCCAATCATGCCGATTGCTGCAGCGGCCTGCGTGAATGCAGTAAAGCATGCATGGTCCAAATAACAGGAGCGAGCAGGAGTTTGATTTCAATGCTATGCAAGGATCAGGTGATCTGTGTTGCTAAGCAAGACAATCAAAGCAGACAGCCACGACCAGCAAATTGTTCTTGCCACTTAACCCATACATGCCAAGCTCAGCAGCTGAAGCTCGCTGTTTGCCTTTGATTTCTGGACCTGAAGCAAAGCCTCTCCATGTGCTAGGGAATTGCTTGGCCGCCTGGCGCATAGGCTGACTGCACAAAGTTGCAGCGGCCACACCATTCGGCATGGCCACATGGTGAACCATGGGACTCGCATGCCTCCCGCTAGTGCTGCAAAAGCTCGCGGCTTCCGCAGCGGCATACCAGCTTGAGAATGATTCCCGAGTAAAGCGCGATAAGCGCTGCAACGCTGATCTCATATCGGAACTCCGGAACTATGTGTGTCGTGTGTAGTACGACTGGGTTGCTGTTTGGCTAGCTCAAATGTCTTGATCCAGGCCCCGAAAGCACAAAAAGACGAAGAGTGTGTGTGTGTGGAATGAGTGAGCACGTCCCAGGTCCCAGGTCCCCTCCCATCGCCTAGTCGGTGGGTCACCCTCGGTTCGGCTACGAGAGGTGCCAGGATCGAATCCCTGTGTGGGTCGATTTCTGGGATGAGGAGGGGAACACCACTGCCGGAGAATTCCGGACCGACCAGTGGCGGAGAGAGCAGGAGCCTTAACGCCTCTCTGTAGACCATCGAAGTGGCAACGCGTCGACCAGGGTCATCAAGGCGGTGGAGCTGCGACGACATTCTCAAGAGCCTCATAGAACTTCAGGCCCGGCACAGCAACGACTAGTGTAGGGAGGAGTTGCATGTTGAGAGGTTGCATGCAAGGTCAGTTAGGGTGAGAGAGTTGTGCTTGGCTAGTGTAGGGGCTGTGGGCCACGGGTAACAGGTTCTGGAGGCACAAGGGGCTGTGGTAGCAGGCCATGCAGGAGGCCTGGCTCCTGAAAAAGAAACATCCCAGGCAACCATTCTCTCAGAAGATCTATACGAACGCTATGTGCGGTGGATGGAAATGATCCACATGCCCAGAGGGCCTTCACTGGCGCCTGAGGCTGAATGTAACAACACAACACGTCCCAGGTGCGTCCTGCATGCAGTCTTGCAGCCAGTCCTGAGGGCCAGGTGGCAAGGCCCAGCCTTGTACTACCACAGCTGAGTGGTCGCAGAGCACTAGCAGTGTGGGGACCGCACATGGTTCGCCACAGGCATTACACAGTATGATGATAAGGCGGTGTTGAACCCTGCCGTTCAGTGAACATATGTACAGAAGCCATCTGGCCGTCACAAGGGCGCAGAACAGCAATGGTATGTGCAAGTGCCTCCTTCTTTTCCGTCCCCACTCCTACCTAGAAGTGCAAGCCCACATCACGTTTCAGTGGCACCTGCCCTCACAGCAGCCGGTGATCAACATTGTCAAACACATCTCATACTGGGTCAACGCGATCTTAGTGCTGGCTGCATGCAACCCCAGTTGCAAGTTTGAGACAAGCATTATATCATACAGATGGTTGCATTGCAACCACCTAAATGCATCGCACACACCTCTGACGTGCAGGCCATCAGGAGGAAAGCCGGCCCCTCAACCCCTGCAGTGGTTATCACTTTGCTTCTTAAAGTCCAAACTCAGAGCCGTGTTGCTGCACTATGAATCACTGCGAAGCCAACCTGAACAGGAAGGCGCAGCACAGGCCAGCCCGCTGGGGCGCTTGCCCATCGGGGCCTGGCCTCTGCATGAATGTGCGCTCCTTGCATCCCAACCATACCCAGCGCCTCGCATCGAGCCCGTGCCATGATCATGTCCCAACACCTTTGGTGACCACTCATCAAAACGCTCATCCGATCCCCGCCACACCTCCTGCCTTGCCTGGCCGTGTGGGCCCTCATGCAAGGCCAGGTTCGATACACCTACGCATCACCCACGACTACACTACAAAACAGTGCACCTCTCCTCTCGGTGGCTGCTCCTCAAGCTTGAGAAGCACCAGGCGTGTAACTCCCAAGGGCTCACCGGCGCGCAGTGCCCATTGCGGACCGGCGCCCTGCACCTGCACGTGTCCTGCTCACACCAGCAGCGGCCTCGTCGGCTGCGGCTGTGGCGCCTGCTGCAGCCGCGCCTGACAACGTGCGCGCGTAGTGGCGCGCGCGGTCCAGGGACACATAGCCACACTGCGGGCTGGACAGGTTCTTGATGCCGAGCTTGGTGTCCAGCGCCTGTGGCACAGCAAGGTGCGGGCATGCATACACATTGACTGTCCGCATGTGATCAGTGCACCACAGACCAGCTTGCTGGCCTGTGACTGCGTGGGGTGCCAGTGTGGTGGCGTGGTAGCCTGGTGCATCCTTTATCCACTCCGCCAGTTTATTTGTTTGTTCCGTGTACCGCTATGTGCCAAGTCAGTATGCACAAGCCCATGCTGCTTTGTGCATGCCCTGACCTGACCGAGCCCTAACACCCTAACCCTAACACCCATGCCTTTTCCCCACCTGCACAAATGAGAAGAGCAGCACGTCCAGCGCTTGCAGCTCGCGTGCAAACTCATAGACCTTGACATCCGGCGCGTTGCGCGCCTCCAGCTTCTCATAGTCAATGGGCATGGAGATCTCACCAGCCAGGTCTGACGAGGACCTGCAATGCAAGAAGGTACAGATGGTACAGCAGAGTGCATTTGGCAGGCGCTTAGGCCAAGGCAAGCAGCCCATGCTCCCAGACACAGCAGAATGAAGCGCATGCACAAGACAGTCAACTACAAGCACGGCAGCTGCACTTGTGCGCATAGTGGGTAGTCCGAGTATCCTTAGGGCAGCGCACACCCCCCTGTGCCTGCCCGCACCTGATGTTGCCCTCAGCCAGCGAGTTGTCCCAGCCCAGGCCAACCTTGAGTGTGATGTCATTGAAATGCTTCTCTTCCAGCGTCAGCAGCAGGTCGTGCAGCAGCACCTGCACCTGTGGGCACAAAGGCACAAACGGGCAGGGCAGGTGATGGTGCCGCTTGTCAGCAGTGCCAAGTGCTCTGGGTGACGTGCAGGCTCATTCTTGCCAGGGCAGGCATGCGTTGTGTCTGCACATCGGCCTTGATGCAAGTCCTCAGGGGCCAGCCAAACCAGTAGATGCCAGCCCCTGCAACAGTCCCCCGCTCCCCAACAGCAGTACAGCAGCATACGCCGCACGCCAGCTGTGCCATGCCTCCCCCCCCCCAAACACACACATGCTCGGCAAACTCGCACCACTGTGTCGCATTATGCCCCCCCCCCCCCCCCCCCCCACACACACACACACCTTTGCGCGCTCGACATGAGTGGCGTTGATCGGCAGCAGCGGGTACTCAAAGAACCGGCCGCCCAGCAGCGAGCGGATGAAGTAGTTGTTGACGCCGCTGGGCAGCAGGTTCTCCCAGAAGCTGCTCGTGCGGGCCTGGAACACAGGCTTGATGGACTCGGCCTCGTACACCGTCTTGTACAGCTTCTGGATCCACGAGATCTGCGGTACAGGCAATATGCGGGACAGTGAACCCCCGGGTAAACAAGCCTGACCCAGTGCCAGTGCGCCACTGCGCGGCTGCAGTGAGCTCCCACCTGCCCCGGAGGTGTGGTGCCCTGGGCCTGCCCCATCAAATGCATTGCACCTCTCTGCCTGCCACCCCAAGCGCACCGGCCACCTTCCAACAACATGCACAGCGGGCATGCTCAGCACAGGTCGGGCACTCCTGGTCATGTTGCACACACCTGAGAGCGCAGGCGGTCCAGCGGGTGGCGCCACATCATCAGGTTCACAAACTCCTTGCACAGCGACGTCTCGCCAGGGGGCAGCGTGTACTCGTTGGCGTAAAAGTCCCAGCCGTTGGCACTGCAAGGGTTGACGAGGACAGCATTTGTCAGTGTGGCAAGCTTCGGAGGCAGGCAAATAACCGCCCCCAGCACCCATTAGCCGTCCATCACAGGAGCACCTGTGGCGCCCACCAACCAGCCAGAACAGTTGGGGCGGCCCTGCATGCAAGCGCTACACACAAGCAGTGCAGCGCTTGACCAGCTGAGCGGCACATAGCAGCATGCCCTGGCACACCCCTCCCTGGGCGCCCCCAGCCACGCACCGCAGTAACTCTGCACGCTCAGCACAGCCCTCATGCCGCAGCTGGTTGGAGTGGAAGTTGACGAACCAGGGCTTGATAAACGCTGCACCGCGCCCGTTCTCCTGCCCCGTCAGCTTGTACTCCACATACCTGGCGCGTACGCAGGGTTACAGGGGCAGGGCATTCAGCAAACAAGCATACATAAGCTGCTGCCGGGCTGTTCAAACATGTCAACATGTGCCTTATCACCAAGTCTGTGCTCAGTGCTGTATGCTCAACCTAGATGCCCTCTGCGCTAAAGCGCCCTTCATAGTCATGTGCTCATGTCTTCATGCCTCCCACAGCGCAGCCCACGCACTTGTGCACGGTGTGGCCCACCCAGCGCGGCGTGTCTACAAAGCTCTTGATGAGGCAGTTGGTGCGCTCGTCAAAGCCCTGCGCATTGGGCCACACAGGAGCACATGCTCAGTCAAAGTGCAAGCTTGTGTGCAGCCACAGAAACATGCACATTATACAGTACATGCGCAGCATTTGCGCCGGCAACACAGAGCCAGCACCTTGAGCATGCACACAGGCGCCCCCGCTGCTGCCCCATGCTGCACAAGGTGCGCGTCACCCACCTCTGTGGAGCAGCCGTTGGACTGCGCACTCTGGCACAGGTTGGTGCCACCTGATTTGGAGATGTGGAAAAACTGGACCGCACCCTTGGACGCAATGGAGCGCTTGTGCAGTTGGAACAGGTGCAGCAGCACTTTGTCCACCTGTCGCAGCAACCACCGTGTGGATCAGGGTCAACGTGAAGCAGAGGTGCAATTTCACCACTGTGCAGATGGGCTGCACATGGCTTGACAGCGACTTCCAGGAACTGCCTGATTTGGTCATGGCCGCCCATGCATGCGAGACCCCACCCTCCTTTGTGAAACAGCCAAGTTCAGAAGCACAACTTGCACCATCCATGCACCCAAGCTTGACCAGCCTGTCCATTCAGACCCGCGGCGGCTCAGATGACATCATGCTCCATACAGCCACGCACCAGGCGCTGCACGTTCTTGGGGAAGGTACCATGCTTGACCCGCTGGCTGAGCAGTGCGCCCAGGATCACGCGCCGCGTAACCGGGTAGCCATACTTGGGAGGCAGCTGCATGTGGGAGGGTGGGGGAAGACCAAGCTGCCTGGAGTTATGGTGTTGCGCAAACACTGGCGGACGAACGGCAGCTGACGGGGCAGTGCATGCAGCCGTTGTGCAGTGCAACTGGTGGACTGTGAGTATGCACATGCAGAAGCCAAGCAACACAGCACATGGTGCTGCACTGCACAGGGCAGGGTGCATGCTGTGTCAATGCAGGCATGCGAGCGGTGCATCAATGTGCTTGCATGGCGCGCATGTCAGCCATGAGGTCAACCTAGGGAGTTGAGCCACATCGATGCACGATCTCACTGCACGCGGCACCCTGCGCCTGCACAGCTATCGCTGACCAGACACAGATGCACCCAAGCTTGGAGCTGCTTGTCTAGGGCTTAGCCCCAGCACACCATAATCGTCGCCCCACCTGCGACAGCCTGCTACTGATGTACTCCAGGATTGTAAGCGCTGCTGTCTCGTTGAAGGGTTTGCTGGCCAACTGCATGGCGTCGTAGACCAGCTCCCTGACGGTGTAGCTGCGCAGCTCATGAATCTGCGTGTAGGCCTCGTTGCTGGACTGCGTGAACCATTCCACCATGGACTCGAACTGGTCCAAGGTCCGCTGGGCATCCCCTGACCCGCCTGATTTCTCCCCGTATGTAAGCTCAAAGGCGTCCTCAAAGGCCGTGTGGTCTGACGTCTCCATGAGCTGCTGCCATTTTAGCATTGCCTCGGGCGTGTCTGGCTCCTGGACCACTGTTTGAGGTGCTGCGATGGGCCTCTCTTGCCCTGACCGTGAGCCGAACCAACGAATAGCCGAAGCTGAACCAGCGCTGCATACTAGCAGCGTTATAGTGAGCATGAGGCCCAGGCCTGGAGCTCTGAAGCTGTGCCTGAGATGACACGGCCTTCGCCAGCACACCGATGCTGCCATGACTGCCTCGCCCTGTAGATCCGCGCCACCCAGGGACAATGTATTGTTCTCTTGTTGATACTGCACAGTCGCTTGCTCTGCTTGCGACTCCAACATTGTAACAGCCCACTGACTGGCGCTTTGATTTTAGCGCAATCCGTGAACCTGAGCAAGCTTATTGTTTTAAGATGCTTTTCATGCAAACATCTAGTCGACATGGAGTTGGTGTTGCAGCGGTACGGGCGGTACAGCCCAAATTGTTTAATGATGATAACTCCTGATCCCGGCAATCCCGGCCAAGATGCAACACTAAAGGAGTGGCTTTGAAACGATCTTACTCTGGAAGTCCGAGCTCAGAAATGCTGCTTCCAGCCAGAGGTGCTGCTGCGCATCCGGCGCACCCAGCATGTCACAACCTCGTCGTATCTTATGCACAGCAGCACCGCATCGCCACACAGTGCCACACAGTGGTGTGGAGGCCCATGCACTCAGAAACGCCCATGCGGAGTGCTGTCACAGCGCATGCTGGGCCACAGCAGGATCCAACCATCGCTATGCTGCAGGTGTGGCAATAAAGTCATTGAACAGTCCACAGGACCTCCTCAATACATGTGCAGGCGTGCTCTCGGGCCGGGCGCTGGTCGTGGCTGTACACCACGGAGCAGCGGGCGTACTCAGTGCTGCACCTCCAAGTCTTGTGCCCCTGCTTGTCCCTGATCCAGTACCAGCACCCAATGCCGTCATGCGTCCTCCTCCACCGCTTCACAGGGTGTGATGGCAGAGCTGCGCGCTGACCCCGTGTTGCGTAAGGCACTCGACACACCGCGCGTACAACGCGCACTGCAGGTGCAGGGGTCGTGAACTCACAGCAGCTGGAAGCGCATGCACGTGCACAGTTCGTGAGCTATGACGTCCAGCCATGTGACGACTGCATGCAGTGTGCAGGCTGCGACCTCAGGGACCAGTGGCGTGAGCTGTGCAGGAACATGCACGATGCAACCATGGCAGTCAATGTGCTCATGTGTGCTGAGACACATGGCTCTCGTCCTTGTACTAAGATGGGCAGCTGTAATGGCTGGACTGTGGTGGCTGCAGGAGCTGCGTGCGGACCCAGCACGCGCCATGGCCAAGTACGCATCTGATGCCGAGGTGATGGCAGTTGTGCAGCGGTTGGTGGCAGTTGGTGTGGAGGAGCAGCAGCAGGGCGGAGCGGGCCCCGCGTATGCCCCTGGCTTCTTCTCTGACCTTGCACCTGCATCATCACCATCACCACCCCCCTCATCCTCAACCTCCTACTCATCATCGCCCCCCATCTCCAGCCAAGCATCGGCACGCAGCAGTAGCAGCGCAGGCGTTGGCAGTAGCGTTGGCAGTAGCGTTGGCAGTAGTGGCAGCAGCCCAGCAGACCTGGCATCACAGCTGTTCTCAGATCCCAGGCTGGCAGCCAAGCTGGCGCAGCCCAAGGTGCGGCAAGCGCTTGCGGAGATCCGCGCCAACCCCATGTTGGGCATGGCCAAATGGGAGAGTGACCCAGAAGTGCGCGAGGTGCTTGACATGCTGGAAGCACGCATGGGAGGGGGTGTGATTGATGTGTGAGGTGTGGTGGGCACCTGCAGCTGCAGTTTGGCATGCTTGGCAGAGAGGAATGGGTGGGTGCGGGAGCCGTGGAGGGCATCATTTTTGTACAGTGCGCAAGGTAATGAGGATAAGAAGGGCCATGCAGAGCAAGCAGGAGTGGTTTGCACTCATGAGAGGCAGTTAGCCATCATGTTAAGAACATACCATGATGTTCTTCAGACAGCAGGATGATATGACCTAATATCGCCTGAAAGAAATGCAGGATGCGCTGAGATTGCTCGCTGAGCATGTAAGCTGGGTGAGGCAAAGAAGCACCCTGGGCCTGTATCCGTTACACTCCAACACTCCAGGCATGTCAGCCTCTTGGTTACCAGCCATGCTGAAGGGCTGTATGCAAGAAGCAACATGGTCCATGCACACCCTCCACGTCCTGCTGCCAGCTGCATGGCCGCGTTGTGCCACCATGCTGCTGCCTCATCCTACAACACCTCGCTCCTGACGGCATGACGCCTGCCCCCATGCCAGTCAAGGCAAACCCTACCCTGCTGCTGCTCACATTACCTGTGCTTCCCAAGCCTGACGACACCACCGCAAGCACCAGGATGCAAGGTATGAAGTCCAACCAGTAGCGGATCATCCTGAACCGCTTCATACACCAGCGGTGGGGTAACTCTCTTAATTGCGCTCATTAAGCTAGTGCTGCTGCTCCCAGCACCACCACCAGCAGTTCGCCTCTGCAGGACTGCCAAAGGCCAAAATATAAGCACTACACAACACCAGTTGCATGAGCCGTGCCACACATTGCCACTTTCGGCGCCTTTTCACAATGATTCTAAGGGCACACTCTTGCTGTAATCCCCAGAGGCGGCACTGCCATTGCCATCACAGCCTTGGCAGCGCACAGCCACACAAGTGGAACAAACAACTCATTACCCAAGGCAATTTACCACCACACTTATTTGTCACGGACCGGCTGCGGCACAGCATACAGTTTCCAAACTACAGGAATGCAGGATATCAGATCCCCACTACAATGCTGCTCATGCCCCTGATGGCCCCTTTTGGTGCACCCTGCATCTGACAAACCCATCCATGAACAGCTTCATCAGTGCTGCCAGCAACCTGCTGCTGTGCAGCACGGCAAAATACAACCGCCCATACAGCTCGTTGTGCAAGAGCCACTGCACAGCCTCTGTGGTACCCACAACACCGCTCTTAAAGCAAGCACGCTCGCACACCCTCCTGCTCTCCCCACCACTGCACTTCGGCAGTGAATGAGCAGGTCTCCCAACATTACAGAGAGGGGCAGCTTCTCACACCTCCAGAGTCAGGGTGTCAAGCAAGTGGTGGAGCTCTCGCTGCGTGTGCATCCACTCAGCAAAACCACCGCGCCGTGCGCCTCCGTGCGACAAAAAGCACCTGCGTACACATGGGCCATTCACAACAATGCGCTGCTTGAACATACCAAGGCAAACGGTGGTGCCCCGTGATCTGAGCCGCTTCCTTCATGCCTTCTGCCAGCAACCCTTAGCCGAGGTGACACCTTCAAACTCGGTTCACGTTTGGTACTGCCAACCGCTGCCTGCTAGGCTGGGGCGTGCTGCCTGCCACACACCATCACTCACACATCACACATCACACACCTGTACGTGATGAGCAGGAAGTAGCGCTTGAGGTAGTGCAGGCCAAGCTGGCGCGCGGCAAAGTTGCGGTCGGACGCAGCACCCACAACCACTGCCATATCTGCCGCCGTCGCCTTGATGGGTGTGGCTGGGGCGTCAGCAGTGGCCTGCGGGGGAGCAGTTGGTCAGGCATGTGTCAGGGTGAGCAGGCTGCAGCTCATGGCTCAGGTAACAGAGCTCATGAGGTGGTATGAAGCTTCACCAGGTGGAGCTCCACGGCCTCCATGGGTGGGTGTGGCGTCATGGTGCACAGTGCCCATCGCACGTGCGACCCTCAGCACACACCTCATTCGATGCACAATGGGTGCACCGCTGGTCAGACCCTCAGCAGCTAGCATGAGTAGCCCAGCGGCAGACAAGTGTGCAGTGGCCACAACACATGCCTGGTGCACAGGCACCCCACACACCTTGCACTTGGCAATGTCGGCGAGGATGTTGCCGATTGGGGACACAGTGTTGATCGCACGGTCCACTGCAAGCTTGGCGTCAAACCCGCCGGGTAACAACCTGCAGGTGCCATGGAGGAAGGCATGCGCGTGTTCTTCCATTTTCTTCCACACCTCGCCTGTCCTTTACAACCCAACACATGAGGTCGTATCTCATATATGCCATAAAACCCCGACATCCTGCACCCTCACATCCCCATCCTCCCAACCGGTGCACTGCCACTGCGCTGCTCTCATGCACTGCCTTGCCATGCACTGTGTTCCTGCATCTTGCCTTCCCGCCTGGCTGCACTGCTCAGGTGCAGGGCGTGGTGCGCTGCCATGCGTACCTGCACAGGGACATGATGCCGCGGTACTCGCCCGACCCCGCGTCCAGCGCCTTGGACACCGACAGGCGGTCCATGCTGGTGCGGTCACCGCCCGCGGACGACATGCGCACGGGGCGGGCGTAGTAAGACGCCAGGGCCGCGGCCACGAACCTGTGGGTGAAAAAGGTGTGGCCAGGTGTGAGCAGTTGTTGAGAGCACAGACAGCATGTGAAGCCCAGATGAAAATGAAACGTTCAAGGGTGCTGACTGCAGGTGTGGAGCTCCATGCAGCTCTGCAGCACATCCTATGTGCTCATGGCAGTGCACAGGCAGTACATGTAGGACAGTACATGGCAGTACATGGCAGTACAGGGCGGTACAGGGCGGTACGGACCTGGCAGAGGAGCCCATGGCGGTACGTGCAAGGATGAGGTGCACCACCTTGGGCCGCACGCCACCTGCACTCGCTGCCGCCTCCTGCTGCTCCACGAGCTGCGCGCGCGCCAGCAGGAGAGTGGGAGGATGCGTCACGGGGCATGCAAGCTCATGGCGTGCAGTCTGATCACATTGAGCAACGCGTGTGTTTCGGCGCTGCTGGGACCCACTGCGCACAAGTAACAGCTAGGACCCATGCGGGTGGTACATGCCCAGCGCTAAGGGAAGGCCCCACAGCCATAGGTGCGAAGGGCTGTGGTGCTGCACTGCTCCTGGTCATCGGTTGGCACTGTTGCTGTGCCCTTACCACCACCGCCGCCGCGACCCAGGCCTTCACCCACCCAGCCACAGCCAAATCCATGTGGTCCAGGCCCTACACCCTGACCCTCACCCTGCAGCCAGCCATGGCCCCATGGCCCCCTACCTGGCTGTGCAGCGCGTCCAGGTCCTCTGCCTCAGGGGTGCGCTCACGTGAGAGGGGGATGCGGCGGTAGCTGGCGCGGTACCCCTCCTGCTCTATCAACCGGCTCACCAGCTGCGTGGGTGAGGGGGATAGCAGGCATGACAGCAGGGTTGAGGGTCAGGCTGCCGGCTCAGGCGCGCACAACTTCTGCAGAAATGGCACCATGCATGTCAAGCTCCAGCTCCTAGTGTTCTGGTGCTTCCGCACAGCAGTCGGCAAGGGCTCATGACGCGTCCTGGCCGACACTGGCACGCAGTGCAGGCAGCACACAAGCACCCATGCCAACACACCTCGCGTGGCGTGAGCAGAGCATGGGGGTCATCAAGATCCACACCCTCCCAGAACGCCGCCACCTGAGCAGCAGTACAGGGGTGTACACAGTGCGGTACACAAAACACACATTAGGTTGTGACAGGCAATACAACATGGCGCAGCTGGCAAGCAACAATCCGGGAGCATTGACAGGGGGCAGTGCATTGGATTGGGGTAAACGAGGTAGACGTGATGACGACAAGTAACCAGGAAACAGTGCAGCACAGGAACGTATGCAGCCACAGATATCATCACAGGCAACACCAGCATCGTGCTCCCCATGGCCGACCCATCAGCCGCTGCGCGCGCGCACACACACACCCAGCCACCCACCTGGGCACCAGGGTTGGTGTCGACAGGTGCCGTCACATCACGACCCAGCCCACTTGTACCGCCATGTGTACTGCTGCTGGTCGGCGGATCCCTTGAAGGCTCTTGGCCTGCGGTACGGCACATGCCATGAAGGAAGAATGAATGAGATATGGCATGCACACCATGTTGGGTTGGGCTGCCCCAAACAGTCCAAGTTGAACCTGAGCAGCCCTGCGTAACAAAACAACAATGCATAAGAATGCACACATGCAAGGTCAGCAGCAGCACCGGTTCCACACCCACCAGCACCAAACACACCAACCACCACCATACCAAGTCACCAAAGCCACCACCAACCACCACCAACCAACGCCAACCAACGCCAACCAACACCATCCAACACCAACCTGCGGGTGGTGGCGCGGGCATCGCGGGCTCCGTGTGCTTGATGCTGGCCTGAGCCACAGCCGCTGCTGCAGCGTCCACCATGGCCGCAGCGTCCACCGTGTGCCTGGGGCTGGCCTGGGTCGCGCTCAGGCGGTCGCCGGCGGCCGAGGTGCGCGCCTTGGAACCCGCACGCTGCACGGCATGGGAGGGGCACAGACACGTACAGCCCTGATGTGCACAGCCTGATGTGCACAGCCCGATGCGCACAGCCTCATGTTCCCAACATATCTTACAGATGGCCCCTGAACCCTGAGCCCTGAACGCTCTTGAGAATACACATGAGACCCGTGCCAGCTCCGCGCTGTGTGCGTGTACGCTGCACAGCGCGCACAGTCCGTGCATGCTCTGCGCCCCGTGGCAAGGAGTCAGGTGTGCGCTGGCTCCCTTCCGCCCCACTCCCTGCAACACGCCATCATGCCCCAACACGCGTCTGCAACGCACCTGCAGCCCGAAAGATGACTGGGGCAGCAGGGCAGCAGTGGCCGCATCCACCTCACGGTGCAACAACAGCCGCCCACCATACGCGGCCACCTGCACGCGCCAACCACAGAGCAATCAACATCTTATTATTACAAGTAATGCTCCTCAACGCCCACATCGCACCAGCGTCCACCCAGGCACAGTACGTCTGTGTATGATCAGCCCTCAGGGTTTGAAGGCTGAAATTGTCAGCCATTGCAGGCATTACACTTGTGCTCTTTAGGCAACACAACTGCAGGCAGTACATGTAGCGCACCTCATCTGCCACATCCTCCAGCATCAAGGCCTCCTGCTCCTCCAGCTGCAGCCAACAAAGGGCACAGGGGAAGTGATGGATGCGACAATGAAGGTCAAGGCGCAATAGGGCAAGCAGCGCCGCATGCGGCGAGATGCACGGCAGCGGCCCCATGTGGCCGAGGAGCAGCAACATAGCCGATGCCAGACTTGAATACCCTGACCGTCTGTCTGATCGTCTGTCTGACCGCTTGTCTGACAGCGTGTTGGCGCAGCCACCTGTCTGACACACACACACGCACCTGCTGCGCCTGCACACCCGCGTGGTGCAGCGCAGCTGCGGGCATCTCCAGCTCTCTCCGCGTGTACGGCACACCGTTGACGTACACCACCAGTTCCTGCAGCGGTACACCAGTACAGCCAGCAGAACAGCAGTACAGCACTGAGCAGGCAGCAGTCTTTCACGCATGCCACAGAGCCTTTAGAGGCACCCTCTCCCAGTGCCCCTCCCAACATGCAACGCACCACCTACGCAGACAAGAAGGGCAGCGCCACATCACGCAGGTGCGCGGCAGTACGGCAGTACACCCACCTCACGGATGTCTGAGATGATGAGGTGGGTGTCGCCACCAGGTGCGGCACCCAGCTGGGCCAGCAGCGTGCGCATGCCCTGCGCGGTGAGCGAGCCCACGGCGTACACGGGCAGGTCGTCGTTGGCGCGCCGGATGTCCTGCACACCCTCCACCTGCGGGCCGGCAGCACAGCAATACGTCAACAAGGCACTTTAACGGTACAGCAGTACAGCAGTACAGCAGTACGGAAGCGGATACAGTGCGTCACATGTGCGCAGCACGGTACATGAGAACATGACACCACACGCCAGACCGGTACCCATTGTCACACAGATGTCCAGGCCTCCATTGCACCCAAACGATGCACAAGCAGGGCGGTGGCCATCAGTGGCAGACAGGCAAGCATGCATGACACACAGGGTGGCACAGGGAGGGAGGGGGCGCACCACGGGCCCTGGTGCAGGCGCATCCTCGTGGAACAGGTAGGACTTGAGGATGGTGCGGCGCGTGAGCAGTCGGCCGCGCCGCTTGGCCAGCACGCGCCGCTGGTCACGCTGCAGCGACGCCTGGGACCCGCCCACCTCGCCCTCACTAGTCTCCTCCTGCAAGGGAGCGCGTGAAGGGGGGGGGGCTGATTGGGAGGAGGTGTGTGAGGGGGAGTGAGACGGTGGAGGATGGCGCGCGTGGCGGATGTGAGCACACACAGCACAAAATGATAGCTGTGCTGCGCCTGAGATGGTCAGCCGCAGGGAAGAGGGTTTGGAGGATGTTCTGGAAGGGGCGACACAAGCCCACCACGCTGAACTGCACAGCGCTCAACTGCCCGTCCTGCACTGCACTGAACTGCGCTGCACAAGTGGTCATGTGCATGTGTCGAGGCACGTCCGCCTGCAGGCTGTACCGATGTACTGCGACCCATGTTGTACTGCTGTACTGACCCACATACCGTGAGCAGGATGGGTGCCTTGGGCAGGGGGATGGGGGCCAGGGCGGCACCCGGGTTGGCGTGCAGCGACGTCAGCGCCGCCACCAGATCAGGCCGCGAGCTCACCCACTCACTGAATGACGCTGCGCGTGTGAGACGTGTGTTGTCATTGGTGTGCGATGTGAAGTGCATGATTGTACTGATGCATGATGGGTGATGGTGATGTGTGGCGAATGATGGGACGATGTATCAGTGCCTCGGTGCCACTTGAAAGCACTTGGGCACAAAGAGGCACACTGCTGATGCGGGTCGGCAGCCCGGGATGGAGCATGCACGCAGCAACAACAAGCCATCTGGCTGCATGCCTGCTCTCTTGCAGCCACCACCATCATCGGCACACCTCACGCACCCCCACATGCAATGTCACACACGCCCACGCCAGCACACACTCACATGTCTCAGGCCCCACATGCTCCAGGTAGTAGGCAAACACGATGAGCAGGCAGTAGCGCTCCAGGTACGCGGAGCCCTTCTTGAACGCCGCGTTGCGCTGCTGCAGCTCGGGGCGCAGGAACTTGTATGACGACCGCGGCTTGCGGTACCTGCGGTACAGCAGCCAAGCGACAGTACAGTGCGGTGCAGCGCGCACAAGCAGTTAAGGCAGACGAGCAGTACATGGCAGATGCAGTTGGTGGGCGTGGCCCTGTCCTCATCTGGGCTGGGGCCTCAAGCAGGACGTGCCATGCGTACACACGGCCAACCAGCTGCAAGACTGGCTGCACGGTGGCCTGCTGCCGGCAGTACCCACTTCATGATGGCCACCCGCAGGTTGATGAGATCAGACGCTGAGTCAATGACGTTGTCCAGCGCGCGCTTGGCCCCATCACCCTCCTGCGCACACAACACACATCACATACCACGTGTGAGAACGCCACTCACCAAGCATGGGCTCAGTTGCCGCAGCACAGGTCTCACAGTTGGAGCTGTCCTGCTGCGCTGTGTGGACCGTGGTCACCGCCCCGCCTAGTCCGGCCCGGCCCAGGCTAGCCCAGCACAGCCCAGCACAGCTCAGCTCAGCTCAGCTCAGCTCAGCACAGCACAGCATAGCATAGCACAGCACACACAACAGCTGAACAAGGTGCATGGGCTCGCGGGCGAGCTGAGCCGAGCCTGCAAGCCCCGCACCGCTGCACCCCACACCAGCCCGCAGCCCGCCTCACCTCCAACAGCCGCACCACACGCCGCACGCCCACGTAGCCACCCGCAGCCAGCGACTTCTGCTCCTCCACCTCCTCAGGGTCCAGCTCCCACACCTGGGGGTGTGAGCAGCAGCAGCAGCAGCAGCAGCAGCAGCAGCAGCAGAGGACGTGTGAGGTGAGGAGTGAGCGAGCGTGAGAGGGTGACCCATGTGGTGGCAGGCTACCATGCGACTTCTGCTGTCAGAGGAGTCACATCACTGAGTTTGCGAACAACCATCGTGATCAGAGCGGCCATGGTGCCCTTCCCGTCGCATGTGTGCAGCAGGCAGCCAACCAGCATGCGTGGGGTGTATCACACGCACACATCGTTATATGCACACACCTGAAGCCTGGTGATGTCTGCACACAATTCTGCACTTCCTCGCACTTTCCCTTAGGTCCTGTTACAACAATCTATCCGTGATCTATCCATGATCTATCCGTGATCTGTTACAACCCACCTTGGCCTCCACCTCATCATCCTCGTCACGCCACTCCTCACCCTCCCCCACATCGGAGCGCGGCGACACGCCGGCCGCGATGTAGCCCGCCAGCCCGCCCACATCGGCACCCAGCTCATCCAGCAGCGAGTGCGCAGTGCTGCGGCACAGCAGTGCAGCGGCAGTACAGCAGTGTGATGGTGCCGCAGTACAGCAGTACACTGAGCACAGTCGTGCAGGTATGGGATGGGGCGCAGGAGGACTATGCTGCAGGGCGGGGCGGACGGAGGCATGATGGGTGCACGCCACACGGCAGGGCAGCGTCAGGGCCAGTGTCAGCACAGGGGCTAAAAAACAACCTTGGAGCACACATAAGTGAGTGTGTGTGTGCCCATAATGACTACAATACTAGTGCTGGACCATTAATGCAGGGTATGATGAACGTACCGTGCGGTTTCCAGCGCTCCTTCAGAGTACATGTGCACCAGGGATGCGATGACCATGCCGGTGGTGGTGCGGCCAATACCCATCTGCACACGCAGTGTCCATGCGATCAGTGGCACACACAGGTTCTGACTCATGCAGGGGGTGTATGGGCTCAGTGCACGCAGTGTGGCACCCTGGACGCTGTGGACGTGTGCAGCAGTGCCATGTCCCATTTGGGTTGCTCCATGTGGCATCCCCATCACACCCCACTCCACCCTGCCGCTGCTGGAGCGACTGCACCACTGTGTGGCGCACCGCATGGCCTCCTTCCCTCCCTTCATCCCCAAACCCCTCAAACCTGCCACCCCCAATCCTGCCGTGCCCCTTCCCACCCAGGGCAGCCTCACACCTGGCAGTTGAAGATGACAGGGTTCTCCAGGCCCCAGTCCATGATAGACGACACGATGATGTTGAAGTCTTGCAGCTGCAGGTGCACGCGTTTCACAGCAAGTCACCAACAGGGCGCGTGTGCATGGGTGTGTTGTTGGGTGGGTGGGATGCACACATTGCGTGTGTGCCACATGTTTGGAGGGGGAGGGAGAGGTGCAGAGGGTGCAGGGGTGCGAGATGCTATGGGTGCACTGGGACCTACCTGAAACCACACGCGCACAATAAGAACAAGCACATCAGCATGCCAGTGGCACCACCATGCCTGCTTCGCGTACATGTAAGATGTAACACACACAACCCACCGTGGGCGCAGTGCCGTCCGTCACAGGCACACGGCAGTACTGTACTGCAAAGCCCTGCGTGGCAAGCGACGCATACACCTCCGCAGGGGTCTGCACTGCATCGGGGTGGTCGATCTCCTCCCACCTGCGGCATGCACCGGGACCATAGGAGGACCACACGACTGAGAGAGCATGCCAGGACCAGGATCAGAGCTACCTAGGACATAGGTAAAAGGAACACGAGTGTGAAACCACGGCCAAGGAGCTGCTAGGCCACCAGTGGCTGCCTTGAACAAGGGCAGGCACCACAGGCAGGATCTGGGATGCATGCAAGGGAGGTGGATGGGCGGGGTGCTGAGGTCACACGTACTCACGTGTCGTACAGCTCGCCAAAGTGGCCGTACTCAAACGACTCGTGCGCGACCAGGATGCGACCGGCGTGGCGCATGGCCTGTGGGGTGGGCACAGCACACAAACGACTCGCACCCTGCTGCGCCACATGCGCACTAGGATGCATGTGGCGGCAGGCTCCTGAAGCGCCCATCGCGTATGCGCAAGCACCAAACAGCACTCAGTGCAGGTGGGCTGTGCGACAGCTGGCCGCTGTCAGCAGCCGTGGCACCACATCCCCATATCCAGTTATCCACCACAGCAGCCATCCTCCCTGAACAAGCACCCCCCCACGCCCTGCATGCTTGAACATCAGGCATGATGAGGAGCGACGCCCCACCCCCAGAGTGATCTAAAATCCCACCATCTATGGATCGACAGGTTACACCAAATGGTGTTCTGCGATCTGCCACCCCACCTCCGCCAGCACGTCCTTCTTCAGCCGCTCCTCCATCGCCTCCAGCCGCGCCGCGTCAATGCCCGCGTACTCCATCATGTTCTTCAGCGGCCGCACCTGCAGTACAAGCAGTACAAGCAGTACAAGCGATGCAGCGCTCAGTGAAGTACGGCAGCCACAGGCAGGCGACCATCCACGGGTTGCACAGTACCACCCACCAGTCCACTACCTGACGCTGAGGTTCAATCCCTGCACCTGGGCCTGCGTTGCCCATCCATCTCAGCCTGACATTCAAGACGTCCCCTCACAAGTGCACCAAGAGCACACACACTCACGCGTGCGCCACAGTCCGCCACGCTTGCCCTCCCTCGCACCCACCTCCTCCCGCAGCACAAAGGGCCGGCCGTTGATGTGCACCACGGGCTCCTCGCGCATGTTGATCCACAGCGCGTGGCAGCGCTTGACTGCGGCGGGTGACGCGGAGCCGGCGACCGACTGCATGGGGCACCATGGGTGATGCATACGACCCATGATGGGTGGTTGGGCAAGTACGGTGAGGCTGCGTATGGGATATGAACAAAGTCATGTGTGTACGAACAGTACTCGTACACGAGGACCATGGAAGCACACCTTACAGCCGTGTTACGGCTGTGCTAGTACAGTTGCAGGGGAACCGCACCTTGAGCACCGCCGTGATGCCATCCACTGTGGGCATACCCACACCATAGATGGGGTGGCCAGGGATGCCGCTGCAGGCCAGCACGTGGCAGGGCTGATTAGCAATGCCAGGCCACGACAGTGCTACGCCACGGCTGCTGTTGCTCGTAAACCTGCCATCCCTTGATGACACCATACACCGCACCGGCCTACCTGCCTGCGCCAGTGTGCACAAGACTTGGCAGCCACCATCGTCCCAACTGCAAACCAACCCATCCGCGAGCGCTGACAGGCCTGAATTGTTTACGTTCCGCCCAGCTGCCTCACGTCAAACCACCCCATTGACCCCAACCGCCTCGACCGCGACCGTGGGCGACAGGCACTCACCGGAAGTTGGGTGCGCCCTCAATGACCTGTGCAATCTTGTTGGAGCACATGCCGGGGAAGGTGTCCTCTTTCAGAATGGAGAAGGCACCCAGCACCGCGCCTGTCGGGTGGTCGAGTGGTTGCAGCGATCGATCGTTGGTTATATTGTCACCGACAATCAGCAGTTGTTGTGCAGCCACATTAGGGAGACCATCGGCAGCAGGTGTTGCAGTGCCGTGGGAGTCCAATGGATGAACAGGTGTCCTACCATGAGCCATCCTAAGCAGAACAGCCCGAGCCCCAAAAGCACCCCCTCTTGTCAGGAACCTATGCCCAGCACCAGATGTGGTGCACTTGCAGCCGCCCAACAATGGCTGCACCACCCACTTCACCCCATCAAGCCACACAACCATTTCTTAGGGCGTGTGGGGCTGAGGGTGCATACACCGTATACGTGCGTGTTCAGGGCTGATGCACACCTGTGCGCAGCGCCACCACGTCCTTGTCGTGCTTGTCGCCGCCTGCTGCCGCGCCGCCATCCGTGGCACCGGGTGACGCCCCGCCCGCGCCCCGCCCGCGGCCTCCCCCGCGTCGGGGGCGCCCCCACCCGTGCGCTGGTGCAGCTCCAGGGCCGCCATGGAGTTACGGCGCAGGAGGCGCATGAGGATGCTGCGTGTGCGTGGCAGGGAAGCGCAGGGAGGAGCGCGTGACAAACGCAGGAAGCGCAGGAAACGCAGGAAGCGCAGGTAGAAGAAGACGTGAGCTACGCAGCTGTTGCACCCCAGTATGTGGCCGGTGGAGGCACGCAGCATGAGGGTGCTGTGTTGGGAGGAATGTGGGCACAAGGCGGGCAGAGCGTGTCACCATGCACGCTGTGGTGAGGTGTGTGTGAACGGCCCCTGCTGCTCCAACTCTCCTGCACCCTTCGGCTCCCCTGCACCCTTCAGCTGCGGCGCACCACAAACGCCAGCACCTCTGCATCCCACTCACGCACCACCGTTGCAGAGGACCCCCATGACACCACACACCTGCGCAGCTCTGGCCGCGCGGCCATCCACTCGGGGAATGTCTGGTGGCCGGGCGCCCCGGGGTCGAAGCTGGGTGAGAACAGGTAGCCAGCAAAGGCAATGAGCATGTAGTAACGCTCCAGGTACTCCTGAAACAGGCGGGGAGGGGCGGGAAAGTGCAGGGGTGAGACAGCTGGTGACTTGCATGAGTGAATGCTGATCCTAGACACAAGGAGGCGTAGCCAGGTCTGGACAGCCGCACTGCATGACAGCACAGCTTATCACAAATCAACGCAGACAGCTGGGCACGCATGCATAAAAACACAGGTGCATGCCAGCTGGACCCCCTGCATTATGTGGGCAGCCTACATCCCACAACTGCATCACAGCAATGCATCCAAACAGCATGTGCATGATCGGTTCAGTGCTCATAGCCATGGCACAGCTGCAGTGCAAGCACCCATGGCCCCCACGCCGGCGCTCACCAGGCACACGTTGAGCAGCGTGTTGCGCTGCTTCTCGCGAGCCTCCTTCAGGAAGCGCTGGCGGTAGGAGAAGATGCCCTCCCGCAGGTTCTGCATTGCCGCGCACGCGTCGATCACCGCGTCCAACACCTGCTTCGCCTCCGGGCCCTGCAACCAACCAGCCGCAGGGTGTGGGGCAGCAGAGCGCCATGTGCTTGAGACTCAACAACACTCCGTGCTTGTGCTTGCATGTGTACGGCAGGAGTGTGACGAGCCGCAATGGGGCGTGACTGGGGCGTGGCAAGCTCCCCTGCACTGCCCAGAGGAGGGGAGCGTGCTGCCCCGGAACTAGCAGGTCACAGAAGTTCACAGCAAACAGCCAAGTACGCTGCAGTGCAGCAGCACCTGAATCGGCCCGGCCATTGAAGCGAAATGTACGGTATCAGCATCCGACACCCGCATCCACCCGGCACACCCCACCTTGTCCAGCGCGCGCAGCAGGGAGCGAATGACGCCGTAGTTCCCTGCCTTTAGCCGCGACTCGCCCTCTGCTGCTGGCTGCACCTTGGTGGACACAGCCGCCTTGAACCATGCGGGCACCACTTCTGCAGCAGATGCATGCACGGCAGCTGTTGATGAGGAGGGCACCCGCACAGTCTGGCCACCAACACACTGCCACCGTTTTGCGCGCATGCACGCCGGCAGCAGGCGAAAACCTGTGTTTTGTTCGTCTAAACCATCCCGCCGCTCATGCCCAGAAGGGCTGCAAACCACTGCCCCCGCCCTGCTTCTTCACCTAACCCACCACCACCACCACCACCACCACCAACAACAACAACAACACAACAACAACAACAAAAAGCGCCATCAGCATGCCCATGGCGCACCCCGATTGTCCACCCGGCCACGCTTGACAGGAAACGCCTCGAGCTTGCGCAGTTGCAGCAGTGTGGCGATGACCATGCCGGTGGTGGTGCGGCCGCGCCCCATCTGCGAAGCGGTCCGGTGCACACCAACGGCCAAAACCACAGAACCTGTCAGCATCACATGTTTGGGAGCCTCACGCGTCACGGAAGGCAAAACATAGAAGGGCAGTTACTGTCCCCAACAGTACCCCCCTCCCCCCCGCCCCCCCAGTCAACACCCCACACTCTTAATAACGGCATTGTGAATTCCATTGCCACTGTCCCAGCACCAAGCTGCACAAAGTCCAGGCTGTGTTGTGCGTGACATGTCCCTTGCAATCCCACACCACCCATGCCTGCCAGCCAATCTCAAGCACCGTCACACCTGGCAGTTGAAGATGACTGCTGCATCATCCGGCAGCGCCCACACACGCTCAATCAACTCCTCAAAGTCATCGTCCTGCAGCATGGATGGACCATGGCTAGAAGATTGGATATGAGAGGATCGACGCGCAAGAGTGACCCATGCGCCAGCCTGCCACAATACTTACCCACAATACTGCTACCTGTACACCCAGAAGCATGCCCGCGTTACAGGAATCAGCATAAGAATGCATCTCATCGCGCACTGCATCCAGCTGTGATGGTCCCACCTTGGGCGCCTTCTCATCGGTGACAGGCACACGCAGGTAGTCCACATCGTAGCCATCGGCTGCGAGGGGTAGGAAGGGATGATACAAAGCACACATACCGCATAAACACGAGGAGAACCAGCAGAGCTGCCGCACCAGATGCGACTGGTGCAGTATACACCAGCACAGACCACCTTGGTGAACCCTGATGGCACTGGAACATGACTTCACACGTTCACAGCGTGGAGGGCATAAACACATGCAGCAGAAGTTTGCGCTTGCAATGCAGCACCGTCCTGGGTTGCCCTGGCCCTGTTGGCATGGGATGCCCACAGCCCAGGTCCGCCCTCTGACTCACCCTTCAATTCAGCATACACCTCTTGGGGCGTCTGCACATCAGTTGGTGTCACAGGCTGCGTGCACACATGCACACCACACACTTCGTGAGATCACAGCAGCTCCTCAAGCTCACCGCCTGACAGCATCATGCAACAGCACCTCACGACCTGGCCCTGATGGGCCAAGTTGCACAGTGTTGCGCGCCCAACACAGGCAGTCCATGCAAGCCGTGCGCGGTCCCTTGCTCCCCTCCGACGCAGGCATTGATCCTCTCACCACCCTCGCACACCACCTTTGGAGCCACCCAGAGTGTGTTTCAACCCCACAACCATCAGCCTGCAACTGCGCGTGACACCCCCCCGCACCAACCCCACCACCCACCTCCCAGTGATCAAACAAGGACAGGTCCTCGTTCTCGTGCATGACCAGGATGCGGTTGCCAAACTGTTGGGCCTCAGCCAGGATGTCGGCTTTCAGCCGCACCTCCATGTCCTCCACACGCGACCGGTCAATACCTGGCGCGCACAGAGCCATGCACCCACGCACACAGGTTTCAATGTCATGTGGTGAGCAGCGCAGCGCATGCAAGCGGCTCTGATCAGGTGCAAAGTGCAAGGTCATTGTGCCAACGTGTACGGTGAATCCCGTGCACAGATGGCTGGTATGTCATAAACCACAGCACGAACTGCCACCAGCCGCACTGCACCATGTGGGTGTCCACGCACGCTGTCAGTGCACGCCCCCCACATGCAGCATGCAAACGCACAACCAGGCGCACGCGCATCACACCCCGCAGCTGTGCACACTCATGCCCACACACCGCACCTGTGTACTCCAGGTTGGAGAAGGGCTGGTCCGCCTCGCGCACCACAAATGGGTTGCCATTGATGAAGATCAGCGGCTCCTCGCGCAAGTTCTGCCAAAAGACACGCCGCACACCTGACCCGGCCACACACATGACGTCACGCACGCAAAGGGTATTCGGTAACAGCAGGACGAGTTGTTGGAGGGCACTGGGTGCTGTCATTTAGCTCTCATGAGGGCATACCAGCTCATATCTTCATGAGCTTGTACAGGCACACGTTGTGGTTCCGTGAGCGCATACAGGTGATCCTGTTTGTACTCTGTGCCCCATCCTCCCAAGCAGCTGTGGTATGTGGTCTTGTGATTGCATGACCAACACGCAGCCCCGCAGCCTCACCCTTGTGCGAGCACATCGTGTTGATCACATGGCGCAGGCCTGTGACTGTTGGGATGGCCACACCATACACGCGCATGCTGTCCACCTGCCGCGCGCAACAGTGACGTGCAGCACATACCGCGCTCAACCTTGCAACCCACAAGTGCGGCTGGCACTGTGCAGGTATCCAGCCATAACCTTTGAACAGCATGATACATACACACCCAGCAGCACATCCCACTGCTTAGCACGCGCATTGCACATTAGTCAATATCCCAACGTGCTCGGAATATCCGCATGCATGGTGCCTGAGCATGGTGCGCCAGCATGTCCAACAACCCCACAACACGTGCCTTGCGGAAGTTCGGAGCCCCTTCCAAGATTGGCTGCAGCTTGGTGTTGTGGCAGCCTGCAGCGCATTGGCGCGTGAGGGCGTGTAAAACGTGACATGCGTACTGTGCTGTGCGTGACCACGGTTGCCCCGCGCTTCGCGCAGCATTCTAAAGCGTTTACTGTGTTACCGATGCAAATAATGCGACCGTTGGCCCTTCCCTGTACGTCGATCAGGATGGTGACATCAAATCCTGCAGCTCTCACTTGGAAAATGGTCGGCTTTTAGCACAGTGTGTTTAATGAGCACGTCGCCATTGCGATTCGCGATGACCATTTCCGGATCCAGCTCTCCAGCCCCAGTCGCTCCTTTTGCTTTATTAATCACGCCCGCAGTGGGCATGTTGGGGTCGTGCCCCATGATTGTTGCTTCGCTCTTGTGAGCGGTGGAGAAGGTGGCCTACTCAGACTTAAGCAGATGGTTTCAGCGTTTTGCGTAGCAGTGAATGTGATTAAAGGAAAGACTCAGACCGAGCAATCAAGGAGCAAGAACTAAGTGTAAGTTGCAGGTGTGACCTCAGGTGTCCTGCTGTGCAGCTTATGCGGCAGGAGTTTTGGAGCCGGGCCTACATCCAGTGCCCCACGTGCATCACAGCAACTGGGCAAGACCCTTCTGATGTCTCTGCATTAAGCGATCCATACCCACCACATGTCAAGTACCAGCAAGCCATGCACACATGGCCTGTATACGTACCACATAGTGACCCCCACACGCCAGACCAACGCCACGCTGGGCCAAACAAAAATGAGCCACCGCAACATGCTGTGCTGCCAGTGGGGCAATGAACGGTCCGCGCAAGGCTCATCCAATAGTCAAACCACTCACCCAACGCAAATGCGGCCTGCTGCATCCACATTGTGAATCAGGGCATACTTGTTGAAGGTCAAGTCAGCACACATGCCAAGCATTTGTACAACAGCGCACCCGATCATCCGGCAGCCAGTGTACCAAGCCCCGAATACATACAAAGGTTCAAGCAGTCTGAAGCCTGCTTCCGCCTGCCTGGCTGCAGATCACAAAAACCATGGGGAAGGGAACGTAACCGTGCTGGCGCACCAGCAACGAACAAAAAGAATTTCAGTGCCCTTCTGCCCTGCGCGCTGCAAGCCCACAGAGCCCAGCAGTCTGTGGTATGGAGCGCCATCTGACACCAAGCTGGTGAGCAACTACACCCCAGCCACAGCTGCCACTGGCCAGTGCAGCTGCTTACTGTGCATCATCAACAAACACGCTGCCAAATGCATAGTACCTGCGTTCAAGGGCACAGCATCTCATGGTCAGTTTCATGTGTGCATTGTGCTCTCGGAATGCAATGCACACAGTACTGCAGCTACTCGGTGACATCACCACCCCCGCACCTGTTCAGCGCACTGACAAGGCCTGTGCAGAAGGCGCGGATGGCACTGCGCAGGGTTTCGTCAACAGGGTTGGCATCCAGCTTCCTGCAGGCAAGTTCCATCAGGATATGGACAGGTGGTGGGACAAACCAGGGAGCATGTGCAGCTGGCTGCTCCCACAGTCCGTGCTGCGAACAAACATGCAAGAATTCAAGGTGCATGTGAAACTGCAGGTGTTCATCTGAGTGTCCCAGAGCCATCTGGAAGCCCTAACTAGGCTGGTACCATGGCCCCATGCACGCCCATGACACTGCATGGCTGCCTCAGTACTCCACCTGATCGAACTCACCAGATGCACATATGCTTGCCCGTAATGATGTCCACCTTGCCTTCGAGCACTGGGAAGCCGTCAGCACCACGGCCTACCCACTCATGCTTATCCACGGTCTCGAGGTCGAACATAATGCCCAGATCGCAGAGCTTGTTCCCTTCCTTAAAGACGCCCACCTTGTAGCCCCACAGGCACTGGTTGCCATTGACCGTGTGGTAAAAAGGCTCCACGTTCATTGGCAGCCCGAAGTTACGCACGCCACCCTCACCAGCTTCAATAATGGCCCAGCGGTAAAGCTGGTCCATCATGTCGTCACGCTGAATGAACGCAGCCACCTCAGTCTTCGAGATGAGCTTTCCATTTGCAGTGCTGGGGATGCCTGCAAGTTCTTGAGGAGCAGCGTCCTTGGGAGCGGCTGTGGAGGCAGTGCGGATTGCACGTGCTGCATCCTGAGCGGAGGCAAACCGCACCAAATGCGGTGCGGGGGACTGGCTCAAGTGTTTGATTGAAGATGGGCAGCCAATGCGTGAGCTGTGGAAAGCCTGCACCCTCCGCTGAGTGGTGCAGGGCACGACTTTCCCCGTCGCTGTCAACATCCTGTCTGATTACAACCAGCAGATGGGGCGGTGCTGCAGGACAGGCGGCTCTAACTTCTCTGCGATGCTTGTACTGTGACGTATTGGATTGTACCGCTCATCATGCATTGTGCCCTAATTGTGAAGAGTTTCATAGC
Source organism: Haematococcus sp. NG2 (assembly GCA_004335575.1). Lineage (NCBI taxonomy): Eukaryota > Viridiplantae > Chlorophyta > Chlorophyceae > Chlamydomonadales > Haematococcaceae > Haematococcus > Haematococcus sp. NG2. The sequence goes on along the minus strand of QAXD01000041.1, from coordinate 250,957 downwards.
TTGTACCCAGGCCTGGCGTAACATCGAGCACAACTGCAATTACATGAAGAGCAACAACAAAAAGCTGGCTGTTACCTGTGATGCTGTTCAGTATGACCAATTTCTTTCTGCAGGTGTTGCAGCCAAAGTAAACTGCAAGCTTTCCTGCAGAAATTCAACCTCATTGAGAGTAACGACACGACAGCACCTGTGTACTGCGTGCAGTGCAAACATGTCAACACGCTATCCAGTGATCATACATAGGAGGGCTTCCACACAGATGTGCACAACGCATGCACCACTGCCGACGAAGCTCAATCAGCGCATGACACCTCTGCAGCTGTGCAAAGGCGAATGCAAGATGGATCCATGAGCCACCTCTTCCAATCAGATACTCACACGATTGCGTGACATCCTGTGTGGTGACAGTGCATGGCATCGGTGCAGTTTGCCAAGTGTAATGGCCCCCACAGTGACAAGCACAAATTGTATAAATCATGTCATAACCCGTGCGCAGTGCACGAGTCGATGGTAGCTGGTCTTGGCTTCATACTCCCCACCCACCCCAGGGTGCAAGGGTATGGGTATGGAACTGCGGGTGCCAAGGTCCACGGGTGGGCACATGCTGCAGCGCAGCCTCACAATCCCGTCGAAACGGCGAACTTCACGTGACGGTGCAATCAGGTGAGTATCTCAAGGGTGACCATGGATAGGCAGTACTTGTGTCTAGTAGTTAGGCAGTACCTGGTGAGCAGCTGTGCCCCATGACCAACCGTGCATGTTATCGCACCGTCGCACCAGGGCTTCATGCTGCAGCCTTTGGCCAATGTGGCTGAAGGCAGCAGTCGTCATGCAGCATACGACCACATCATGATGTGCGTGTTCACTGGGCAAGATGTGTGGTGGTGTGACCTGCAGGGCTGGTGCAACCTGCAGGTGGCTGATAGCTGCACTGTGCGGTGCTGCGGTTACTTGTTTTGGGATTGTTATGAGATGGGATTGGGATTGCTTCGGGATTGGGAGGTGGGACCTGGATCAGAGGAAGGGAGGAAGCACAAGGCAGGGGCCCTCATGAGTGCAGAAGTGCGTGGGACAGGGGAGCCATTGTGGCAAGCCGGGTTACACGTACACCACGCGCCACAACATGCACTCCAACAGCCAGTTCCAAGACACCATATCACGCAACAGCTCACACTGAAACCAGCAGCCTCTGCCTCTGTGTGTCTGTGGACTGCAGCAACACTCATGTCCCAGGTAACAGCTGGCGCCCTACAGCTTTAGAACCAGCGGCAAACCCCTCACTTCAGCAGCTGCGCCCACTTGGCCCTGAATTTGGCCACCTGCGGGTGGGCGCGTGTGTAGCTATGTATCAGGACTTGCAATCCGCCCCCTTCAGTTGTGCTGTGTGCAGCTGCCCAACCCAGGACAGCAGCAACCTATGGTAGGAGACGTTTCAGGCGTGTGATGCATCATGCATTCATGCATGCTGCATTCATGCATGTGAACAGCTCCACATGCACGCCATGCAGCACGCCGTGTTCATCAAGTGTACAGCGTCCGCTAACATGTGAGCTGTGTGAGCTTGTGCGCATCCAACGATTCACCCAAGTCCACCATCGTTTTTTTATCACATACACTTGCATGCGTCCTTGATGTCACCCATCAATCAAAGGTAGTATATTGTTGCATACCTTGGGCCCAACTACATACGAGCAGTAGCCCTGGTTGGGGTTGTTCTCATAATAACGCTGATGGTACTTCTCTGCCTCGTAGAACTTGGAAGGAGGTACTAGCTCGGTCACCAGTGGGTTGGGGTATAGCTTTTCCTCAGTCACCTCACGCATCACCTCCTCAGCCACCTATGTCACAGGTAGGGCACGTCCATCACAGGTGAAGCCCATTACTACAACAGAGTTGCCACACTGAATCCATTCTGTTCCTAGGAGTTGCAATGGAAGCAGTACAGCATGACCGGGGCAGCAGTTCAGGGCAGGAGCTGGTTGGGCATGGGCACATGTGTGCCTCCCAGCCACACCTGTTTCTGCTGGTCAGAGGTGTACATGATGATGGAGCGGTACTGTGGCCCCACATCATTGCCTTGCCTGCAGAACAGGAACAAGAGCGGTGCACAGTGTTTTGAGCAGGCCACCACGATGCTCACATGGCAGGGGAATGGTGAAGCAGTCCTTTGGGACGCGCGAGTTGTGCTTCGTCCAGACTAGGACCATGCATGATGGAGCCATGTGTGGACCCACAGGCCACTGCCATTGAGCTGGGTGCGTGGCATCCTGCGCACATCGCTCCACAGTCCGCACGCACCAGCATCACGCACCTGTTGAGCGTGGTGGGGTCGTGCAGCGTGAAGAACACCTCCAGGATTGTCTTGTACGTGATGACAGATGGATCAAACTTGACTGCCACCACCTCTGCATGCCCGGTGTCCTTGCTGCACACCTGAAGGGAGGAACACGTGCAACCGTCTCCACGCCTTGCATGCTGTCATGATGCTGTCGTGCAGTTGAAGCATGAACCGAAGCAGCATCAATTGATAATCGGGTGCAGCTGCAGTTGCACTCAGTGCTGCAACAAGCAAGCATGGCAGGTTAAGTTTGGCCCAAGCATGATTCCCTCCAACACCGGTTGGCCATGTGTGCATGCCCGAGGACCTGATGGGCTCACAGCTGCAGCATCGGCAGCAGTCACTGCAGCGGGACAGTCTGCACAATGGCAAGTGGCACAGACAGCACTGGACACTGTTGTGCAGACCTGCTCATATGTCGGGTTCTCTACATGTCCGCCGGCATAGCCGCTCAGCGCAATGTTCACCCCCCTGATTTGATTGTACACAGCCTCGATGCACCTGCAAAGCAGCGGCACACCTGCAGTGAGATCTGTTCCAGACCTGTCTTAAGCCTGCTTCTCATCTGCTGCAGAAGCAGCTCTTTGCCACCTCCAGCTGCAGCAGGCTTCACATGATGACATGAACGCTGCCACTTGCCAGCACACACCAGAAGCAGCCACCACCAAGGATTGCAAGCTCCTCCTCTGTGCTTGTCATGGTTGCCGTGTCCCACACCTGCTGTGTGTTGCACCATGGGCACGGTTGACATTTCAGCATGCTGGTGCGCACATGTGTGCTTGATGCAGCTCACAGCATGAGAAGCACCATGAAAACCGAGCATGCATGCTGAGAGTTTTGCCGCTTGCTGCTTTGCATCCGCTACAAGAATATGGGAGACCTTTGCCACACAGTACGTGGGGCGACAGCAAGAAACGCATGCATACCTTCGTCTGCCTGGCACCCAGTTCTGTCAGATAATGGCAGCTAACCACGGATGTCAGGGCGAAGAGGATCAAGGCAAAGGAAAGGTTTGCCAGCCTTTGGAACTTGGCCAAATTGAATGTATCAATCCTGTTCGTCAACTACTGGAAATGAACTAAGGACAGGGCGCACGAGCTCTCGTCACGAGCTTCGCCACACTTGCATGGCTGTGGCACACGTTGTGCTGTGGCACACGTTTCGGCATGTTTATCATTCATGTAGGATCAATGCGGCTCAGGCCAGCCCAGCCGAAGACAGACATCTCGGCAAAGACAGACATCTCGGTCCGGTCCGCTGCATCTCACAGGTCATACGGTCCGGTGCTTTACGACGCGTGCATCGCATTTTAACGCTGTTGACAACACTTGCAACCGCAACCAGGCAGCATGCACAAAGCCCACGAACATCGATAGTTCCATCCGTAAACGAAACACCGTGGCGTTTTGTGATTAATCATTCCAGGCCACATGTGAAAAGCACTGCAGCTGTCAGCATGACAGTGTCTCCAACATCACGGCGGACCTTGACAGCCTCGTCCCACAGGTCCATGCAGCAGCATGATTGCAGTGGGAGCCTTGGGCGTTTCTGTCTGCTGGCTCATGCCAAAGACAGATGTGCATGCCAGAGAGCTGCGGCGTGCAGCATGGCGTCATGGATTGCAGGCCAGATCCACGCCATGACGCCAGATCCAATCTGCGCTGCTGCCATGCACGGCAACGCATTTAAGTCTTAACTGAATGTAGCATGCTGCGTGCATGCATTTCATGAACCTTGGCAGACGTGGTCTGCTGGTCTCGTACGCATCCATCAGGACATCCACGATGTCATTCACTGAAGCTTTCCTGCGCACAGAGTGTGTGCCAAGGAGCATCTTTTCGGACAGAGAGGGTGTGAGCCTGTGTTGTGGACTATCAAGTACCGTATGTGCTCACGAGATCAGCTGGCATCCACAGCCAGCACTTGCACGCAGTCTACACGCATGTGCTTGCATGCACACCCCATGTTGTCATCATCCATACATGCACACATTGAGCATCGAGTTTCCACCCATCCACCCATGGGTAGCGCCTGTGGTAGCACTGGATAATCTCATGACGCTGGATGAGGCCCTCGTAGAACACCTCGCGTCGTGACTTTTGTTGGTTGCTTGGCTTTTGCAGCCGCACGTTGTTGTCAAAGTACTCTGCATGCGCACAGCGAATACATCCCCACGTGCGGTCACAGTGAGGCTTGCATGCCAGGGTAAGTATGAGCATGTGGCTCCTATGCCAGTGTGTGCGGGCCTGTGTGGGCTTGAGGGCAGCACGCCCGGTCGCTAGGTGTATAGGTGGCCTGGCATGCAAGCCTCACTGTGATCGCGTGTGGGGATGTAATCGCTGTGCGCATGCAGGGTACTTTGACAACAACGTGCGGCTGCAAAAGCCAAGCAACCAGCGAAAGTCATGACGCGAGGTGCTCTACGAGGGCTCATCCGGCGTCATGAGATGATCCAGTGCTACCACAGGCGCTACCCATGGGTGGATGGGTGTCATGACACGCAGTGAGTGCTTGGCCACGTCTGATTGCATGCTCATGATCCATGGGATGACATGCTGCCCTGTCCTGATTTCTGTGGTTCAGCAGCTCAGGGAGAGCACAAGCTACATTGACTCGCTGTGCATCCATGGTGCTACTGTGTAGTGTTGGTGGCATGAGAAGGTGCTCATGCCCGTGTGTGCCTTGTGTGGCCGTTGTGCCCACGGCATGCATCACGCAGGAGTGATATGCATGGGGGCATTGTCATCCTCGGCGTGAAACCCAAGCAGCGCGACATCCTAGTGTGCACGTGCAAGGCGTTGTCAGTCCCGTACGAGGTTGATGTGTTTGAACCTGAGGCAGCAGGAACCAGCAGCAGCGGTGGTGGCGATGGCAGCAGCGGCATCGACCCATCCAACAGTGGCTGAGGGGCCACCATCCAACAGTGGTCTCCCACCCAACGCCACCACACTCGATGACAATTGCACCGTGTGGCACGGATTGCATCATTGGGTGTTGTGGGATAGGTGGTGCGTTAGATGGCCTTGAGCAGCCTCCAGCCGTACTGCACAGTGACAGGAATAAAACAAACCGTCAACGTTGAATGCAGGTTATGGTGGCCGGCCGATGGCTTAAACGTTAAAGGCAGGCTGCGAGCAGGGGGCTAGGATGTGTGGTGCTGGTTAGTGGGTAGGAGCAGTGAGACATTAGGGGGAATCAATTAGCTTGGGGTCATGCAAGTGCTCTAGCACAATACTATGGGTCAATACAGGTGCTGGCTTTGGCACAATGGTATGGGTCAATACGGGTGCTCTGGCACGATGATTTGGTGAAAATAGCACATATGTTACAACAGGGTTTTGGCCGCAGCTGTCTGATAGCTGCAGATGTTTGGTACTCCTTGTACAGCAGATCAGATAGCAGGCTGTCACTTTGCGTGGTTTTTATCATGTATGTCACCATGCGTGGAGCATGGGCATCACAGATCTCATCCAACATTTCCTGGACCATCGCGCTGCGAAGCGCACAAACACGCATCAAGCACAGAGTTGCTTGTGCTGCTATTCCTGCTGCACATGTAGTAGGTTCAGTCGTGTGGGCTTGCGTGGTTGGGTGCAAGTGGGGCAGTACATGCTGAGATGGTGGTACTGCTATTGGATTATTTACATGTGTTTGATTGGTGGATATTGTTGCGCGCAGCATGTGTTACTGATGTGCTGTATATTCTACTCATGTGCATGTAATGCAGTGGTGACTTGCCACCTCTCAGTGCTGCAGGCACGGGCCTTGTCATCAGTCAGTGCCAGGCTACCTGCGAATCTGCATGCAACCTGGCACAGCTTGACACGCAAAAGGCCAGCCAACCAGACTTGTTTGTGCTTGTGGGACTGTCTGGGTGAGTGCGGCACGGACGGGATTCAAGACTCATTGGGATGTGTACAACCCGCAGCCATGGCGGTGCGCGTGTGAGCTGCGTGCCGTTTGCGAGGATGCCTGAACCCATTTGGAACATGTACAACGCTCTGACAACCATGCGTGAGTGCATGTGTAGTAGCATAAGAGAGTCAGACAAGCAATCGGCGTGGGAGCACCATATGAGCACCTTTAGTGCTACAGCGAAATGTTAGCTGGCGAGCTGAACTCATGCCCTCTGAATGAATCAACATATTCAACACAGTCGAGTGTAAAAGGATGAATGAGGTCAATGGAAGTGTGTGATCAAGCCATCAGCAATCATACACCCACTGTCAACCTATTCACCACCACTGCTACTGTCACTGCCACTGCTGCTGTCATGCTACCTTCTGTCCTGTTTATGCCGCTCCTCCCCGCCGCCTCTACTCCTACTTCTACTCCTGCTCCTGCTGCCATCAAGCCTTCCCCTGCCTGGCTCCTGATGTCGGTCTTTCTGCTGATCTCTGTCTCTACTCTTGGACCTGCCCCGCTCTCTGTCTTTGCTCTTGCTTTTGTCCTTGCTCTTGCTTTTGCTTTTGTGCTTGCCTTTCTCCTTGTGCTTGTGCTTGCGCTTCTTGCTGCCCCCACCACTGCCCAGCGCTTGGACGTCATACCCAGCTGCTGCCAGCACAGCTTCTGCCTCTTTCACCTGTGAGCCCACGCATGCACCAAGCAAATCATTGCTCAATGAAGCAGCACATGCACAGCATGAGTGTTGGTAGTCACTCGTACTCCCGTGAGACTAGATCATTTGATATCATCAGGTAGTGTGATCTGAAACCAGCACATCATCCTGGTTGTAGCGGATGCGTGCAGACATCTATGCGCAGGCCCGCACGCGCATTATCGCCACACACACACCCAGCACAAACATGTCACACAATCACACGCAAAGACATGATGCAATCAAATGTCCCTGTGCACCACCCACCCGCCGCTCCCGCTCCTGCTTTTCCTGCATCTTGCGCAGCCGCTTGACCACGGCGCGCTTCTCCTCCTCTGTCATTGTGGCCATGAGCGCGAGGTCCTCAGCATCCACCACCACGCCAGGGGCCACCTCCACCTGACCAGAGGGGGTGCCAGGCACCCAAAGCCATCAGAACCAAGCACTTGAAGCCAGCGCAGTGCTGCGCTCATCTCAAGAATGCTGGGTGGCATCATACTGTGCACCACATGGGCTGAGGGACATGCAAACCAGCTGCATGCACATGCACCAACTGCCCGCGCGGACACAACAGCACACACTCCAAACAATCAGCGCACACTTTAAACAAGAGACCAAGCTGTACTTGTGAAGTGGTATTGGCATGTGTGGTCAGGTGTACAAGTCTTAGCATTCCAGGGGATGCATGGGCACACCTGGCCACCTGGTGCTGGCCCACCGCGGCCGCTGGGTCCAGGCCCAGCATCATACTCATCCCCTCCATCCAGCAGCTGCTGGTTGGTGTCCTTGGCAGTAAAGCCGCCATGCACAGGGCTGGTGCTGCCATGCCTGATCTGCAGCCTGCACGGATCACAGGAGCGGAGTGGCAGGATGGTTGCTCAGGGTGGGGCAGGAGGGTGCGCGTCGTGAGCGGCGGCAGGGATGTGATGCAGAAGGGAGAACACCCCAACACCTTAACCACCCCACAGTTGCTGCTGAGGTGCGTGTGGGCCCTGAATGCAACACCATCACGGACCGCAAGCACGCATGCCAAACCCACCGCGTGTTGGCCGCCAGCGCCTCACGTGCCGCCAGCATCACTGCAAAAGGGTCCTCGCGCACGCGGTCCATCTCCCTTGCGCGCTGGGCAGCCAGCTCACGCTCCACCTGCACCTCAATCCGGCAGTACAGGCAGCATGCATGCACCATCAGGCAGTACAGCATGACCTGCAGCGCATCGGCATCGCACCGCAGTGTGTCCACCACAAAACCACAGCATCCACCGCATCATAACAGTGTTCTGTCCAGCAACCATGCGGCATCACACGCGTTCGCCATACAAGGCTGGCACCTGTGGTGGTAGCACTCCAGGTGCTGCTGGGACTAGCGCCCCAGCCACGGGTGTGGCAGCCACTGTTGCCGCTGCCGCTGCCTCTGCTGCCGCCTTGGCCTTAGCTGCTTCTGCAGCCGCCTCACGCTGGAGTGCTGCGTCCAGGCCTGCACAGCGCACAACCACCAGCACTCGCTGGACGCTCCAGGCACAAGCACACCCTGCTCATCATACTTGAGGCTGTTCATGCTTGAGAGAGTTCTTGGCATGGGGTTGCCAAGTTGAGCCCATGCGCGGCGGCACAACACAAGCGTGCAACTAGGGATGGCTCGTACTGAGTGCATCCAGCCTGATACACACCCTCATCTCCGCCGGACATACCTGGTGGCTTGGCATACATGAATGAGATGGACTGCCGGTCACGGTACCGCTTCTGCTCGGCCTCACTCAGATAACTCATTGTTTTCATTGTCTCTTGCTCAGCGTCAAACTCGGCCTGTGTGTGCAGCCCCCCAATGTTGTTCATCTCAAGCACCACCCGGAGTCTGCCACGACACATGTCCTGACGAAACACCAGACTCACAACTGGCCTGGACTCGTGATCTGGATCACAGTGACTGTGCAAATCTACTGTTGCGTGTTTGACATGGCCCATGCAGCTTCCCACACCCCGCCATGGGACTGCTTCACCCCGCCTGCGCCAATGAAGCAGCCTTGGCCATGTACACGCACCTGTGCCTGCTCCTTAAGCTTCTGCTCCTTGATCGCGTTCTGTTCCGCCTCATACTTGCGGATTTGGTTCCGGAAGTTGAGAGGGTGCCACGGCTCTGCATGCGCATCAACACATGGGCTGTGTTTAGAGCCAGGCTCATACGCACACACGTGCATGGATAGGCGCACATTCTGTGCAACAAACCCAGTGCGCACAGAAGCAGCTGACAACAGCACGGTGGTGCATGGGCACAAGTGCATGCTGTCATGGCGTTGATGCAGACACCCCTCTGCCAACACTCACTCTGGTTCAGGAAGTTGTGGGTGAACGCATTACCCACTCCACGGGGGTCATAAGCCTCCCCTGCTTCTTTTGCACGCTGAATGTCCTTCTTGATCCCATCCAGAGCCCCCCGCCCTGGCATGGCGGGAGGCTTACCTGCCATTTTTGTTCGGAAATCGTGGTAATCTTAAAAAGGGCCTAATTAACCTAATTTAACCTCACGCCTTCTCACACACGGGTCAAGTCAGAACAGTCAAGCAGAATATGGTGGCAGGCGCGTACTGTGGGATGGGGCTAGAAGTGCTGGAGGACTGCCTCCGGGATGTGGCTCAGGTACAGATTACAGCAGCTGGCGTTGAGCAGCAGATCCCGCTATTTGAGGCGTTTGATACATTTGCCCGTTGCAGGCCTGTGCACCTACACGGAAGGACTACGACGATAGACTGGCTGTGCTTGAGGCTACAAAGCGTGCCTTGCACAGGATGAGGGGCGTGGAAAGGCTGCAAGTGACGCCGTATGGATCTTTTGTATCCGGGTTCTACAATGCTAGGAGGTGAGGGTGTCCTTGGATGCATCATGGGCTGTGCATGGGCCATGTGCCCATGCAAGCTGTGGGGCACACCTGCCATGCTTCGCCGGTGCAGGCACAGAGCGGGTCCCAGATGCAGCAGCCAGCAAGTCATGCTGACCAGCCAAGCGGACCAGGGAGGCGCATCAGCAGCGCATCTCCTCACATCTTTTGTACATTGCGTTGAACGCAGCGAGGGCGCGAATGCATGGCTTGCCCACACTGCAGAACTGCAGAATGCATTCAGGGCCAGGCAGAACATGATAGGAGCCGAGGAGGTGCACGTCATCCGCATACTTCATGCAGGCGTGCACAACGCAGCGCAAGCATTGCCACTCCAGGCTCTGCAACTCATGATCACTGTACACCTACTGTGTTGTTCATACATGCAGTGACCTTGACCTGGCACTGGAAGGCTTCGTGCACAGATCCACCCTGAAAGGGAAACCTGAGGAAGGGCCAGCAGGACAGGGGGCTTCTGCCGGGGAGGAGTGGGTGCCGCTGGTGCGTGCAGCAGCTGCCGTGTCACCAAGATGGCGACAGACTATATGAGCGGATTGAATGAATGCGGCATGTGCTGGCATACGTCAGCACACACTGTGTGCAGTATGCGCAGTACAGTATGTGCATGCATTGGCTGGGCGTGTCGGAGTTGGGTGATGCGTGTGCAGCAGGCGGGCCGCAGAGTGTGTGGTTGGGCTGGGCTGGGTTGGCCAGGATGCAGACCAAGATCCCTACCAAGATCAATTCTTCTGTCCACACCGGCATGTGCTGGCATCATCCTGTATTCATGTGCGCTGCACGCCTCTGTCTGATGTGCACAGGTCTACGCTGACCGCAGCACCAAAATCGGGGTCCTGCGGCGTGCAGCCAGCATGCTGGTGTCGGCTGGTGTGGCGGACCGCAACGCGATGGAGTACCGCACACACGCGCGTGTGCCGCTCATCAAGTTTGTGGACCGCAGGACAGGCGGGTGCAGCTTGCTTTCATGCCGTTTGCTCTTGTGGCTGAATAGTTGGGGGTGGGGCGGCTGTTGTTGAATTGCTGTCGTGGTTGTGGCTCTGTGTTGCTTGAGTTGGCAGCCTTCCCAACACCAACCACATGTGGTGCGTTGGTGTTGGTGCACAGCGCACTGCAGTACGCTTTTGTCTGTGGGGTGCACCCACAGGTTTATCTGATCTGGCGTTGATGCTTTGTGCAAAATGGGGTTGTGCCACAATGCACCACACTGCAGGCATTGAGTGCGACCTCACTATTGGAGGAGATGGTGTCGACTTCAAGGCGCAGGTCTTCCGCCTCATCACAAATGTGCGATGCATGAGCATGGGGCAGAGGAGGAGGGAGCAGTGGGGGCAGTGGTTGGATTGGGATATCTCACGCACACATGCACTATCACAATCCTCAAAGCGCACAGGGATGCCATTGTCCCGCCTCCACATTGTGGAGCGTGCTGGGCCTCTGGCTTAATCAGGCCCTGCCGCCAACATGCGCTCCGCCTGCGCGCCTGCACCCCACAGATCAACCCATGCTTTGCCCCACTGTACCGCCTGGTCAAGCTGTGGGCCAAGGCTCATGCCATGAACGACGGCGCGTCACACACGTTCAACTCGCACTGCCTGGTGCTCCTGGTGCGTGCCTCCTGCTGCACATGGGCCTGCAGCCACCAACAGTACATTCACATGTGCACATTGCCGTTCTCATGGCTGCTGCTGCTTGGATGGTGCTGCGGCAATGTTTGGGTGGGGCGGCAGAGGAGCGTGGAATGTGCCAGCTGGAAGCAGGGCCCTGGCGTGGTGCAAAACATTTGGGCGCCAGTGGTACCTTTGGCATGCCGAGGTTGTGCATCCATCTCCGCCTCAACATTATCCTGGCTACGTGCTGCTGTACTGCAGACAGTGCTGTACCTTCAAACGGTGGCGCCCCAGCCGCTGCTGCCACCGTTGTACTTGCTGTTTACCTCTGAGAGGCCTCCACCTAACAGCCCACGCTTGCTCAGCCGCAACAGCGTCGTGGCCCCTGCTGAAGCGCTCAAGGTTGCATCACAGAGGTGCGCTGCGTGGCGGATGTTGAGTAGATGGCTTGGTGTCTTCTGCTGTTCTGGTGTCCTGGATGTAACATGCTTTTTGGCCAGTTAATGTGCATGCATGGCTAGGTACGGCAAGTTACAACGGTCCAACACCAGTGCCAGCGGCTCTTGCCAGTCATGTGAGGGTTCCAGCACTGCTCGCAGCAGTTCACGCAAACCGGAGGCTGGAGCCACAGATACCGCAAGCAGCCCCTGCTGTGACATGTTGGTGTGTGCCGCTCGTGTGCTAGTCCCACGCACAACAAGTAGCTGCGTGGCTGACCCATGGCTGACTGGCTGGTGTGTGGCCTGGCTGGCTGACATGCAGGGTGGTGGGCGCTGCAGCACAGTATGGTGGCGTGGTGCTGCCCCTGGCCCAGCTGTTGTCTGGATTCATCACCACCATGGGAACCACATTGAGAACAGCAATGGAGGAGCCTCAACTGTGGGTGCTGCCTGTCATGTTTGGCTTGGCATGCTTCGGTGCTTGTATGAAAAGCTCGTTCAAGCTGACATTGTAGCATGGAACGTGATGGTACCGCATGGGGTCCTGTTCCTGCGGCATGTACATACTTTGAACACTTCCTGTGTATCGCCTGGGAGAATGACTGCTCCCTGGGAGGCTAGTGCCAGGGTGAGGGTTGAGGCAGCTGCGTGCACTGCAAGCCTAGATGTGTTTGCCTCACGGCTGTTGGTCGCATTGGTTGCCCGCAGGCGGCTGTGCTTGAGCGCTTGGTATGCTGATATGTCGGGGAGTAACGGGCAATGCAGCAGCACAGTCCAGGTGAGCAGGGAGGTGCAAACCAGGTGGTTGCTTTCTCGGTTGCTGCTGTTGGTTTCACACAGTGTGTGGTCTAGCATGTTTAGCACTGGAATCATTTTCACCTCTTGCTCAACTGGCCGAACAGCTGCTGCAAGCGCTGAATGTCGCCTTTGAAGGTTATGTTGTGTTGTGATCCATGAGTATTATGCTGTACTGCTGTACCGCAGGCAGCTAAGCGGTACGCCCTGTACGTGGAGGAGCCATTTGATGCGGACGACAACTGTGGACGCACATTTGGTACCCTGGTGTGTGGAGCGTGCACAGTAGAGGCAGGGTCATCTTCCTGAGCTGCTGTCCTGTTCCCTGGGCACTGTAAGCCACCTGCCGGACTAGCGCATGAAAGTTGTGTGTTTGTGCAGCGGGTACTGGTGCATGGCAATTTTTCGAGCCAAGAACAGTGGAGCAAACCGCATGACCGCACACTTCACTCCTATTGTTAGCAACTGCTTCTTGGGTCACACAACATGTGAGCGCCAAACTGATGGCCTGTTGCAGGAAGACACCCCTTGGACGCTCTTTTACGTGTGCAACGTGTTTGAGAAGTCAGCGTTGCTGATGAAGGCGGTGGAGGGGGGAGGGGTGGGTGCTGCGCCCGCCATTGCATGGCTGCTGGGGCCAGGTGCGACGACGCACGTCACAGATGTTGAAAGTTTAGCGTTGTGGATGTTGCCGTGGTACTCCTTGCCTGTTGTTGCAGCCTCCTTCCGTGCCTGTGGGTGGGCTCTGCCAGGCAGCCTGCCAGCTGCCAAACTTTCTTCCCTCAATAATCAAGTTCCCGTGGCACGGGGGCGTGTTATATGCCCACCGGCAACCCTCCCCGTGCGTCAAGAGCCAAGTCTCATGTGGTCCACACCTTGTGGCCCTGCTCCTGCACCTCAGGCGCGCTCATGTCCCCACACCTGCGCCCCGCACTCGTCCCCCGGCTGTTCAGTGCTGCAGATGTGGAGGGTGTTGCTCGGGACATGGCTGAGCTGGAGCGAGCAGGTGCGGTGCCGCAGAGCTGCGCGCTCATACTGGATCCGTGTAAGCGCGGTCCTGTTTGGCTGTTGTGTGCGTTGTGTTGCTTTGTCTCCTACTTCATGCACTCTCTTTACTGTCTTTATGCATAGTGCCACACACCGACACGAATTCAAATCATGAACCGCAGCCAGCAACAAGTCACTGACATGGGACCTTGGCTTCCCGTTCCCCCAAGCACACCATGCCACATCAGCACAGCCAGCTGATCCTATAGCACATGTTGATCCTCTCATATGCGGCTTGCGTTACATGTGATGGTGTAGGTGGTGCAGGCGCAGAGTCCAAGCTGCTGACGCGGCTAGTGGGGCGCGCATTGGGCACTGAGGCAGCGGTTGGTGCGGGGGTGGATGTGCAGCAGCTGCTGGAGCGGCTGAGGGAGTACATCGCCCCGTACACGATGTGCGGCCCGCAGGTGTGGTGCTGCTGCGGTGCTTTTGCGCAGTTGCTGTTGTTGCTGTTGTTGATGGTGGTGTTGGTGCTGCTGCTGCTGGTGTACACGGGCCTGGAGCGGTGAGTGTAACAGTGTAGATAGGCTGCACATCTGCGCATAGAGCTCCCTGCCTGCTGCACAAAGCAAGGGTTGTGTGGGTTCAGAACGTGTGGAGATTTGTGAGCAGATGCCATTCAAGCGGTGGCCACTTGCAGTTGGGCGGTCACGCCCTTTGTTCCCCTGTCCTTGAATGCACCACCGAGTCGCAGCAGGCATCGCCTACTCAGCACTTGTGCCCATTCTTGCCCCGTCTCTGTGCAGGCCTTCAAAGACTTCATTCTGGCACGTGGGTGGCAGGTAGCACGGGAGCAGCAGCAGCAGCAGCAGCAGCCGGCAGCCAGTGGGCAAGGCAAGAGGGGGAAAAAGGGCGCGAAGAGAGGGCAAGTGCGGGGGGAAGATAGTGGGTCGGGGTCGGCTGGTACGAGTGGTGGTGGCACGGGTGTTGGTATGGGTGAGGGCCTCGGGACAGGGGCGGTGGAGGCTGCTGCGCTCGGCGTTGCCACGGCCCTCGCACTGAGGCAGCAGGCGGCGCGTGCGGACAAGGCGCAGCGCAAGGCAGCGGCTGGGAAAGGCGGCAGGGGTAAGGGTGGAGAGGGGCGCGTGGACGGGAGCCCGGACGAGGTGTCAGGAGAGGGGGAGGATGGGTCGGGTGTGAGCTACGCCGCGTCTGCCACCACCAGCGGGACACTCACAGCCACAGCCACCACCTCCTCTGCCAGCCGCGCCCCAACCCTTGTGACCACCATCACCACCAGCACCACCATCTCTGTCGCTGCCGTCAGCACCACCACTGCCGCATCATCGGCGCCCTTGCCACGCCGGGAGCGGCGCAAGCAGCGGCTGGAACGGCAGGCAGGGGAGGGGGGAGAGGAGGGTCCGCGCACGGAGGGCGAGCGCGGCAGTGGCGCAGGCGCGCGCATGTTCTCCCGGGCGGTGCAGCACCTGCAGGTGGTGGGGGAGCTGGCGGATGCATTTGAGGCGCACGTACAAGTTGGAGAAGGCGCGGGTGGGAGGCAGCCCCAGGGCAGCCGTCAGGCTACGGGGGGCAGGGGTGAGGGGCGGGGGCGAGGCACACGGAGAGGTGGTGGCGGTAGTGAGGCTCATGGCCCAGGGGCAGGGGGTGAGGTGTCACTGCAAGGCCCACCAGTAGAGGCCGGGGGGGTGCATGGGGGGCTGGATGGAGCTGGGGCTGCATCCAGTGGCCAGCGGCGGCAACGCAGCGGCCGTGCGCGACACGAAGGTTCCGGGAAGGCGGCTGAAGCCGACAACGGCGATGCATCAGGCGCAGCAGCAGGAGGCGCAGGCGGGCAGGAGACTGGCAGGGGTGCAACGCACAACAAGCGGAGGGATAGGGGAGGTAAGCCAGGGAAAGGAGGGGTCGCAGCACCTGGGGCTGGTCCATCCTCAACGACTGCGACTGATTGAGGCTTTGGGTGGCGATGGCTGCCTCTACAAGTGCATCTGATGTGCTGCGTGGGTACCTGCACCTTTGGCGCACGCCTCAAGCAACGCTCCTCATGGTTCACCCCCATGCGGACGAGTGGGCCCTGTCCTTGTAAAGTGGACCACAGCGCGTTGACTCACAGCAACCACTTCAAGTGCAAGGACATGCTGCCACACCTATCCAGCTACGGCACCAATAAACCATCATGTGATCAGCAGCACTTTGCAGTTGTGTGCAGTTGTGCCTGGCTGATGTCCAGTTTGGCAGGATGCAGGTGTGTGCCATGGTGTCTGGGCAACGACACATGATCCCTGGTAGCTTCACACTTCCCGTACCAACATGCACTCATCTAATCCAGTTTGGACAGAATTATGCATGATGCCAGAGGCTTGCCCTGGAACATGTACGGCTCCAAACCACTGGCAGCATAGTATTCAGGAACCTGCCCCATCATCATTAGCACCAGTCTCCTGCTGCCAGCTTTTTGGGCAGGTACTGCTGTGTGAGGTACTGGAAGCCAAATGAGGACAGCGCCTGGATCTCAGCCTTCTCCCTGAGCAGTACAACAACAGTACTTTCAGCACATCGGAGCACATGGCTGGTGTATGCACGAGCTGCCATCTAAACAAGGCCATCAGGCAAGCTTATAAGTGAATGCAGCTGCTCAAGCAGCCGCAAGATGGCTGCAGCAGTAATGCTGGTGAGACGGAGGGCTTGCAGGCACAGCGCAGCTCAGAGCATAAGACAGCACATGCCAAGACCACTCCAACCCACTTGGTGCGCAACATCAGCTCCAGCTCAGCCACCCACTCCGGGTTGCTCCGGATCCATTCCTCCTCCAGCTGTACAGATGGGGCAAGCAGGCCAGCACACGGCTTCCGCAGCCAGCTAAGGAGAAAAAAACGGCGCATGCATGCTTCTTCATCACCCCGCACTGTGTCATGTCGGCAGTGTCCTGGGGGCCTATCCACGTGCTGTGGCACAGCGACTCACTGACCAAAGCGTTGTACAACCATATTGCATATATTTAAGCACGCACCAGTTTTTTGCCTGTCTTGATGTCTTCCTCGGTCATGGGTAGCCGGCACTGCACACACACATAACGCAAAGGATATCATGAAGGCATTCAAATGCATGTCATACAAAAGGCTTGCCACTGCAGGGCGTACTGAACATACAGCATACAGGAACAGACAACTTCAGTTAGGTGAACCGAGCAAGGGACTTCTAACAATGAACCATACCATGCAACCACACACAGCAAAGGCAATGGTGGCGCGCATCAGGTGTGAGGTATGAGTGTGAGCACCTGCTCAGGGATGTTGAAGCGATCCAGGTCTGAAGGGCGCACCCCCAGCCACTTGATGTCAGGTGTGGTCAGGTTGGATGAGTCATATGACATGTTCATGGAGCCCTGGTGGGTGACGTGAGCAGTTGTGAGGTAGCTTAAGGCATGGCAGGATATGTGCGAGGGATCACGCCTAGGCGTGGCGCGGAACACAGACAGAGACACATGCATTCTCGGTTGCAACCATGTCCGATGACTGCCAGCAGGCGTAAGCTGATTTAGGTTTGTTGTAATGCTGAAGTTGGCTTGTGTTCATGCGATGCACCTCCTAGCACCCTCATGTTTCCCACCACATGACGTACTGCCAAGATCCCTTCACACCTCACACCTTCATATACACGGACAGGATCTTGAGGCCGTAGGGGTCGCTGTCCACCAGGGCTAGCACTGGGATGCGCAGCGTGGCGCGCAGCTTGCGCAGGAACAGGCTGCAGGAGCCAGCGGCAAGCACCGGTGGACGGACAGTGCAATCGCAGTATGCAGCATGGGAACTAATACTACAAGGGGTACAAGTGTGAGACGCATGCAGACCGCGGCCGTTCCGCAAGGCAGCTGTAGAGCAGTGAACTGCTGCAGTGGCACCGTACAGCGTCATGCAGGGCACCAGCATGTCAAGGGCAGACACGGATGAGGGGTGGCTCACCGTGTGGCCACATCAGGCTGGCCCTTGGCCGTGATAATGATGCACGGGTATTGGTTGTAGAACCTGCGCACACACCCAACACGCAACAGATCCAATCAAACATGCAATGACGGAGGTGGCAGGCAAGCGCGTCCATCAAGCGCCGGCCAGCAGCCAGGTCGGTGCTGCCATCAGGTTGACATGATCCAGCCTGCCACACTGCAGCCACGGCGGTGCAGCGGTACACACCTGTCTTCCGCCAGCCGCATGAACGCCGCATCCTTCTCCACCAGCAGGATGAAGAGCGCGTCAGACGTGAGACCCGTGACCTGTGTGAGCATGCAAGTGTCACGCGTGTGACCGCGGGGGTCAGGGAGCCGCTGGTCAAGGCAGGCTGCGGTGGAGTGAACCCTGTGACAAGCACCAACCCCTGTTGCGCGTGCAGATCAGAGGCATACAGAAGAACTAAATGAACAAGATGCGCATCAGGCAAGAGGCATCACAGCAGTTGGCCCAGGTGCAAGCAAGTGCTGCAGGTGGGCCAGGAGGTGTAGAGGGGATGCTTGTACAGCAGTAGTGTAGCAGTACAATCATGTACGAACTTGCTAGTTCAGGAGACAGTAGTACAGCAGGGCTGCCATGATGCACCCGCCCACCCGTCGCGCTCACCTTGTCAATGTTGGGTGGGATGGCCTTACCGCCCACACCCATGCGGGTGCAGTCAATGGGGTCCCCATCCTCTGTGAACTGCAGCCGCCCCACCACCACACCTTTCTCACTCGCGACCACTGCGAGCACGTGAAGTGGCCGGGATCACCAGGAGCTGTTGCCCTGGTGCTGCTGCCTGTCACTGGTGGGGCTGCTGTATGGCTGCTGCCGTGCAGGCTGGGCTATTCAAGCAGTCAAGAGTGTGTCACGTCTGGCGCTCCATGAGCTGGCCATGTCAGGCTGAAGGGGTTGCCACACATTACATGGTACCCGCCACACAGCGCAGTGAGCATTATGATGATGGCAAGCGCGAGAGCCACGCCCTTACCAACCCCACGCATGACGCACCATGCAGGCTTGAACGCGTGCAGCCCAGCATGCACGACAGGTCATCCAGGATCGTGTCCGATTGGCCTTGGTCCTGAGGCCATGCATGGGATGTGGCTTGCACCATTTGTGTGAGAAACCAGGCGACAAGGGATGTGTGCAGCATTGCAGCAGCTGGTCGGCCCTTCAGGCTCAGCAACTGCGTTGGCATCCCGGCCCCTGTTCAGCGCGTGGCAGAGGCTCAGCAGTTGCGCCCTCAACGCATGTCTATCAAGAACCAGGGCCCCACCTCAAACAGCTTGACATCAGTGTAGAACAGGTCACGCTTCGTCACGTGGATGCGCTTCACACACAGCTGGTGCACCAGGCCCAGGATGCGCGTGGTGAGGGCAGCCTTCCTGCATATGTACCCAGCAGCGGTGCAACAGCGTGCACCGGGTGGGTGGCATGCCACCAATGCAGGCCAACCTCACGGGTGGGACGCGTGCATGGCAGGCATGCGCACACAGGACAGCATACATGCAGCGCCCAGCACCTGTTGCAGCACACCCGCTCACACCTGCAGGTCTGCGTGCTGGCAAATGGGCGGCGAGTGGACGCGTCCCGCAGCACGATGCGGTCCAGCTCAGGCACGTACATCTGGTTGGTCTTGGTGCGTGAGGGCACATCGTACTCAAAACCCTCGCCCTGTGAGCGGCAGAGGCACAGGGATGTATCAGTCCTTGTCAAGGCCATGGTTGCGCTGATCCCTGCCCCCACCCCTATCCCGCACCCGCAATATCTTAGCGTGTGGCGCTGGGTGCTACTGACAGCACCATGCCGCCTGACCAAGCCCTGCTCTGCTGTGTGGGATGTATGCATTAATGCCAACTTGTAAGGAGAACAAATCTATGCACAGCGCCCTATGGACAGCTGCATGTGCGACCTGCTCTCACACCTGCATGATTGTGAGAGCGATCTTGTAGATCGCCGTCTCGATCTCATCAATGACGGCGTCTGCATCCTTGTCCACCACCTCACGGCAGTTATAGGGTAAGTTGAGCTCTGCAAGTGTCCTGCAAGCGACATGGCGGCAACATGGAGAGGGTGTGCCTTGGCGTGCAGATGGGCTGCCAATGACCAACGTGATAGTGAAAAGGGGCCTCACATGGTAGCGTGAGAGCACAGGGAGCTGTTACCAGCTGGTTGCTGGTTGCTGCTTCCGGCTATCATTTGGCTTTCATGCTGGACCAAGCCTGCTTGATCGATTGCCTTATCCCAACATCAGTGTGCTTGTTGAGGTCCAACACTTGCCACTCACTTCTCCACTTCAGGTGTCTCCTTCATCTTCTGCACAAGCTTCTTGACTGCTGCCAGGACATCCTGTGAGCAGCAGCAGCAGCAGCAGCATTGGTCATGCGTGGGCCATGTGTCCTGCACAGCACCAGCTGACATTTGTACAGTATATGCAGCTGTCATGCATGCATGGATGCCGCCGATGCATGGGTGCTTATCTTGTTTGTGGCCACCACAGCGTGGCTTTGTGCAGGCAGCTGTCATGCTGTTGTCAAGCTGTGGATCACCATGCACGAGCACAGTACCTCGGACCCCTTTGCTTTCTTGGCAGCCACCAAGGAAGTCCCGGCCTCCCCTCCGCGTTTACTCATTGTCCTGGGCCCAGATTGGTCACAAGGGTTTTTCTGCTATCATGCTCAGATCTTGTGTCTGACTTCAGAGTTACATAAATTCCCACAAGGCGCACACGCAGCATCAGTCGCAAAGCCGCAAAGCCGAAAAGCAATGGTCACTGAAAGTTGACAGCTAAATTGCTAAGGAAAACTCGCTGAGGACGCAGCTCAATGTCCGCGACGAACGAGCAGGGTTTTGAAGTGATCGACATGCCAGAACCCCAGGAATTGCCATCTTCGTCTCAGCAAGAAAGTCAGGAGGAGGAGGTGGAAGAGGAGGAAGAAGAGGTAGAGGAGGTGGAAGAGGTGGAGGAGGTGGAGGAGGTGGAAGTTGAAGAGAGCGACGCTGAAGAACCCCAGGCACAAATTACCGAGGCAAAGGCTGCAGAAGCGCCTGCAACAGCCCCATCACAATCGGAGCCGAGCGCATCGGGCCAATCTGCAGCACCAACCAACGTATCCCTGGACGAGTTGGAAACAAAGGCCAAGGCGCTTCTGAAGGATGGCGCGGAGGCTATCGACAAGGTGGGCGCTTGCTCAGAACTATTTCACAATTACATGGTGATGCATTGGTAGGGGTTGACCCACCGTGCCTCTGCGACACGCCATGCAGCTGTCGTCTGGACTCCGATCAGCCCTGGGGTCAGCTCTTGGACCAGGCGATGCAGGCACCAGCCTTTCCAGGTTAGCAGGAGGCCTCACAAGCGGGCTGGGCAGTTGGTTCAGCGTGGACTCAGCACCAAAGGCAAACACACGTTCTGTGGACCCGCGCATCGCGGCTGCAGGGAAGGTAATAGAGGTTGTGTTTCGCAGCGGCATACTTTGACACCTGGGCGGCCTTGTGCCTCAGCAGCTTGGCATCAATGAAGGCATTCTTAGGGCATTGGAACCATGCGAGGGCGCAGGGTTTGCGTGGCAGCGCTCTGTTGCACATGCTGCTGCAGCCTGCCAGGCTGACTGACTGGGCACACACTGTACCACAACCCCTGTGATCGTACAGGCCAGCAGTGAGCTGCAGCAGCTGTTTGGGTTAGGGGATGCAGAGCACCTGGTGGAGCAGTTCAAGTGCAAGTTGCTGCAGACGTACGCGTGCGCACACAACACGTTCACACCTTCCATCCAGGTGTGTGTTGCGAGGCAAATAAAACGAGTGAATTGACGAGCGACAGGCACTGAAGCCTGTTGTGACTGTGCGAGCCTGCACAGAACACATGAAGACGCAAAATGGGATCGGTTGCTGCAGAGTGCAGAGCATTGGCAGAAGCATGCGCAGTGCAAATCCAGCGATCTTGTTTGTTTACAGCTGTTCAACTTTGGACTGAGTCTCAAGCACTTTGCAATGTGCGGTATGCGTGTCAGCTCAGCCTGGAGGTTGTGTGCCAACTGCATGCTGCTCACGTACTGAGCTCATATGCTCATGGTCACATCTGCGGTGATCACTGGCTCACAGATGGCATTTCAAGGCACTCTGTACGTGACCGACCAGCATGTGTGCTTCAGCGTGGAGGAGAAGGGGCGCAACCTGCCCATCAAGGTCCCGCTTTCAAGCATCACGTCAGCTACACGCCAGCTGCCTGCCCAGAAAGGTGAAAGCAAGCGCGCGTGCTAGGCGCGAGGTTGGCGCTTGGCAGCACGGTTGTATGCCCCACCAGCGCAATTGATGTTCTTGCTGCTTGCATGCCTGGAAATGTGCTCACCACCATCGTTCACTTATACTTACTCGCTTATGTCATGCGTTGGCAACACTGTTGCATGCAGGCATGATGTCAGACGTGCTCAAGCTGGAGCTGGGGCCAGGGAAGCATGTTGCGTTCAAGGATTTTGAGTCCGGCGGTGCCTTAGACAGCGCGCTTGCGCTCATTGAGCACTTGATAGAATCAAATGATCATTAAGGTCATGCGTGGCTATGTCGCAACTGGTGTACATAGCAGGCAACTGTGCCATGAGCTTGCTTTCTGGAGCAGATAGGCTTGAGTTTGTGCTGCCTGTAGTTTGCAGTTGTTATTGTATGACACCAACACGCCATGCAGTGCAACGGCGGCAAAACCACACTTGGTGTGTGATGGCACTGGCATATGCTTGAGCAGTGGTCATGTCCATTTAATCGAACTGAACGGTGAGTTCCTGCGTTGCTCCTTGATTTGGGTTGTTTCCTGGTGTCAAGCCATGCTTCGATCTGGTTGATGGCCAGCTCGAGCAGCTTTGCAGCGTGCGTTGACCAGCGCACCAGGATGCCTTCTCATTCGCATCGCAGCCCACTTAGTCGAAGGCTGATGGAGATTCAAACCAGCTTGCTGGGGCTCAGACGTTTGAACGCGGAATTTGCATGCATCGGCGCCAATCGCAAATGCCATTATCAACACACGCTCCCTGTGCCCTTGCTGTTGCTCGACGTGCAGGCTCCATGCCAAGGGACTTGGCAAGTGTGCTCGACAAAGTTCCCTCTGACACGAAGGAGATCAACTGCGACGGCAAGTGCAGCACCCGCAACCTCCAGGTGCGGCCCTGCCGATCATCATGGGGATGGGTGTGCATGACGATGTTAAAGGGGCAGCAACCTTGCATGAAGGGACTGTGCATGTGCATGGACTCATGTCCGCATCAAGGGGTCCTTGCGGGGGTTCCTTATTTGATGCTGCCAAGTGGGTTGAGCACTGGCAAGCCAGCAGCACGAGTCAGATCACAAACCCCACCAATCAATAACACCTGTCGGGGCCCTCTCTGCAGGCACTCGCCCGCTTCACCCAGCTCCAGTCGCTGTCCATCTCCTGCGTTGGCCTCACTTCGTTTGAGGGGCTGCCTGCATCTGTGACGAGATTGGTTGCTGCTGATAACACCATCAGCGCAGCATCCCTTGCGGGTGTCACCGTCGCTAAGGGCTTGACCTCGCTAGACCTCGCTGGGAACCGCATCCGCACCGTCGACGCGCTCGCCTGCTTGAAGGAGCTCAAGGTCCTTAAGGCCCTTGACCTCAGCGGCAACCCCATCTGCGACACCGACAACTACAGGGAGGCAGTTTTCAAGATGCTGGACGAGCTGGAGTACCTGGACGGCAAGGACCGCCGCGGCACTGGTGCGGGGGTCAAGGCATGTCAGCAGAATCCAGGATCCTGCGGCTGACCCAGCGGGTTCAGCACGCTCAGCTGCATGCAGCACCTGCAGCGCCTTGCACAATGGTTCTGCACTGCGTTGATCACGTGTTGTCCTGTGCGCGCACAGCAGTGCTTGCTGGTTTCAGCTGCTGCTGGCATGAAACATCTTGACAGCTTTGCTAGCCACAACATGACCCACCTGATGCTGATCACTGTTGCGCTCAGAGCGCGATGGAGATGAGGAGGAGGAGGAATATGATGAGGGGGAAGACTACGAGGAGGATGCTGGTGGCAACGAGAACGAGGGAGAGGGGGAGGGGGAGGAGGAAGGCAGCGAGCCTCCTGCATATGCTGCCCTAGTGGTGAGTATCCTGCAGCAAGCCTCCTGACATTCATGCTGCACTTGAAAGGCTGTTACACTACATCAACCTCCTGCAATTGCTTGTCGAGCTGCCAGACTGCATGGTCCAAACTCGTGCCATTGCTGCCAGCGCTCAACAGCCCGATGTCGTGATATGCTTGTAATCTTCACCCCTCATCCCTGTAGGGCGAGGACCCTCTGGAGGATGACGAGGAGGAGTACCAGGAGGAGGACGAGGACGTGAGTTGCACCATGTTTGGCAGGGTTGAGTGGATGGGCAGATGTCCAGGACGTTACACACAGTTTGTATTGCACTGCGCTGACCCTCTCTTGCCATGTTGCCCTGACCCTTCCCAGGATGATGAGGACGAGGGCGAGGAGGAAGGCGAGGAGGAGGGTGAGGATGATGAGGGCGAGGCCAAGGGGACGAGCCAGAAAAGGAAGCGTGATGAGGAGGATGATGGCGAGGATGAGGATGCTGAGGATGACGATGCCTAAGCTAGCACATTGTGTGCTTCTTTGGGCGCAAGCTTTGCCTGTTCAAGCCAGAGCCTTCCTGTGGACAGCGCCGTGCACTGTATCAGCCACACCATGGTGCTGTTTGTCATGCTGGCCAGGTTGTGTGGTGCTTTTAAGTATACTCGAACGGACATGCGCAACGGGCTGCCCCATCTGTCATGCACTACGCTTGCCTGCTGGCCCACGATCTGCCTTCATGCCAGCGTATCGCTAGTGTCAGGCCAAGGGATGGACGTGCCAAGATGCCAGATGGGAGGGCAGCATTGTGTGAATATGTGGGCACTCACACGCGGACACGCGAACCGACCTGACATGTCGAAGCACGGGTGCATATGGTTGTGACTGACGAGGTGTGTGTTGCGGACAACAGCACGAGTTGCATGCCTGCATCAGGTTGCTGATGTGTCTGCGGTGGCTGGCAGGTGCTTTGGTGGAGTGCATGCGCATGTTGTTTGTGTGTGTGGGATTGGGGGTGTTGGTCGATCAAGAGGCTCCTGTATCTCTTTTGCAGTTCGCCTTGTATGTCATCTGTGCCTCTGTATCTTACATGGGCCTTGGCTGGTTGGCAGCCTGATGCAGCCACCAGTTGAGACTCTGGAGTGCTGTGCTGTGAGGCATCAGCCATGTGTTTGCATGGCCCTGTGCATGTGGTTGGCTTGCAGTGCGGGCTGCATGTGTGGCCTCAGGGCGCAGCCTTGCATGGGCATGGTATGCATGGTGCATGGTTGGCATCTGTCTGACCTCACAACGTGATTCTTCCCAGGTATTCATAATCTGCGCCAGTTGTAAGGCACAAAAAGCAACTGCTCCATTGACACTGTGGAAACAGCACAAGAAGTCAGCGATTGTCGCCGACATGAAGCCATAACATTCATCGCTGATGTACCAATGATCATGAAGCCCACAAGTGCCTGAAACATCCTTGCAGACCTTCCTTGGATGATCAATTGCACATCACACTACTCCAATGCACATTTGCACACGGTTCTGAGCTGCACCTAGTAGGCACATACGCTGGAACCAGCACGCTACTCCTGCGCGTGCACGCAGTGCAGCCATAGCAGGCAGCCAGCGACGCCTCTTGGCAGCAGCAACAGCAGGCAGCCAGAAGCAAGAGACCCAGCCATCAGGGCCCTACACCCACCACACCCCTGAGCTGTACCTGTGCATGTACAACTGTCACAACTGCAGACCACACCCGCACCCTCCCTCATTGCTGGCGGTGCAGGCAGCAAACGCCTCGTTGTTACTGTGCGCGGAGCTGTGGCCGTAAGACACTGCTGACCACCGGTTATCATACTGCTGTGCTGCTGTCATCGTGTCATGCACACCCGATGCATGCGCTCTTTCAACTCTTCTTCTGGGAAAAGTTCACTCCAAAATCCTCCCATCACCCATCCTGACCTAGATTTTCCCAGTCCGATGCTTCGCAGTTGTCACACAAATACTAACAGCATTTCACGCATCTATTCACGCCTCCTATTGGGGCCCAGTAGGCTTGTCCAGTCTTTTGGCAGCCACTGCAGTGCATCAGGCCCTGCAGCGCTTGGGTCGACCAGCCCTGTTGCATCCCCACCGCCTGCCCCACCCGTTGCTGCCTGGGCTGCAGCCGGCAGCGCACTTGCACGTGTCATATTCCTCAGGCCCCACAGGTCCCAGTGCGTCACATTGAGCATCGCCCCCAGCACCTCCCCGCCAGCACCCAGCACCACCGTCTTGTTCACCCATGCGGCCGCAGTACCATTCAGCCACACGCGCGCCCCATCAGGCAAGGGTGAGCCCTTGGACACCAGCCTCCCCTTGCGCACACTGCCCACATGCAGCTTCACCCTGTGGGGCTGCTTCTTCCAAAACGGGTCGTTCTTGGAGAGGTCTTCGACTGTACTATGCTGCACGCCAGTGCAGTTCCTGAAGCGTGCGGTCCATTCGGTGACCTGCTTGGCACTCCGCAGCAGTACCTGTACCGGATGCCCGAGGTACACGATCTGGTCATGCTGGTATGTCGCAAGGTGTGACACAGCTGTGTCATCACTGACCACGATGATCTGGGAGGCAGCAGGACCGCTGATGTTCACGCCCCGCAGCCCGCCTGCACAGCAAATCATGCGGCACAAGGCACCTGGGCATCGCAGCAGTCAGGACAGTGCCAGGCAGCATGCATTGTTGGTCTGGCGTACATGTGGAGGGTTCACACTTTGCGGCACAAGACAGGCCTTGCGCAGGTCAGCTCATCAGCTTCAGCCAACGTGAGCAAATGGGACCCGCGACTCGCAGCAACACGTGGCACCTCAACAGGACTGGTGCTTCAGTGAAGTAGCAAAGGACCCAGGCTGAGGCACAGGCAAGAGGTGTGCACCAAACGAAACATGGTCCAACGCACTTGGGATGAACGCAGTGTTGTGGCGGCCAGGATCAAGGTGGTGGCGCAACCTGTACCGCTCATAGAAGTGCTTGTACTCAATCGGGAGCATGCCTGTGGTGGAACAGTACAGAAGTACACATCTCAATTGGCTGCCTGTAGCACGCAGGCTCGAGGATCTCCTGCCTGGTTTGGGGTCAGCTGCAGTGCTGCAGTACACACTGCAACAGCCTGCACACCCACGCTGCTCATCCACATGACCCAACACGCACTTGATGCCATCGTCTAGCCCCCTATTAAACAGGCTGTTCGTCCCTCTGGTCTTGTGGTGAAGCCGGACCATGTGTTAACCAAGCCAGATCACACGGGGCACCTTGTGCATACGTTGCCATACGTGACGCATCACACACGCTCACACATCACGATCACACCGCTTCACGCAAGCACGCACCACGCTGGTCAAACAGGCACGCCTCCAGCATGAGGTACAGCCACATGCAGCGCAGGCCACCCGCGCGGCCCCACGGCATCCACTCCATGCGGATGTCCAGGGGTGCGGCCGTCACGCGGCCTGACCGCTCGTTGATCCACGGCACAGCGCATGGCAGGTCGGGCCACAGCACGGTGCGGTTGGACAGCATCGCGGTCTGTGAACGCAAACGATGGGTGGATGGCTCTACTTTATTCAAGCTGGATTAGGTGGGTGAAAAGCATATGCTAGCTGCCGAGCTGGCCTTGTGCCATCAGATGTTTGTTATGTTGCAACTGGGACTGGTGCGCGCCAGATGTGGCACTCTGCTGATAAGCCCCAGCCCCAGCGGTGATGCACTGCGACGGTGCAATGGCCTGGCAGCTGCTTCCCCCTGTTGTACAGCATTGCTGCATGCATGCGCATCATGGGTGCAGTGCATTTGGTTCAAGCCTGGTGCCTGCGCTACACAGCCTGCACCCCCAATTCGCCCCGCCATGATCACCGGCCGCATCACCTGTGCCAGCCCCAGCAGCACCGCCACCAGCTCCTCCCAACTCGCTGTCTCGTTCAGCCGCACGCGCGGGTGCAGCGCGATGAGGCGCGGCAGGGAACGCTCCACCGCCGCGCGGTCGGCGCCCGGCAGCTTGCCGCTCCACTGGTTGGCAAAGTACACGCCTGGAGCACAGTGCAGCAGTAAAGCGCGGCAGTACGGTGTGGGGCAACACGCCTGAGGGGCGGCTGTGATGAAGCATCAAAGCATGCGGTTGGGCATGCCAACAACGTGGTTCTGCCACCCAACAGATCGACACCAGACCGAGGTCGGCTGTATCAGTTGAACGAGCACCCACCTCCCTCTGACACATCCTCTGCCAGGCCCCAGTCGTAGTGCCCCGTCAGCATCTTCATCACGTTCTTCCCCACACTCGCATCCGTGTCTGTGGCACGTGGTGGGATCAGGTCAACAGTCAAGTACCAAGAGTCAAGGCGTGCCGGGGCTCAGGTGACCGGGGGGCAGGACAGGGATGGGGGCAGGGGGTGCAGGGCCAGCGGCACGGGCATCCAGGCACTGACATGCAGGTACGGGATGTTATGGTGAGCGTGGGGCGGAGGATTTATGTGGATCATATTCAGGGAGGCCACCCTGGCACATCTCGAAGCAACCACCTAGCAGCTCAAGCCGTTTTGATAGAACCACACATCCTTGATAGGCCCACTCACCCCAGCAGTCAAAGACAAGCAAGATATGTGCAAACTACAAAGGCCCCGGGCCCTGGCCCCTGCCCCACACCCACACCCACCCAACCCCTCACCTGGGATGTAGTGTGCGTGCCCGATCACCTGCTGCGGCACCACACCTCGCGCCACCTCCGGGTTCCAGTACCCCAGCCGCCCACGCGGCATGTACCCCAGCACCATCCTGCAATCACAGCGATGTAGAGCCCAGGGTTCAGGGAGTTAGGGTCTGGGGGATCTTCGGAGCGCCCCTGCGCATCCCAAGCATGCCGTGCCTCCACAGCAAGCACAAGCAACACAAGGTCATGTACAACAGATGTGGTGTTGGGCTGGCTGCATGGGCAGGCCCTGTGCATGCCTCCAGCAATTAGTGGCAGAGGCGTGCCAACACACACCAGCGGGGCAGAAAGCCGAACTTTTCTAGTGGTGTGGAGCGTGCGCGTGCGAGGTTGGGTGGGGACACGTCCTCCGGGTCCGGCCACAAGGGGCAACTGCACAGGTGGCGAGTGAAGCCACACAGTTGCCCTTGGCCTGATCTTGCAGCATCGCTTCACATGGAACACAGAAGGAACATGGAACGAGGGTCCTCTAGGGTGCGGCCATGAGGGCAATCCACATTGGGCCCCAGCTCCCCAGGCTACAACGGACCAGTCTCCCATGCCACGCACCCCACACACAACTAGCTTGCACCCCAGACAGGCCAGACAGAAAGACCATGCCTCCCCCAGTTGGCCGCTCTCAAGACTGGGAAACCAACACAACAGTTCCACCCACAACACCCCAGTCATCCACCGACTAGAACGCATCAGAACCACGCCCAGCACCCCTGCCACCCACTCGCAGTCGGTCTTGAGCTGGGTCAGGAACGTGCGTGACATATGGCCGCGCACGGCTGGGTACAGGTTGCCGCCCCATTCGGGGGGCCACAAGGTGGGAGTGGCATTGCAGCCGCGCCAGTCGCACACCCCCTGGCCCGCGTTGGGCATGCGCATGGGGAACCACCTGCATGGGGGTCACACGTCACACTGCGTGAGGCGAAGGATGACATGGGTGATGGCACGAGATCTGCTTGCTGGCGCAGCAGCCGCAGGGACCAGGCTTCTGGGCCCACAACAACGACATGAGGCCGTTGCAGCAGCTTCCACGTCTTGCAGACAGGTGCAACGATGAGGGCATGGCATGCATGGCCCCACACTGGAGGCCATGTGCATCCTCAGCTGCCACATGCTGCCACAGCAACACCCCACAGACCCACACTGCAGCAGGCAGGGCCACCCAGCCATGTGCGGGGGCACAAGCCATACAGTGCCGCATCAGGCATCCACACTTCCACAGCCCGTAGTACCGCGCCCGCCATGCACGCACTTGATGTATGAGAACGGCTCCCCAGCCACGTCGTGCATCCATCTGGGCAGGTCGAAGGGGTCGTAGCGGAACGCGTGCGCGACCGCCGCGTCCAGCGCCTTCTCCAGCGGCGCAAACGTGGCGTTGTGGGTCACCTTGTACGTCTCGCGCACACACACCTGGACGGGGAGGTATGCATGGTAGGTTACAGCAGGGGCCAGGGGGGTGTCTGTAATTGTGATTTTTGTGTGATTTTTATGTTTACCCGAAAAGCTACTCTGGGCACCAGCCGCGCCTGATTGGTGCCTTACAGCCATCCCCTGTGCCCAAATACAATTGCATATGCTTGTAGCATAAAACTGCAGTTGCAACATGCACTCCATGCATTAACCCATTGTTGAGGGCTGTGCATGATGTTGAGACCATGTGGAAGGACTCACAACCTCGAGCCAAGATGCTGCACCACCCAGGTGCAGCATCTCAGCACTGCTGACCAAACGTGCTGGACGCACCTTCAGTGCCCAGTGCCAAAACGGCCGCCCTGTCTGCACGCTGCTCAACGCGTCAGTGAAGCAGTCCTGTCGCGTGGCATGTATGTGGCACAAACGCTGGGTGGTGACTGGTGAGGCTTCGGGGAGGGTGGAGGTGCAATGATGCAACATGTGTTATGTTGGCAGTTTTACTGCGGCATTTGGGCGCCTGTCCTTCGCATTGTCTGCTCCAACCTGCCCACCGCTGGCTGAGAATCAATGGCAGCCACCCCATCCACAAAGCAGCATGGCCAATGGCCACCAGCCGATGGGATCCATGCTCATGCTGCGACCGTCAAGCCACCCAGCGCCTGGCTTCCTGCAGTCACCAGCTCAGCACCTTCATCCCGCAACCGCACACCTGGTCCAAGTAGCAGCACCACGTGTGTAACCCGTGGCTGTCAATGACCGTGAAGTTGTCCTCCACCCAACGCAGCAGCCGGTCACTGACCTGGTGTGACATTGGCCATCAGAGCAGCCAGAGGCAAACAGGTAATGTGCAGCGGGCGCTTGGCAGGTGCGGGCGTGTACCAGAAGCATGCAAGGGGCAGTGTGAAGAGGTGCTCAAGTCGGTTCCAGTCCGCGCAGTGGCTGTTGCTGTGGCTGCACAGCCCACAACACAGCCCTTGGAAACAAGTTGGTGGGCACCAGCGGCTCCACACAAGCTTCCATGCCAATCACACCCACATCGCCCGGCCCCTGCTACCAGCAGCTGGAAGGGGCAACCATGTGCCTGCCGACAGACACAGCCGCGCACCTCAGCCACCAGCCATGCCGCAGGACCATCGGGTGCCGCGTTCTGTATGTACACAATGCCTCCGTTGGTGAACGTGTTGTCCTTGTACTCGTCCTGGTGGTACAGCACCTGCAGTACATACAGTACATGCAGTGCATACAGTACATACACTGCATACAGTACATACAGTACATACTGGTGTTGAAGGGATAAGGTGCAGTCTGCGGCTTAGCATGGCGGTCACTGTCATGGGCGATACAGGAGCCACCAAGTGTTGTTTGGGCTGAATTGTTTATGCTGTGTTCTGCGTTTGATACTTGCGCCCACACCTCAGGCTGGTCCAAGATTGTGAAGTCCTTGAATGGCTCAGCCTTGAGGTAGCGGTAGGGATCATCGAAGATGATGACATCGCTGTCCATGCACAGCACATTGTACTGCAACCGTACTGCACGTGCCAGCGTGCGCCAGCTGCAGCGGTAACACGGGGCATGCAGCAATCAGACAAGATGTTGTTGTTGATAGGCATCGTACTAGCACACACGAGATCAGCACGCAAACGTTATCCAAGCCAAGGATCTGATTCAAAGCGTTGGGCGATCCGCAACAGGCTATGGTCGCAGTTGGCATTTGCAAGTTGCAGCAAGCAACCTGCTTCCCTAATGCTGCGCCCAGCTGCGTCGAACCTCATCTTGTCTTCTGCATCCCCACAACAGCATGCGCACGTGCCACATTCGCTCACACCCCCCAGCGCCTACCGGGTGTGCCACAGAGGTGCCACAGGCACCACCCAGTCGATGTCAGCGCCAACCATGGGCAGCTTGAATGAGTCCCACACGCACCCGATGTGGGGCACCTTTGACGCTACCTGCACGTGCTTGCCCCGAACAGCGCCACATTGGCACAAACAAGCAGCAAAGTTCTGGTGCGCGCCAGAGGTTGCAGCATGGAACAAACGCCCACAGACAGCAGCGGCAGCAGGGGACATGGCGATTGTCTTATCATAAACATTCATGCCACGCGCTCGGGTACACACACACATAGAGCTGTCGCCCGCCGTGCTGCCTATACAGCGCGCCGTCACTGCACACCCACCCGCGCGCACTCCTGCGCGTCTGTGCTGATCATCATGATGTGCCCCAGGCCCAAGCGCTCCATGTTGGCGATGGCCTGCAGCGTGGGGACCATCCTGCGGCAGGCAGTACACAGCCAGCAGCGGTACAAACAGCCACTCACAACTGTTGTAACGTAATCACGACAAGCCTGGACGGCACCGCAGTTGGTGCCACCGCCACACAAAGTTGCATAGAAAGGCATTGGAGCGCGATGCGGCAACATCAGGCACGCACACTGCGCTCACACACCATTGTTTGCTGGTGTAAGCTGTGTGTGGCAGCACCCCACCTGTGTGCTGTGGTGACCATGATGATCAACTCACGGCGGTATGTGCGCGCCTTGAGAGCGGCACGCAGCGCATCACCTACATGGATGATGCACAGCAGCAGCACACTTCAATCACGGGTTGTACCAACACGGCCATAGCAGTGTGGATGCTGATGCACCGGCCACAGGTGGCCGTCTGCCGCGCCATGAAAAGGAGGTGCACGCACGTGCGCAACGAAGCACGAGCTGCCGGCATTGATGGCATGCCCCCTTACCATCTGTGATGTCGCCTACAAAGGGGGTGACCTTGCCAACACTGCAGTACCCGCTCCGAGCACAAGGCAGCGCATGGGCTGGCTGCACCAGAAGGGTCACCGCCACCAGCAGTAACGCGGCATGCGGCCAGCACACCCTCGGCCGCTGAACAAGTGCTGGCCTGCTGCTGCAGGCCTGCATGCTGCTCATGCCGTCTTACTGCTGGCCTGTCTCCAATTGGGCTGTTGATCCATGGCAACCGACTCGACAGGCAGAAGACTGAGGGGCTATATCATTAGGAACCTAACAGAACTCATCACAAGCTGTCATCGACCGAAGCAAACGCCGATCGTAAATGGAGCTCAGCTGATTGACTCCTGTAACAACCCAGGGATAAACCTAGTAATGAAGCAACATTGCATGCGTGGCAGTGACGTGGGAACTGAAGTTACACCTGCAAGTTTCTTCTCTTTCGGTTGGTCACAGTCACTCCCTTTAGTGACTTCATCTTCCTCACCTTCTTCCGCCTCTCACTTTGTTGCTGAAAGATGCTGCGGCTGCTTCAGGCCGCTGGCCGTGCGCGGCAAGCTGGGTTTAGCACGCTAGAGGTAGTGATCCCTTCTGCCATCAACACGCTTGAATGCTTGCCACACATCAGCCAGTCAGCGAGCTTCAGCGGGTGTACCTCAGCTCAGCCCCAAACACCGAACAACACCGAGTCCATCGCTTCTTTCAGGGAGAAGCTGGCGCAAGGCAAGTGATGGATCTATCACTTGGCTGTACGGTTGGT
The DNA here is from genome assembly GCA_004335575.1 of Haematococcus sp. NG2. Classification (NCBI taxonomy): domain Eukaryota; kingdom Viridiplantae; phylum Chlorophyta; class Chlorophyceae; order Chlamydomonadales; family Haematococcaceae; genus Haematococcus; species Haematococcus sp. NG2. Next base: position 217,566 of record QAXD01000041.1, on the reverse strand, counting down.
TCAAGTGACCATGTTGAATTGGAGGTTTGCCTGCACATGGGGGGGCGGGACACGGGACTTGCATGGTCAGCATGTGCACAGCCTGCTGACCGCTGCAACGTGACCTATGGCAAGTGGCAGCCGATTGAAGGTCGTCTCAACATCAGCAGTTTGCAGGCGTGTGTGCATGTTCCACGTCCCTCAGCATCGGCATGTGCACCCTGTCCATGCGCCCAACCATGCGGATGCCAACCGTGCACCACAGGCCCAAACTTTACCGAGTTCCTGACGGGGAAGGACCTGAAGGAATATGCAGTGCCTGCCCCAGGGTGGAAGGTGTGTGGGCACAGTTGCTGGATAAGTAGTCCCCGTCGATGCATACAGCAGAGCAGCGGCACAAGGGGCGGGGTCAGCATGGGATGCACACGTCCATTACAATGCAGAACACGTGCCAGACTGCAATGCACCAAAGCAGCTCTCGGCGCTGCACCATGCGCGTGCTCTTCTGGTGTCCCTGTATGGGTCCTCCTTACACGTCCCCGCCCCTGTGCCTCCCCCCCATCAGGAGGCCAAGCGCAAGCCCGACTGGCTGAAGCGGCCAGGGCCGGGGGTGGGTGAGAAGTACACACAGATCAAGGGCAAGCTGCGTGAGCTCAAGCTGCACACCGTGTGCGAGGAGGCCAAGTGCGTGGTGCTTGCCCTTGGTGCATTTCTGCTGGAGGGCCATCAGCAGCAGCAGTAGCACCAGCAGTAGCAGCAGCAGCAAGAGCAGGCAGTGTGCCCTTATGATGACAAGCACCACCGGACAAGGGTGATGTGCACAGGCTGTGGAAGATGTGCTGCTGTCAAACATTCCATCTTTACATGCCATCCGGACTCCCTCACATAATGTATGTGCGCATGTGTACACGTGCAGGTGCCCAAACATCGGGGAGTGCTGGGGCGGGGGCGATGGCCACACGGCAACAGCGACAATCATGCTGATGGGCGACACGTGTACACGCGGCTGCAGGTGGGGCATGCATATCACGCGGCTGCTTGGGAGGGTTGCCCCTGGCCGCAGGGCTCAACCAGGGGCGGGGTATGGGTGCACAGGGATATGATGAGATTTGGAGCTGGCAAGTGGCCTGCGTGCAGTCTATGTGTGCACTTGCACTTGGGCAAGAACGCCGGGGCACCAGCACCGATCCGCAACACATAGTGCATCAAATGTCGGCTGGATGTGTATCATGCTGGACCTGAGGGTGTATGTTGGTGTGCTGCTGTGTGGTTGGCTGCACCTTGTAGGTTCTGCGCAGTCAAAACGTCACGAGCACCACCCCCACTGGACCCAGATGAGCCCTCCAATGTGGCCAAGGTATGTCCGGTTGGCGGTTTGTTTTGTGCGTGAATGTTGGCAGGATGGCAATGGATGCGGACTCCATCTGCTAAGCTGCCCCTGAGGGCGCCTCCGACATGATGGCTGCAGCAGCTGCTGCTGCTCTGAGATGACCAATGCTTCCATCGGTGATCCCGCGCCACTGCTCCTGCGCTGTCGATGCCGCTGGTGTGGCTGGTGCGGCTGTCACCTTGCACCCCGTGTGTGCCACACCTCCTCCGGCCCGCAGGCCATTGCGTCTTGGGGCCTTGACTACGTGGTGCTCACCAGCGTGGACCGCGATGACCTCCCTGACGGTGGCTCCGCGCACATCGCACAGACCATCTCGCTACTCAAGCAGCACACAGGGGGGCGGCTGCTGGTGGAGGCCCTGGTGCCGGACTTCCAGGGGGATGTGGAGTGTGTCAAGGTGCGCATGGTGTGGGGTGTGTGTGGAGGTCTGGGGGCTGCATGCAGGTGTGAGGATGGGCGTCCTGCATGACGGGTGGGGTAGAGCATGTGCTGGTGAGCGGAGGCTGGTGGTGGCCAGAAATCCGGCACACCAACCAGCTGCTCTCCATCTGACACTCTATTTAGGTGCATCGTCTTGGCAGCGTTTCACAAGGCAGACAGGGTGTGGCCCTCCCCGCTGTGGCTCCCTCCCGCGGCTTTGTGCACATCACTGCAACAACCATACCTAGTCTGACCACGACCATCGTTGTCTGCCCATGCAGCGCATTGTGGCGTCCGGGCTAGACGTGTACGCGCACAACATAGAGACAGTGGAGCGGTTGCAAAAGGTGGTGCGCGACCGGCGTGCCGGGTGGGAGCAGTCGCTGGGTGTGCTGCGTGCAGCAAAGGAGGCTGGCGCGCGGGTGAGTGTGCACTGCAGCCGCATGGGGATTGGGCACCATGTGCGACTGCATGCCCTCTCTAATGCCTCAGGCTCAGGGTTGAGGCATGAGGGTACTGGTCTACCTACTTCAACATCATGTGTTGGGCATGTCAGGTTTTGGCACTGGGTCTTCAGCCATCTGTGGCATGTCAACAAACTGCTGCTCTCTTGTTCCCGTGCATCGTTGGTATGCATAACCACCAGTTCCACCCCAACCCCCTCTGGGCAGGTCACCAAGTCGTCCATCATGCTGGGGTGTGGTGAGACCCGAGAGGAGGTAGTGGCAGCACTGCAGGCACTACGGGACGCGGGCGTGGACGTGGTCACACTTGGGCAGTACATGCGGCCCACCAAGAAGCACATGGCGGTGTCGGAGTACGTCACGCCCGCTGCGTTTGCGGCGTACCAGGAGGTGCGCAAGGTCCAAGGGTTGCCCATGGGTTGTGCATGTACTGCTGCAACCTTCTGCCTTTGCTCATGCCTCCCGCATCGGCGCTGCTGGACCACGCTGTGATTGATCCGCCAGTTTGCAGTTGGCATGTGCTGTTGCCCGCAGTCCAGGATTGGTTGCAGTCTGGTTGAAGCATGCGGCTGCCTTATTCAAATGATGTGACCATCACACACGCTATTGATTGCATGCTGGCGCTAGCACAGGTGGGGTAGATTCTTTCACAGCTTATTCCGTACACGACCTTGACTGCAGGTGGCTGAGGCCATGGGCTTCCTGTATGTTGCATCTGGGCCACTTGTTCGCTCATCGTACCGCGCGGGTGAGTGACATCAATATGAGCGTGGTAATACAGTGCCAAGATGGCTTTTCTTATCATACTGAAGCGCATTGCTCCTGTTTATAATGCCTGCAACCTCCGTGCATGTGCCGTGCGTGCCGTTTCATGCATGCCAAGTAGGCAGCACGCGTGCAGCCTGTGCACCTGCCTGCTGCGTATTCGCTCCATGCTCCATCCTTGCTGTGCACTGTGCTGTGCTGATCCGCGCGGGATGATGTGCGTTGCAGGCGAGTTCTACCTGTCTAACGTGCTGCGTGGAGGCAAGCAGCCTGCACAGCCTGCGGCAGCTGCAGCGGCAGACGCAGCAGCACCTAAGCAGGCCACTGCCAGCGCATAGGCTAGCTGAAATTCATTACAGACAGGAGCAGGAGCCGGGTCGCATAATGTGGATGTGCATTCAGGCAGTGCAAGCAGGAGGGAGGGGAGAGCGCAGCCCGTTGTTGCAAGCTGTGGTATACGTGCTGTCGTGATGTCCATTGCAGTGCAGAGTGCATGCTCATGTCCAAGGGGTCATACAGTATATATGACAAGAGATGATGACAAGAGCTGAAACTCGTGTTTTATGGCCGTTGTTGAAATCTCACATCGCAAACGCTGCCCATTTCCATTCTACGTAGCCCAGAAGCATGATGAAGAATCGTTGACATTACTACCAGTGCAGAACCACCTGCGACCAACTGCAATTGCTTAACGCGACAGTATATATTGTGAGCCAGCACCGTCTGCTGATATTATACAGGGGCGTCGATAGAATGAGGTGCGTGCAGAGCCTGGGCTTCCAGAGGATCATGCCAGTAGCCTCACACTTACAAAGCTCAGCTGATGAAATGACACAGTAATGCTTGATGCGCTCACTGCATGGAGAAGAGCGTCAGCATGCACACATTCACAAGATCTAATGCGCCCTGTGCTCGTTTAGGTGTGCGCCTCAGCGCAAAGCTGTGTGATGCCTGCACATGACCATGCCGTTGCCTGGCAGGTGGTGAAGGGGGATGAACGTTACCAGGCTTTGGCAGCATTAGTTACAATCCGCTGCAGTTCACACGGGATGGAACATCCCAGCGCTGCAGACGTGCCAGGACCTACTGTCGATGAGGCGTGGCGCTTGCAGTGCACCCAGGCGCTGGCCTTGTTCCTGGACGGGCCCGCCACCTTCACGCGCGCACATGGCGGCATCAACAACATCACTGCCTTTGTGACTCTGCTGCAGCCACTGCCAGGGCAGGAGGGGCAGTACGTACTGCGCATCTCCAACAACGGCGGCAGGGAGGATAAGGTGCGTGTAGCGAGGGATAGTGACCATGGCGCGTGACTGAGGGGGTGCGTGTTGCATGCAGTGCCCATGGCTGGGTACCCTCTCGCTCTGACCGTCACATGTGTGTTGTTTGTGGTGGATCGTCCGGCCACACATTGCCTGCCCTGTTCATGCGCCCTCTCTGTGCACGAACACCACGGCCAACAGCTTACATGTCCCCTGACCCCATTATGTTGGTTGCTTTGTGCGGATGGTATGGTCTGCCACATGACACATGACAGGTGGCGTATGAGCATGAGGTGCTGCGCCAGCTGGCACACCTTCCCCTGAGCTTCCAGGTACCCCGTGCAGTACCCAGCAAGCGCGGCAGGCCGTACGAAGTACTGCCGGGCAGTACCAACAATTCTGGCAACAGCCAGAGCGTTGTGTGTGTGTGCTTGTGGCGGGTCATCCCAGGGGTGCTGGCAGGTCCTGGAGCCATCGAGGCGGTACGTGGGCCGTACTGCTGTGGTACAAATGTGCTGTGTTGTGATGTGGTGTGACATGTTGCAATCATGAATTCATGATGGATCACTAAGATCACAGTAACAACGTAGCTGCCACCTGGCCACAGCTGCCCGTGGTGCTGGGCGTTCTACTGCTTCAAAATTGTTCTGCTCCGTGTTGCACGACTCCATGCCTTTGATGCACACACTGATCTTTTGAGCCCCGCACCTTGCAGCGGCTGCACATGTGTGCATGTTGTACATCGTGAACCAGGGCGTGTGCGGATGTTGCGCATGATCGCAGGTGGGCGCCGCAGTGGGGGAGCTGACAGCTGCGTTGGCCCAAGTCCATGTGGAGGGCTGCGTGCCGCCCAACCCGCCCATCTGGGACCTATTCCATGTGCATGAGGCCATCGGCAGTGCGAATGTCTTTTACCAGGTACGTGAGGGGTAGAGGGACAGGCGATAAGGGGGTGGATACATCAGGCTGTGAAATGCCTGTTGCTGCAGTGTTGAACTTGAACACAATCGGAGTGCAGCCATGCTCAGAGCACCAGCGTGCACGTAGCCATTGAATCTGCCATGCGTGTTTTCACCCGGTGCAGCGGTAGCGCGTTGATGCTCTGGAGCAGCACCCAAGGTGCCACACACACCACACGTCTCACACTCACCATCCACTGATGCCTGTTGCTTGCTGGGTCACGCAGGCTGTGGAAGGCAGCTCCATGTTTCATGTGGCATGTGATGAGATGCGGGCACTGGCGGCAGAGGTGTCGCGCATGGAAGGCAAGCTGGAGGCGCTGGCTGCAGCTGGGCTGCCCACGCAGCTCATACACGGTGACTTGCACTACGACAACATGCTGGTGGCGGATGGACAGGTGGGTGGGTGATGCACTGGTCAGTTGGTGCAGGGTTCATGTGAGGGAGCGCCCCACAAGCACCCTCCTGGTGGGTGGACAGGTGGATGGCTGGTTTGTGGTGTGGTTTGCCGGCGTACTGGCACGCGCAGCTGCTGCGGTGAAGCGTTGGCTGCCTAGGCTTGTTGTAACCTCCGATGTACTTGCATCCCATGTCACATGGGTGGTGTCCAAGCCCACCGCGCTCCTCTCACATCGCCTGCCTGAGCCGCAGGTGACTGGGGTGCTGGACTTTGAGTTCCTGGCCCAGGACTACCGAGTGATGGAGCTCGCGATTGCACTATCCAAGTGTGTGCCTCCATCGGTGATCTTGATCTGGCAACTGGCCTGTCTTGTTGGCTGTCCACTGGCCTCTGCCTCAGGCTCAATTGTTGTTCTCTATTTCGGCTGCGGTTGTGCAGGTCCTTGTTCATTGCAGGAGCTGCCGTGCTTGTGATGCAACCTCTCGGCATGCGTGTCGTGCTGTACAACTTTGCGCGCGCCCCATGATGTTCAGGTACATAAGCGAGTCGGAACCTCTGGTTGCATGCCAGGCGTTCATGCGTGGATATGCACGGTACACCTGCCTCACAGACGCCGAGGTACGAGCAGTTCATGCTGTACTTACAGTGAACGGTGTCTCCTACCTGGATTCTTTCGTTCCTTTCTGTGCATCGGTTCGCTTTCCACCTCACGTTCCGACTTTGCGTGCCTGACCCCCACTGACGGCGGCTGGTACAAACCACACAATGTGAACCTTGCCGTAGGTGGCAGCGGTGCCATCGCTCATCGCTCTGCGCATCCTATCAAATGTGGTGTGGTTCACCGGGCGTGCTCTAGCGGGTGAGGGGTGTGAAACGTCGTGGCCATACAGCCCCTGTGGCCTGTGCTGGTGCTTGGACAGTGTGCGCACAGCCTGAGGCCAACCTCAGGGGTGGCAGCTGGCAGCTGGCACGTCATGTGTTGCTGTGTATCATGTGAACTGCCCATATGCAGTCCTGCACAGCCCCCTTGTTCGCAGCCCCCCTTACTCCCTTGCTCCCTTTGCTCATTGACTGACCAACGCAGGTGAGGACAGTGCTGAGACACTGACGGGGCGGGCGGGTACATACGTGAAGCGGCTGAGATGGCTGGAGGTTCATGGGGGGGCACTAGTAGACCTGATCCATGATGTGCAGGCCCAGCAAGCCCAGATGGCCCAGCCGAAGGCCACGGCAGGTGCAGGCACGGGTACAGAACACTGACAGGAGACACGGTTTGCAGCACCTGGTGTAAATCTGGCCAGCAGGCGTCCAGGCATCCTCCCAAACTGCACAACTTGATGCACTGCACGGACATTGCAGGCTGTGGGTTGTTTTGCAGGCACGGGGCTGGTTGCAGGCCCCTGCAAGTATCTGCATGTCAAGGCTAAGTGCAAGATTTTTGATCTCAGTGGAAGGCGAGCCGGGGCACAAAAGGGGCTCCTTTGAGCTGTGCCTATGATGTGTTACATGCCAATGGGCCGCCCTCAGCCGTAGCACATGCCAGGGTCCTCCTTAGCACGGACCATCGCTGATGCACACTCAGATCAGGAGTTTCACGCGCGCGAGGCACATCCAACTACACAGCCCGACACTGTCAGCCATGTCTGCGCAGCACACACTGCAGCGGCCCGCACCCCTTAGTCGTTGCCCACATCTGTAGTGCAGCGCACAACGACCGCGTCGTAGTTCTGTGTCGGCAGGCGTGTGCCCTCGGGGATGGGCAGCTGCCGCACGCGCACGTCCTGCAGCGCGCAAACAGGGGGACTGGGTCAGCGGGGCAGCACGCATGGGGACGCGCGCGGAGCACCTAAGGCTGATGTAGGGCACACTGGCTTGAATCAGGGGTACAGCAAGTCATAGTTGAGTCGTGCGTTCAGTTTCTCATGGGTTATGGCACAGCCACATGTCAAAGCACACGTCAAGCTGCAGTGTGTTGGTGAAGCGGAATCAGCGGTGCACATGGGGGTGACATGGTGGCAGGCGCACCTGGCCCACATCCAGCCCACCCACATCCACCTCCACGAAAGGCGGGATGGCTGAGCCACGTGCCTGGTAGCGCACGGTACGGCTGCAGCGCAGTGCACAATGGTTCAGCAGCAGGCATGTCGCATGTGCAATGCATGGGCCACTTGGATGTGGTCATGCACGTGTGCAGACAGCCTAGTGGGGAGCGAATGTGCCAGCACACAGTCAGTAACATGAGGCAAACAGGCTGTGTGCAACTTAGCCAGCCAGCCAGCAGCGGTGAACAGGACAAGCATGCCAGCAAGCTTGTGATGCAGCACAGCAGGGCTCACCTTGTGATGTGCATCCACCCGCCTTTCTTCACACCAGGCGCAATGTCATCATTCACCAGCTTCACAGGCACATCCACCTAACAAAAAGGGGGTGCACATGCTATGTCGGCATGTTGCCCACTAGCGAAGGAGGTGCACCTCCAGCAGCAAGAGAGCCAAGGGGCATGCAAGGGATACATGCAGGACAAGCAGCCCACACGCAGGTCACCCGCACAGGCGTGCTTGCCCTTACATGCACGATGCGGTCGGGTGGGCAGAAGAGCGCGTCCAGCCCCTCCACCACATTGCGGTTGGCACACATGATCAGGCGCTGGGGCTGCAGAGGGAGCAACATGAGCGGCACAGCGACGTGTTCAACACCAGTCTGATGGTGTTCAGTATGAAACAGGAGCAGCTTTGTAGTCACCAGACAGGACGGCAGGCACGCCATGCACCCCTCCCCGCCCCGAGGCACACATGTACCTTGCCCGAACCTTGCAACCCTGAGTCCTCACCTTCACACGCAGGGTGGCCACCACGCTGCCATTGGATGGCACCACCACACGCAACGCAATCACACGCGCCTCACATCCATTCCGTCCATACATGCGCAGCTGCGGAGCGAGTGGAGCATGCACATACTCAAACCAACATGTCAGCTCATACCAATGCCACCAGCAGCCACAAGCAACACCTGCTCTGTGGAGGCAACGCTTCAGTGCTGGAAATGCAGCATACACTGCACTGACACGCATATGTGCGCATGACCACAATTACGGGTGTTTATGGGATGCGATCTCCTGCCCTTGAACCACTGTGATCCCATACGCAGTGGGACCCACCAGTTTCTCTGCATCCCTTGTGTCCATATGCAGTAGGAGCGCCTTGTTGCCGGGCCACACGGACTGCACACGCACAGGTGTCCGCCCGGCACGACGGAGCCACTTGCTGTAGGTTGTTCCCACACCCCCCTCCGCTCGCACGTGCACATCTATCGTGTGCAAGCCTGCATGCAGCACGCGGCATCCTTGGGTGATGTGCTGCATGTGGCTTTTTCAGTATCTGTCCGTGCATGGCATGCATGTCCATGTCTTCATGTGTAGTGCATGGACAGACCCAGCAGCTTCCAACGCAAGCACCGGATCACGGACCTGGCTCAATTTCATGTGTGGGAATGGGCCAGGGTAGCTGGTCCGATGAGAGGGTGAGCCTTATTAATCCATTGCTTGACGACTCCTTCCTCAATTTAGCATCTGTTCGTTGCATTGAGGAACTACTGTCAGTTTGTGTCCTTGATGCACTGAAACTCCATGGTGCTGAGCTTTTATTTGGCCTGAACAGTCACGCACCGATCGCCTTCAGCTGGTTCACTACGGAAACATAGTCCGTGTCCTGTTTTGCTGGAGCACTCAGTGAAGATGCAAATCGACGGACTGCTGTCGTAAGGTTGCCGTAAGATGTTGATGGAGTTTCATCGGATCCTAATGGTAACAACTGGCTTGATGATGTACACGCTTCAAGCGCTGGCGCAAGCCAACCGCTGGGTAGCAGCCTCTGTGCGCGCAAAAGCAGTTGTGATCCAGCTCTTAACATGGTAATCTTAATGATCGCCGTGCTGGCGCGGCAACACAGCGCGACACGTGTGAACGCGTGAGAACCCGAATTAGTTCCTTAGGATTGACTACGGCTCCATGCTGATGTATAAAGATCGTATGTCGATATCAGGGCAAACCCATCTAGCACGTGTCGTGTGTTGTGTATTGCGCGAGTTGGTATAAGTTGACTGCTACGGTGTTCGCTTTTCATGACTAGATCTGGGTTCAATGTGCTTTTATATTGGGCACGGGTTTAGTGGAGAGGAGGGCAGCTGTGTTGAGGCTGCTAGTTGCATGTGAGCTGCCCATAGTCTTAATGCTGCGTGCTGCATGTCCCAGGGCACCTGCGCACTCACAGCTTATGTGTGCTGTGCGCATGCTGCATGTTGGCACGGTGCGCCACTGCAGGCGGCATGCCGATGGTACACCGACAGCCACAGCAGCAATCGACATCCTGTAGGGCAGCAAGCAGGCAGACGACATGGATGAGTAGGTGCTGCCAGCGCTACACACATGCTTTGTAGGGCACTGAATACTGGACACGCCGGCAATACTTCATGCATGTCATGCTGTTTTCTCATGCATTGCGGCAGCTGTGAACCTCTGCATGCCACGCCTGGTGCAGTGGTCCTGGCGCTGTAGGGAGCTGCTGTGGCCATGTGCACTGAACTACTGATGTCTTCTAACAGCTACCTCGTTGGGCTTGAACTTGTTGGGTCATACAGCCAATGCCTTGTTGACTGTTTTCCACTGCAGGGCGTTCTGCAGGCTTGTGCCCACAACCACATGGGCAGCAACCCCTGTAGCGGCAGTGGTGAGCCCCCTGCAGGTGGAGCAAGTGCCACAGCAGCAGCTGCCGCCAGTCTTTGTGCCACTATCTCTGCCCTCATCGCTGCCGATGCAGTTTGCTGTGCTGCAGCAACCACCGCCACAGCAGCAGCTCTCAGGGCTTATGCCATCACAGATGGTACAGGTGCACCAGGTGCACATGCCGCTGCCTCATGCCCAACCACAACAGCAGCTGGTGAGCCACAGCTTACCTGCCGCTGTCCCATCTCATACCAGGCCAGCACTCAGCCTTGGAGCCTCTGCGTACATGTTCGCAACAGCTCCTGCCAGTGGCAGCTCTCAGGCTGAGGACGCAGGCAATATGAGTGGTGCATCTGCTGCTGTGGTTGGGAGCGGGGGCAATGCAGGTTTGGGGATGGTGGCAGCTGTGCCTGCAGCTCTGTTGCATCCAGTTGCACCTGTTGTTACATCCCAGCAGCAGGCAGTGCAAGCTGGACCGTTCGGGCTTTTTGCCATTTCCTCCCAGCCACGCAGCTCGTCACCGGCACCAGCGGCACAAATAGGCTCTCACAGCCTCACCGGTTTAACTGAAGCTGCACTGGCCCTTGAAGCGGAAGCAGCAGGTGAATCCCCTGCAGAGGAGTTATGGCAACAGGTGGGACCCCACGCAGCCGGTGCACAAGGCTCCACCCAAGAGCCGGACCAGGGTCACCTCCGGGGTGTGGCCGATGGTGAGGAGGTGCACAGGCAGCACACACGCCGAGGTGGGCCGCTAGAGCTGCCGGCGCTGCAGGGATCAGAATCAGATGCGTCCGAGCGTGAGGATCAGGAGTCAGAGGCTGAGCCGAGTGACGCAGCGGGGCAGCTGTTCCCGAGTGCAGGCTACCATTCAACAGCAGTTGCAGCCGCTGGCACGACAGGCGGCGCCACGGGCCGCAAGCGCCGGCGCATGGAGGTGGAGCAGCTGTGGCTGCCGAGGCACGTCAAAGGCGGCGGCATGTTGCCCGACGCCGCCACGGGCAGCAAGGCGCTGCGTGACCGCATCAATGCGCTGGTCACGGTCGCACAGCAGATGGCGGGGCCTGACAGCCCGCCCACTCCACAGCCTTTGGGGCAGGCAGGCCAAGCGGCGGTTGCATCCAACACAGACGACCCAGGCGCCGCAAGCATGCTGGGGGCTCCACAGGCAGCAACGATCACCGGGGGTACAGCATACGCGCGTGGTGCAGCTGCCATTCCACAGGTCAGGATTGACCATGTGGCACCCCCACCTGTGCACGTGGTGGTTCAAGCACCGGCTGTGATGCCCATGGCGACTGATGCTCCAGAAGACAAACCTGCTGCACACTCAGCGCTCCCTCATACCGCGGCAGCAGACGTGCGTACCAGTCAGAATGCGCCAGGTTTCGGCTCCTGGCGCGTGCGGCCACGCAAGCAGCAACGGGCAGGTGCTCCTGCGGCAGGCCCAGAGCCTCAGGCCGGCCGCGGGCGGCCACAACTTCTGCGACCCCTGCCAGCCAGCACACACCCGAGGAGAGCCACCGCGTCGTTGCAGCAGCTGGCGCTGGCTGCCCAGAGCACGGAGGCGCAGGTCGGAACACTGCACGAGCAAGCTCCTGCTGCGTCAGGGCATGCCGCACCAGCGCAGCCGGGGGCAGCTGCAGCGGGCGAGGTGCTGCCAGACCCCCGGCCTGAAGCGGACCGCAGGGTGAGGAAGACGCTCACCATCCCCTCCTCCGTCATGCGCCGCGTGCTGGCGTCATGGGGCGGAGGCGTGCACTGGGAGCACTGGCCTGGGGGGGTGCCCCTGCACTTGCGTGTGGTGTGCCCCAGTGGAGCAGTGGTGTCAGACTTCCAGGACCTGCTCAGGCCCACCAACCCTGCCGCGATGTATGCGATGCTGCCGCGCTCAAGGCAGCTCATCACACAGGCCGGGCTGGAGGGGCTGCAGATAGACCACTGGGAGCTGCTGCAGCCTGGCACCTACCCTCGGCAAGGGCCCCGGCCAGGCGCCCCCGAGCCGAAGCCTGCGCTGTTGGCTCTGCACCTGCGGCAGGACCCGCGGTTGCCCCAGGTGCTGCAGCCCACGCAGGGGCCTCAGCCCCGACAGGTGCAGGTGCAAGAGGGGCGCGTGGTGGCTGAGCATGCCGCTGATTCAGGGGGGATGGCGCAGGGGGCTGAAGGAATGCAAGCGCAGGCGCAGGACATCCTTCATGGGCAGCTGCCACCACAGGAGCAGAGCGCTGATGGTACACAAGGCCCGGCCACGCAGCCAGATGCAGCGGCAGCAGCACCTGATGCAAGTGGTTCAATGTCTGCAGAAGCCAATGCTGCAGCCATCACCACCGCTGTGCAGGCTGCAGCCAAGATTGCTGGGGCTGGGCGCAGGGGCTCAGTCACGGCCAACGCAGGCACATCACCAGCCCCGCAGCAGGCAAACGTGGGCAACGGCCCAACGGGTATGGCACCTAGCGCAGGCGGTCAGCCTGGCAAGCAGGCATCAGCAGCTGCAGCAGCAAGCAATGACGTGGCGCCTGGTGTGGCACAGCAGCTGCTGCCCTCAGCACGGTCACCATTGCGCCGTCGGATGCTGGCTGCGGCAGTCCAGCCGGCGACACACCAGCAGGCCCAGCACACAGTCCAGGTGCGTGAACAGCCAGGCACGGCTGCGCAGGCCCATCCACAGTCACCGCAGATGCATCTGCAGGCATCACCACAACAGGTGCAGGTCGCATCACAGCATGAGCCTCCTTCAGTTGCGCAGGCATCGCTGCAGCCATGGCAGCAGGCATCCCCCCCGCAGCTGCAGCGGCCAGCACAGCAGTCAGTCAGTGTGCAGACCAGCAGCAGGGACCTGCCCTGCGCTGCACAAGAGAAAGGGATGCAGACAGAACCCAACATGTCTGAACACAAGCCTGCACCGATCTGTATCATCCATGCACCACACGACTTCATGCACTTGGGCAAGCTGCAGGGCGCTCGTGTTGCGAACGTGCACAGAGGGGTGGGTGCAAGGCACCTGGGATGGCTTGCTCATTCATGCGTCTCATGTCCCTTGCTGCCTCAATCCTTGCGGGGCAGCATCATGCCACCTTGTTGCTGTCATCATGCGGCGCATGTGCAGGTCCTGCGGACGTGTGTCATCAGGCCAGCACCATTCGGCGATGATGGTGATGCATGCAAACAGCTACTGCAGGTTTGTACGGACATGTCCGGGGCATCGATGCTGGCAGCATCACCTGCTCAATTGAGTTTGCAGCAGTGGATCAGCCCAGGGAATGATCTTGGATGCCGGAAACTTACCAGTCTGTATGAGCCTGCCGCTGGCCTGATGCAACTCGCCAAGGAGTGACGTGAGCTCCTGTGACTCTGCTGTGCAGTGTTTGTCACGACTGGACCACATCCTGGCTGCAGCTGGCAGCTGCAAGGAGCAGCTCTTGCGTGTCATCATCTACATGTCCGGACCGGTGCGCCAACAGCAGCATCCAGCTTGTGCTCATGCATCTCTTCACTGCCCCTCACTGCATCTCTCAACCAGCAGCGGGTGCAGGCGCAGGCTGCAGGTCGCAATAATGGGCGGCCTGTGCGCCGCAACTGAATGTGTGCTGCATACACACGACAGCCATGTCATATGTGCGCGTTGACGTCAGCATGCGCTCTGTACTGGTCGTGCTCGCACCTGTGCATGGCAGGGTGACAAGGCGCAGCAGGCAGCGGGAGTGAAGCGTGCATGGGGGGAGTGGGCGACACCAGGGGTGGTTGCCGCAGTGCATGTGCTGCCGGGGTTGCCGGCGGCCGAACCTCTGGTTACACTGTCTGCGGAGGCAGACATGTCGCAGGCCACAGGCAGGTTGCCTGCATGATGGGCCCTGCGCGTATGTTGATGCGACGCGGACGGGCTGGGAGAAGATGATGGTCAACACGCATTTGGGGTTGGCGTGCTGATTGGTACGCTGGGTTTTGGAGCACATACATGCGCCTAGGGTGATGCTGGCAGTACTAAGCTCTTGGCCATCTGTTACAATTCATCTGGTCGCCAACGTGTTTCTCACTCGCACACATATGCCGACACTGCAAAAGTCTCTACGCAACTTGCAAGTGTTGGAGTCTCGTTCTGTCATATGTCGCCTCTGCATCACACATCCGTCACGCATACCGGACGTCAACAGCTGTACAACAGCCCTACACCTACATTCAAATGGTCAGTCACTTAAATGCCGCATTCACGGTCAGCATTTGGCGATAATTCAGCATGCACTGCATAGCTGCAATGCCGTACTAGGCAAGGCAGGGCTAGGTGATTGTGTGCAGCTGGCTGTGCGCGCCTTTCCCAGAGAGAGCCAGTGGATGGGGCTTCTGGTGCCTGCTCCACCAGTTTTCTCAGCCAGTGGTCAACCGCAGCTGCCATGCAGCTGTTCTGTCTGCAGCAGGCATCACGCCACGCAGCCCGCCACCGTGCCGTCGTAGGGGTGGGGGCAGTTGGGGTCACACAGCAGGTTGAGCAGCTCCAGCATGTCGGCCTCAAACGCAGCCGGGGCCTGTGGAGCAGTGGACATGTACATGAGGTGGGATGTTCAAGAGTCGAGTCTGTTGTGCTGTGCTGAGACAGGGGCTCACCACCTGTGGCAGGTACACTGAATGGTGCTTGAACACATAACGAAGTCTTCAGGACAGAGTGGTGAGTGAATAGCACCAGCCACTGTGGCGCAATGTGGAAGGCAAACGGTATTCATACATCAGCCACACGCCAGCACTTTCCCCAGGGCCAACGCTGAGTACAAACCGCCCTACGCAGCACGACCCACCTGCAGCTTGCTCACGCGCACCAGGGCTGCAGCCTTCCACTCAGACAGACCCAGTGCCTCACCCGTCGCGATGTGACACAGCTCAGTTGCCCACACCACCTTGTAGCGGTCCTCATTGAAGCTGACGTTGACGGGGAACAGGCAGGCGGTGCGGTACAGCAGCAGCGCGGAGCTGATGACGTCAAACACATCAGCATGAGCGCCTGCACTGCCCCCACCCCAACCAAACGGCTCCATGGACTGCAAAACAAACCTGTTGCTGTCCCGCTCCCACACCAGCTGTTTACGCACACTCATGTAGTGCAAGTACGAGTCGTGTGCTGTCCACGTGGACTGGTCCTGAGAGCGTGGCTCCCACTTGGCCACCACACGTGCCACACGCTCCTGCATGTCCTCACCAACACGGTCGGTACAAAGGGGCGGGTCCACAATGTAGCGGTTGGCAAGTGCACGCGCATCATCCTCCAGCTGCTTGC
>QAXD01000041.1:169438-191790 GCA_004335575.1 Haematococcus sp. NG2 | reverse complement strand
CAGGGTCATGCAAGCACATGCTGCGCGAACTCAAGTGCGGCGGCCTCACAGTTGACGGCTTTAAACTCACGTCTCACGTCTGGGTGCTGCCCACGCCGAGCGGAGCGAGGCGCCCGGCCCCCTTTTTCCCCCTCTCACTTTGAGTGATTCGTCCTCCTAGCACTTCATCCCTTCGGGATTTCGTGGATCATTTGAGTTGATTGAGCTTACGGTGCTGCAAAGGTGCTCCGCATCCAAAGCTGAGCGTGGCAGCTGGTCAGCCACAGGCACTCTACAATTGTGAATGGAAAACGCTGCGGCCGTCTAAACCGAGCATCACGCATGCCACCAGCTTGGGCGCTCGAGCCTAACACATACTCAGTCATCTCAGGATAATGTGCGGCGATTGAGGAACGACGCGCACACCATTCTACTACAGGCATGAGTGCTGAACTGAGAGCAGCATTGTCATTCGCTGCGCCTCCTCAACCATGGTGTGGGCGTGCATGGGGCAGCAAGCAGGTCACAGTGAACCTGCATTGCCCCATGCATACCGCACCTGGGAGAAACGCAGCCATGACCACAGCTGCAGTCGCAGATGGGACACACTTGCAGCTTTCTGCAGCAATCATGGGCCGTTTGCACGCTGCCCGTCAGAACCGGCTCAAAGCGCGGCAGACGTCTGCACCTGGTGTGTGCCCAAGCCATGTAGCACCTCACAAGCTGACGGCAGGCAGTGCATGGCGTGTGCCCAATCAGCAGGTATGTGCAGCTCTAGCAGTGTCCAGTCTGAGTGGTCTTGCTCCACCGCCCTCTCGGCCCCTCTCTCCGTCCCGCTCGCGAACCACACCTCAGGGCCCTGGGCCTGAGGCTCCTGCCCCTGGTCCCTTGGGCCTCAGCACAACAACATCTGATGCAGGCGCAGCAACAGTGCCTGGGGCACAGTGTACAGCAGCGTCAGCAGCAGCCATCCCCACACTGGGAACAGCAGGAACCGCGCCTGCTCCTGATGTGCCACATCCTGGGCCGTTGGGCTGCCCTCCCTCACCCCTGCTCCAGCAAATCTGGCCTGGGTATGCCCAGCCCGGGGGCTGGGACATCTCACCTTCTTCACGCCTGCCGCGCAGCAGCGCTGATGGCAGCCCAGACGCGGGGCCAGACACGGATGCGGAGGCACCTGTTGGCCCCTCCTGGCGCAGCCGGCGGGCAGACTCCACGGCAGTTGCACGTGACAGCAGTCTGCTAGTTGTGGCCATGTGCAGTGCGCCTGCACGCCACCAGGGCCCCACTGATTTGCTGCCACAAGCTGCGGCATGGGTGTCATCCTTGGGGTCAGGAATGGGGTCATGGTGGGGCGTCAACAGCACTTCACACACGTCCAGTAAAGCTGGCAGCAGCAGCAGCGAGCAGCCATGCAAGCAGCAGCAGGCAGACCTGGCAGCAGCTGCAACGCAGCCACCCGCAGCTAAGAAAAGGGGCGTCAAGGCAGCCGCACCACCTGCAAGTGCACAGATGGCTGGTGCAACAGTAACAGCAATGGGCACACGGAAAGCGCGAGCGACACGGGCGGCACGTGCAGCACAGACCACCACGCCTGCCGAGGCTGCTAGCTCTGTGCAGCCCATCTCCACAAACGCTGCACCCGCCGCATTGGACAGCCAGCAAGCAACAGGCGGTGCCACAATCCCTGCCACCAGCATGCCACCAGTGTCCATGGCTGCTTTGCTGGGAGTAGATGTAGGGGAGACATCCAGATGGGCTGCAGGGAGTGCTGCAAACGGGCAGCTCACCTTTGAGCGTGGTGCGCAAGCAGTGCCGCCCACCAGTGACAGCACCGATGCCAGCACAGACGGCACTACAAGCCACAGTACTGAGGAACAGCCATTGGCTGCCCTGATCACATCAGCGGCACAGGTGTCCCTGCTACTGGACCAGCTGCAGGCAGCAGGCAGCACAGCAGGCACTGCATCCCTGTCGGGGTCCTCCTATTCTGAGGCTGTCAGTGTCAGTGCCAGCCCTACAGGCAGCTTGCACACGATGAGCGCCAGCCGTACAACAGGTGCCGCGTCAGAAGATAAGGGTGTGCTGCTGCAGCATGCACGCCAGGTGGCAGCACAAGCACGCAGCGGCACATCAAGCCCGCTGGCTGGGAGTGGAGGTGGTGCGCAGGCATCAACAGGGACCAACGCCACCTCTCCGTCAGCTGCCGCATCCAAGCAGCTGAATGCCCTGCTGATCCGCACTCTGCAGCAGTACACGCAGCAGGGCGCTGCTAATGGCAGGCATGCCAGGGGCAGGGGCAGTGCAGCTGCATGCCGCCAGGTGGCAGCGATCATCTCTGAGTTTGGCGCAGACATGCGGCCTGCATGCCTCGCTCACGCCATGGTGGTGGGTGGATATGCATCTCTTGTGGTTTACTCTGGGCTGGTGCTTTGCGCAGGCAGCTACATGTGGTGAGGGAATGCGTGCATTCTGTGACCAGTTTCTGATAGTTCCCTACTGCATCATTCATGTTTCGCCCCACAGGCCCTGTCATCAAGTATCCCTGCCACTGGCACCGCATCTGATGCGGCTGTGGTGGGTGGCGCTGTGATGCAACTCGTCAAGCTGGCACGCTGGCAGCTGCATGTTTTCAGCACGGCTGCGGCAGCTCTCCTGCTGCGAGGGGTGTCAGCCCTGCCAGGGCCTGCAGTGCTGCCGCCCGCTTTCCCAGCATTGAGTAGCAGCAGTGGCAGCAGCGACCAGGTTGGCAGGAGGCAGGTGGTATCCTTGAGGGCCGCTGCCGTGTCTGCACTTGTGCCCCCCTTGCTGCACAACCTGCAGCAGCAGCTGGCGGCAGGCAGCCCGACAGTGCGGCCGCGTGATGTATGCGCAGTGCTGCACGCGCTGGCATCCATGGGAGCTGGGCCGCAGGTGCTGCGACCTGGCTTCATGTCCCGCACGTGTACTGCCATCTTGCCAGCACTACGTACATATGCCAGCGCACCCGGCGGCTCAACACGCCTCCGGGCAGCGTCTGGCACGCAGCTGCACCAGCGGCAGGCGGCACCCCAGCAGGAGGTGGGCCCACGCGAAATCGCTACACTTGGCTGGGCCCTGGCCAAGCTCGCACACCAGCCACCCGCAGCATTCATGCGGGCGTATGCAGCCGCTGCCACCGCCGCGTTGCCATACATGAGCCCCGCGCAGCTGCTGATGGCCGCGCACACGCTCACAGCCTGGCGCCCTGCTGCCGCTGCACGGGCTGCTCGCACGGAACGCACGGATGGGATGCATGCAGCTGCCCAGGGCTCCGCAGGTGCAGCTGAGGCGTGCACAGACTCACGCGCTGAGCTGCCTGCCAGTGTGCGCATGGCTGTGGGCCACCAGACACGCTTTGTGCGCAGCGCCTGGCCCCCCGCCGCGCTGCTGGATGCGTTTGGATCGGCCACGCTGGGCCTGCTGGCTGTGGTGGGGTGTGATGAGCAGGCGGTGGCCCTCACTGCCCGCCTGGCGACTTGTGGGTGGGCCCCCCCATGCCCTTCCTGGCTGGATGACGTGCTGGCTGCAGCAGAGGAGTTCAAGCCCGGGCACAGTGCACGTGAGCTGTCAGTGCTGCTGGGATCTGTGGCTGGTCTGTCAGCCAACGCAGCAGCAGCGGGGGGGCTGGCGTCAGGCACGACTGCGCAGCGTGCTGCGGAGATGCTGCCTCAGCCCCGCCACATCACACGCATCGTGGAGATGCTGGCGGTGCGTGCATGCTGTGCGCGGTCCTCTACTCCTCTTGTCCATTGCGTGTGATGCAGCGTGCAGTCGACACTGCCGAATGACCTGCCAGCCGTGCCCGAGCTACCTGTTGTTCTGTCATGCCATTGCCGTGGTCTTGCAACTCCAAGCTGCTGCTGGTTGTTTGCCGAATGTGCGCTTGCATGCTGCACAACACTGTGATGACTCGCAGGATGCGTTGGAGCATGAGCAGCAGCAGCAGCAGCAGGCTACAGCAGAAGGGGCATGGGCTGCAAGCCAGGTCCCAGCAAGGGCCAAGGAGCTGGCTGCCAGCCATGCGCTGTCCCTGTCACGTGCCTTAGGAGCTTTGAGCGTGTTGTGTGGCTGTGAACAGGCGATCCGTTTGTCTGCCCCCCCAAGCACATCAGACAGCGTTGGTGGCACTGCTGCTTCTGCGTCTCTACTGTCTGCCGCAGCTGTGTCGGCTGCCCAGAGGCTGGCAGCGTGCTGTGGCCCGAGGCAGGTGGCTGCTCTGAAGGGCGAGCCATGGATGGCGCTGCAGCTGGCATGTGCGGTTGCAGAGCTGGGTGTTGTGGATGCCTTGCCTGCCAGAGCTTGGCAGGTGTTGCAAGGAGAAATCTCTGCCGCTGGCGGCTCAATGTCAGGGGAAGCATGGGCCCGGCTCGCAGCCGCACTGGGGTATGGACCCTTAGGCGCTTTTGGTGGAGGACGTGAGCGTGCTGCGTGTGTGATCATCAGCCCTGCGATGCGTAGCGCACTGTTGGCGCATGTCAGCTGATTCACGCAGGGATGTGTTGGAACAGGCGCAGAGAGCAGAAGATTTTTGTGAGCGCTTTTGGGGGCAGTTGAGGTCGCGGTGAGGCTGCAGCCTCGATGGTTTCTGAATGGCATACTGGACATGAATGAACAACACCGAGACCGCAAGACAAGGACAACGGCGATGTCAGCATTATGTACTGTAATGGTTGGGCAGTTGTACTGATGACCCCTTGGAACCTTTCTCGCACCCTCCAGTTGCAACAGCCACAGCCATTGCCTATGATGCTACAAGGACGGCAAGCACCATCCACTGGGAGCAGGCACCCAACGTGCAGCTCCCAGCGTCGGCTCACCACGACGCATGCAACACTGCAAGAGTTCAGACGAAAGAATCGAATGCTGGGCGAGGCTCCGCGCGACCCCGTCCCCACGAAACTCAGACTGTTCCTAGACAGTGCTTCCATTACGCAGCATGAGCTGTGGCTCTCAACAGGGCTTTTCCACGGTACGCCCGCTTTCTTCATGGATTGTTCAAGGCTGTCGATAAGGCATGTTGCTTTTGTTTCTGCAGGCGTCACCACGAACCCCAGCATCCTTCAAAAAGACAGCGTGAAGTGCAGCGTTCGGTCGCTGACGGGGCTTGCGAAGTCGGTCAGTGCTGATCATAAATGATTTCATGCATCATGGTGCACATGCAACTTGGTGCAGATGGTGCTATTGCATTCAGTGCGCAACACGATGCACCAGCCTGCCCTGCTGCATGCTGCATTGATGCATTAGTGCATTTGCCCCTTTCCGAACGTGCAGGCCTTCGAGATGGGAGCACAGGAGGTACACCTGCAGGCGTGGGGCGCGTCAGTGCAGAAGCTGTCCTCCATTGCATTTGATCTTGCAGGCATCGACCCAGCACGCGTGGTGGTGAAGCTGCCATGCACTCTGGAGGGCACCCAGACAGCTGCATTGCTCCGCGAGAGCAACATCCGGGTCACCCTCACAGGACTATATGCCACCAACCAAGTCCTGGTTGCGCAGGCAGTGGGCGCTGAGTATGCAGCCCCATATTTGGGGCGCATGAACGATGCGTATGGCTACGAGAATGGCACGGCCCAGGTGCTGGAGATGCAGAAAATCATTGACAGCTGCCACAGCCGCATGCGGCTCATGGTCGCGTCCATCCGAGATATGCAGGACATGACGAAGCTTGCAGCGCAGGTGTGAAGGGGAGGGTGTGCAGCGGGGAGGGTGTATGGAGGGTCTCTGCAGCAACTGTTTTCGGGGTGGACAGGGAACCATGTTGGGGCACAGGTCGCGAGACACTGAGCTGCATGATGTGCTGCCCCGCTGGTGCACGACAGCACACATCGCACCAACACCCAGTACGGTGACCTCTGCACAGGGCTGCAACACCTTCACCATCTCCCCCACTATTGCCGCCAAGCTGTTCAACAACACCTACACCATTGACGCGGTGGATGAGTTTGAAAAGGCAGCGCGGATGAACGGCGCAGATGAGGACCTGGCGCGCGCGTCGGTGCGTCAACCCACGTGGGCAGCAAGTCATTGGGCCTGGCCTGCCTTGTATAAGCTGCCAAGATCTATAGTTTGCGGCAGCGGCGGCAGCAGAGTCTTGACTGCTCACATGATGCAGTTTGCTCGGGTGCAGCCTTGGCTGGTACCTGTTGCCCCTGTGCGCTGCTTGCCCAGCTCCTCAACCCTCATGCGTCCACCCAAATGCCTGTTCACTCCTGTCTGCTGCGCCATCGCCATTCCACTCATTTGCTGTGCCGCCTGCTGTACTGTCCCGTGCCATCACAGGTCCGTGACCTGAGCTCAGCCAGCAGTGCAGCATCCCACGCTCGTGACGACAGCAAGCAGTGAGCGCACACCATGAGCCAATGGCAACAGCACAGTCATCTGCATAAGCGCGGCTGACCAGGGGCGTCCTGTTCTGTCGGCACTGCGCAGGGTGAGGGGACATGGGTGTGAGGTTCCCTTGAGTGTGTACTGTATCAGGGCCAGGAGGCAGGCGGCAGGCTGAAAGAAACACACATTGTGGCCGGGTGAGAGGAGACTGAATGCTGAACCATGCAAGGTGCTGAAGCATGGGTGCAACCATCATTTCATGGTGGGGTTTCAGAGCGCATGTGTGGTTTGGGCCAACGGGCTGTTGCTGGGAGTGCTGGGAGGTACAGGATCACATGAGCTGATGTCCAGATGCTGGCTTGAACTGCAGGGCTATGCTGAATACTTGCATGGGATTTTTTGCGTGATGTGGCTTAGGTAATCAGGCTATCAGGGGCATGCTTACCAACAGCTGGGGTGGTGCTTTTCTTGGCGGCTTGCAGGAGCAGGACATGCATGACCTTAGGATCAGGGCAGGTGGGCCAGCAACAGGAAGCACAGAGAAGTGTCGAGCACTGGATGTTGCCCTGCTCATGCAACTGCTGCTTCAGTCGTGCGCAAACACGAACCAGAGCTAACAAGCACGGCAGCAACGTGCAGTGCCTGCTGTAACATGATTGCGTGGTTTGCTGCAGTGAGCACCCATTGCAAGGGTTGACCAACACACAGTCTGAGCTGCACACACTGCTGGGTTTGTGCCCCAGTTCCATGTCAGATGCTGACATCAGTTTGCACTGTTCTTTAGCACCAATACGCCAGCTGGTATGCATTGGATTGCACTTGTTTCATAACCTCAATCGTTCAGCTAACCCACCATAGCACACAGCAAAGTGCAAAGTGCAGCCTGCATGCACGACCTAATCCTATGCTACACCAGGGATGCTGCCAGAGACGTGGCATGTGCACGCAGCAGCTTGAGTGATTGGTCAGCCACTGCGCGTGCCCGTGCCTCTTCACACCAAGCCTGCACCGCCGCTGCCGCAGCTGTGCCTTGGGTTGCAGTCTTCAAAATGTCCGCAGCGCGTGCCAGCCGCCCTGCCGCAAGCTCTGCCTCTGCTGCAGCAACTGCCGTATCGATGCCGCCCCGTGCCAGGGCCGCCTCCGTGCCCAACGCGCGCACCGCACTCGATTCATCCACTTTCAGCCACGCTGCAAAGCGCGCGACAGTGTGTGCCAGGATGCCGCCGCTGCTGCCACTGCCTGCGTCAGGGGCAGCAGACAGCGGCAGAGCGCCCAGCTGCAGCAGTGCTGAGCGCATGGAACGGAACCTGGCGCCCAGCTCCTGCTCCGTGGGGATGCCGCGGGTGGCTGCGGAGGAAGGGATGGCGCGCACTGCCACGTCCACCACCTCCCCACCTGCCGCCAACAGGCACGACACACGGGAACGGTGAAGTGTGAGGCGCACCATGAGGTGTGATGAGGTGTGAGTTGTACAGCAGCACACGACGCATGGAGAATGGGCAGGTTCTAGCATGAACAAGCGCGCAGCCACGAACGCAGCATAGCAGCAGAACACAATGGCTGGGCATGTCTGGGAAGGCCAGTGTGTGCACCAATGCAGTGCCACAGGGTGCCTTTGTGCACAGCATGTCTGCATGAGACCGACCACCTGCGTAGGGCTCCAGGGCATACCTTGAGGGTTGGCGGCTGCCCCTGCGCGCGCGCCCAGCGCAGCCAGAGCAGGTGCCAGTGGGGCCCCTGCCTCTAGGGCTGCTCCTACACCCAAGATGCCCAGTGCAGTGGCATGTGACGCATGTGCCAGCGCCTGCTGCTGTGCACGCGCGTCATGTGCGGCCGCCAGGGCTCCCAGCTGCGCCCGGAGCTGTGAGCACAATGTGATGACCAGGGCACACAGGCAGGGCAACCCAGTTTGCGACAGCCCTGTGTTGCTGCTTTGCTGGTGCGCTCACTGGTGCAGTACACAGCGCATACACAGATCAGCACAGTGCAATCTGCGCCCTAAAAGGACCTGCACAGATGGCTGGGGGCCTGGATCACGGCACAGCCACACACACCCCGCACCTCGTCCAGTGTCGCCAGCCGCTCCTTGCGCTCTGCCTCTGCTGCTGCAGCTGCCGCGATGTTGGCGCGCTTGGTGGCCTGACGCACCTCAATCTCGCGCAGCTCTGCAGCCATGTCCTGGTGCTGCTTCAGCAGCCGCTTGAATGACTCACCCGCGGCCTGGGCGCAGCAGCCACAGCACACCATGGACGTGTGCGGTCACTGACCAACAAGCACTGATCAAGGCACCAACATGCCCTTGCTGTGTATGGGTAAACCCAAGGGTACACGTTCTAAATACACACCCTCACTACTCCTGTGGCCCTCCCCACGGTGCATCCCTCCGCCCCGTGTGTACTGCCATCACAATTCACCGAAACCTCCCATGCCGCCATGGTGCGCAAAGCTTCGACAGCAAGCGCGCTCATGTGCAAGACTTCGGTGTGCAGCAGCCACTACCCCTATGCATTACCTTGGCAAGCGCCAGCACTTCTGCCGCGCGAGCCGCATTGGAATCTGCAAGCGCCTGCACCCGCGCCATCTCCGCGTCATGCCACGCACGCATCTGCTCCACCGCAGCGCTGAACATCTCCGCGTCTGACACGGCCTGAAAAGAGCAGCACAACACGCCATCGTCGTTGACTCAATCATTCCCATGGGCCACGCCGATCATCAGGTAACACACTTGATCCACAGGGGAGATCTGATATGCTGCAGCGGGCCACACGTGCATGCCCTCGTGCCTGGTGCATGCAAACGCAGGCATTTGAGCGGCGGGGTGGGCGGCTCAAACGGCATGACGCAGTTGCAGATGAAAGGATGGTGTCCAAGCAGACGCACAACCAAGCCACGCCAGTCTGAACAAGTTACTGCATGTATCTGGCACTCTGGCACTTCGGCTTGCACACATATCATCGATATCAGCACGGTACCCTGTTGCTGCAATGTCCAGCCATGGGTGCAACACAACTGGCGAATGCCACTTGATTGAGGCACCCCCTGGCAACAGTGGTCAACACCAGGGGTGCGGCAAACGCAGCAGCGCGTGCTGAAGACATACACACATACTGTTGGCCACACCTGCTTATGGCGGTGAGTGAACGCGGACCAGTCCTCACCAGCGCCTTGCCCGCGCTCAATCGCTGCGCGCACCAGACCTGCTGCCGACATATCCAGCTGCACACCCATTGTGCCTGCGCGCAGCGTGCACATGTACACTGAGTAGCCAGCTAACTGCACACAAGCATGCGGGGTGCAGATTGCGCACACGATGCGTGCACCATGAAGGTTTCAGAAGTCAGATTGGCAGCTGCCTGACGCATGAAGGCCGTCTCAGTTGCCCACCAGCCCACCTTTGGCCACAGGTGGCAGGTGTGCCCCTGACTCAGGCAGGGAGCCAGGCGGTAGGGGCTTATACTCATAGCCTGCAGCAGCTGCATGCGCAAGCGCAGCAGCCACCTCTCCCGCCACATCTTTTGCCTCAGCCAGTGCCTGGGGTTTGTCCTCTGTTGCTTCGTGCTGCCCTGCCACAGCCACAGCTTCCAGCACAGCATCTGCCCTCAGAGCCGGCGCCGCTTCGGGTGCAGCGGCAGCGGTTACAGTGGCAGTGCTGGTTGATGCTGGCGCTGATGCATGTGCATCGTCAGTGGACACAGCCGCAGAGGCGGGTGTGCTGCCCTCAGGGGCTGGCGTGGCAGCTGAGGTGAGTGCAAGGCTGCCTGTGTGGGAGGGTGCAGGTGCTGCTGCCTCATCTGCTACTTTTGCAGCAAGTGGCGCCGCTGCTGATGCAGCGTCATGAAGGTGCACAGCATCCGGCTTCGCTGGTGCAGTAGCCGCAGCAGCGTCACGCCCAGCACTGGCGTCGGCGCTGCTGCTGGACACTGCTGTGGCTGGGACTGTTGTGGCTGGTGCTGCAGCAGGTGCAGGTGCTGGGGGGGTAGATGGAGCAGGGGCAGGAGCAGGGGCAGGTGAGGCTAGGGGTGCCGGCTTGGGAGCAGGTGCCTTCCCCTTGCCCTTCTGTTCCTGGATCTGGGCGAATATTTTGCTAATGTTTGACTCATGCTCCTGCTGCACATACACCTGTACACACAGAATGGCAGGTTCCAACACTAAGGTGATTGGACGCCAGTGCCAGCAGCAGGTTTCAACACCACGCAGGTTGCAGGCACTGGGCATGTATGCGGCATCATGCTTGGCACTCCGATGGCACAGGTGCCCCACACTCGTCATCTGTGGTATCAACGGCACGCAGCCATACTGTTGCGCGCACCTGATACAGGTACCACAGTGCGATCGTGGGAAGTCCAAACGCCGTTACCAGCCATCCCAGGTTCTTTGAACCTTGCACTATATGGCATAGGCACCGGTACCGAGCAATATGATAACGAGCATCATGCATGCACATTACAGCATCATGCATCCCCTGTGTCAACATCATGCAAGTGCAATGAACCCCATGCCCAGACCCGCGTCGAGCAACGCAGTAATCGATTTACAAGCAGCAGCTCCCGATCATGCATGGCGCACCTGGTGCTGGGCCTTTAGGGTCTGGACCTGTCCCTGATGCACCGCGATCAGCTGGCGTAGCGCTTCGTGCAGGGGCAGCAGCTGGTGAAGCACTTGCTGCTACTGTCGCGGATGAAGGATCAGTGCCACGGACGGGCGCCTTGAATCCAGGGACATAAGTGATTGAGCGATGGGTTCCTTTGGTCGGTTGCAGCACAGATCCCAACCCTCTGACCAACAGGCCCGCAGCCCTGCTGCTCTGGGACATCCTTGTCCCGAGGGCAGGGTATGTAGTGCCCTAGAAAACAAAAGCTGAAGAATGGGGTTGCAGGTATGAGGAGATGTACCTTAACGTCCTGCAGTGTGACATTCACGGCTTTGCGTGCGTATGGATGCCTTGGCTTTGCTCATAGATCTCTTGCAATGCATACTTGTCATGCTCAGCATGCAAATCCATGCGCACAACTGACACGTCAGGTGCCCTCACCCGGGACCTGGCAGTGTGCCTTAAGCGCTGGTAGTGGCATGCAGTCAGGGCAGGGCAGCAGCATGGCATTCCCTGTTCATCGCAAACCACGGTTTGGCGCACACTTTGGGGTGTAAAATGCTCCACTTGAGCACAGCTCAGGCAGGCCATGCCGAGATGAGCCACATGGCTCAGTTGGCCACATGAGGCTCTGCCAAATGCGGGGGCTCCCGAGGGTGGTGTGCTCCTGCTGGCTACGTGACAAAGGCTGGTGCCTGAGCACAGCGTGCAGTGTGACTCGCATATGTGTCCATTTGTGTGTCGCTGCTCCAGACTTTGCAGGCAGGTCATTGGAACATGAAGAACTCGCGTTGGGTTCCAAACTGCATGGCCATACTGGCACTGGGGTTGAGGGGTAAGGGGTGTTGCACTGGTGGTTGGTTGATGGGTGGTTGGTGCAGCTCCCTGGGCTTTCGTACACTAGTTGCATTCTGCCACAAACAGTACCATGGCATACTTCTCAGCAACATAGGAGTCAAAACCCGAAGTGTTTTGCGCATACAAACCATAAGCTAGGGACCTGCACAGGGCTAGCCACGCTCAATCCATCTTTTCAACGACTCGAAGGCGTGCAGGGGCTGCAGTTGGCAATAAACTAGCTTGGGCGCCTGACACAGCAGCAATGCGCATGCCAACATGCTCGCCCTCATCAAGGGCACAGACAGTCAGTGCATGCTGCTGGCGCGCACATTCTGATCTGCAAAAGAGTGTACCAAGCTCAGAAAAGACCGGGGGATCAAGGCAATGCCCTGTATGGTGAGTGGGCTCTTCCAATTCTTTGCGTGGTGGCTGCTGCAGTGATGGCCTCGTTGGAGCCAGCAGCTGCAAGAGGTGTCGGGAACACAGCAGCAGCTGCTGTGACAGGTGGCAGAGGGCCTGCCATTATACTCTCGAGGATCAAACTACGAAACTAGATTTGGGGAGGCCTGCCCTGGACAAATGCTGCGTGCACTGTGTACGCCTGACCTGCGTGCACCAACAGTGTGCGTGAGTCATGCAACCCATGGTGCCGGATGCAACCATCTTGCATCTAACCAGACTCCAGATTGTGTCTCGTGAATTACTATGTGCTGTATACTTACAATGTGCTCAAAGTGGGGATCAGTTAGGCATGGGTAGACAACAGGCTCTGGAGTATGTCGGTGTGCATGCCATTGCCTCAAAATTGCCGACAACATCAAATGGATGTAGTTGTCATCATCAGAACAAAGAATACATCAGCGAAGTTCCAGGCGCGGCTAACATGTACAAACCGTGTTTATTGCTGTACTGTACTGAGCTTTACTGTAACTGCAACGTGATGATAAGCCAACTTGAATACTGATTACTGCCTTGGAACCTTCTTGATGCCTTGCGCTTGTATCTGCTGGTAAATGTCATTGATGTGCTGGTCGTGCTGGTGCTGCTCGTACATCTGCGCAAGGTACAACAGTGCATCATGCGAAATCAGTCCAAGGCACTTTGGAACAAATAACATGCTGCTGGTGGCACAGTGTGTGCACTGCACAAAGCAGTGTGATCAAGTATTGTTCGCACACCCCACAGGTGGGGCAACCATCCTGAGCTGTGTGAGCACCATGCCGCAGGCATACCTGCCACCCATAAAACGCTGCAACACCAGCAACAAGGAAGATGTTGCCAATGCCCACATGCTTGATGTTGAATGCTTTCTCTGCATGACACAGCGCAGCAAGCAAACTAGGTTGATGCAGGCATAGAAACTACCAGTGCAACATGATGCAGATATCTGCAAAGTTTAGGTTCCAGTTGCTTCAGCTGGTGTCGGTGGCTGCCAAGTTCCGGCATATGGACAGCGCTTCCGGTACACGGGACTTGTGGGCCCCGGCCCAAATATGAAGCAGAGGTTATTCTCTTGGTTCAACAACTCCGAAACTTACTTGGGTCCTCGGCTTGTGCAGCTGTCCCGGCAAAGCGAGCACCATGTTGAGCACCACGCACGCTCAGGCCACGAAGAATGCGTTTGCTCGTGTTCTGGCTGGCTAACTCCAGCATTGAACCCACCCCCGTCGCCAGCACGCCAAATGCCCTGGACATCGTGACAAGTAATTACAGCCAGAACAAACGGAACGAGCAGGACAGATTATTATAAAACAACTTCCGAGACTCCAACTGGTTACGTGTTTTCAGTCTGTGATCGTGCTGAGCCGTTCACATTCCAGCCATGAGCTGTCCAGCATGTTGCGCAGCATGTTCCACTGGCTGTTGTGCTGCAATGAAGTGTGCCTTGTGGTTCTGAAATCACCAAGCAGCCCATGAATGGCTGAAGGTGGAATCATCAACATCATCATTGTCAGCATGATGCGGCATCATCTGTGTGCTGCAGTCAATGCGGCATTGGCAAGTGAGGAGCTCGACTGTGCTGCCTCGGCATCTGCAGTGCTGGCCCCGGCCCATATATGCACAGCACAACAGCACGACTCCGCAATGTGAGCTTTCCAATGGTGAAAAAATTGGCCGTTGTGGCACTCATATGGTCAAGGGAGTGCTCGTGAACCCGCAGATGTATGTGCATCAGGACCCCATTCCCTAGCCAGACTGGCCCGAAACTCCCTTGGTTCCTCAGTCAAAAACACACGCACACGCATACCACGCAGTAATGTCTTCCTGTCACACGCTTGTCCGCTGGTGAGCCCTTGGGACACAACATGCACGATCCACAGTCATCTGACAAGATTCGCAGTCCGGACCGGAATCGCCAATGCATGGACTCGTGCCACACTCCAGCTGCTGCATGAACCTGACAGGCCATCCCATGCAGCAGGGAGAGAAAGAATACGATGATCTGTCCGCGCGCAATACCTGCGCCATGCCCATGAGCATGACACACCATCCACCTTGTGCCCATGCAGCATTTCCTGAGGTGGTGATGGATGGCCTTGGTGTGCCATCACAGGCCCTCCCACACAGCCTGATTGCTCCAAGCCCTAGCTCTTATGCCTTCTCGCCCGCTGCCACAAACCCAAACAGGCGCCCTCGGATCTCTGGCAGGTTGCCCTGGTACGCAATCTTGAGGCGGTCATCGAGCGTGTTGGAGACTGTGATGCGGCCGTCAGAAGAGACCAGGACCACGCCACCACAGCTGCGCGGTGTGGAGCGCCCACCAGCAACGTCAGAATGCAGGTGCACATCCGTCTGAACACTGGCAGACATCACAGTACCCAGACCGGCAAACTCAAGCCTGTGCTGGGTCCACAACTGCAATAGCATTCAGCCCATGATGTACCCACTGCATCTGTTGCTGAGAGGTTGGCTGCATGCACTGCATCTGCAGAACACCCAAGACAGCCTGCACTGCACTGCCTGCCGCACCTGGAGGGGACGCCATCATCCGCGTTGCCCTGAGGAGGTGGGGGCAGGAAGGAGGACTGGTCCAGGGTCAGCACGGGGGCCTCCTCCTGGAACAGGGCAGTGTAGTTCTTGCGTGCAGTCTCAAGCACCTCCTTCACCAGGATCAGGTCAACCTGGCGGCACTTGACTGTTGCTGACTTCTCACTCAGCTTCTTCATGGCCTGCACAGCGGTGCAATCAATTAGTTGGGTGCTGAATCGTCCAGCTCGTGGGTATGTTTCATGTCATCAGCTACCTGTTCTGAAACTGCATGCATGCCATCAACTAAGCATGTACATGCTGGGGCACGGCTGTGCGTGCTCCGCCCTGCATGCGCACTCACCTGCACCAACAGGTCAGTCAGCAGTTTCTTGTACGTGGTGGGGTTCTTGGACACTTCCCTCAACTTGAGCTTGGCCTCAGATACGATCTCCTGGATAGCTGCTTCGCGAGCAGTCAGCACCTTGATACGCTGCTCGTTCAGCTGCTTGGAGTACTCGCTGCAATTGCGATGGACATGCGGAAGGTGCAAGCATGAGCATGGAACACCTTGCAAGGACCCCAATCGCAAACCAATCGGCGACCAATCTGGTACCCAGCACACATCAACGGGACAGTTCCTACGTCCTGGCAAGTCGGGGACGCACATCTTCTTCTTGACCTCCACTTGTGCCTCACGGCGCTCATACTCCTTGCGAATCTTGGCCTTCTCCTGCTCCAGGAGCTGCAACTTCTCCAGGTTGAACTCCTGCGACCGGTGCGGTGGGCCGTGTTGCTGGGGTTCTGATGCAAGCCCCATGGCCCATGCACCATGCAATGGAAGCACCAACATGAGACCCGCGCACCTCCTCTGCTGAGACCTTAATCTCGTTCGCCTTCTCTTCCGCCTCCTGCTTGATGAAACGGCACATGTTCTCTATCTGGCGCTCCACCTGCGCAGATGCCACATGATTGGAACCTGATGCCATCAGACTCAGGTTTATGGTGCGTAGCAGCTTTTTCAAGGCCCGTTTTAGAAGTTAAGGTGCATCAAAGACTCAACACACCTCCAGTTCATTCATGTTGGCAAGCTGTCTTGGCAAGCAACCTGAAGGGGTCTAAAGAACAGATGAGGGCCGGCACACGATGGCGTCAACGAAGCGAGAATACACCCAGTACACTGTCCTCACACTGAAGGCACATGTCCACCTCGCCATCGCGCCAGACCTATACCTGTTAGAAAATGCTGGCTGCCACTCGCGTCCCCACGGGCGCCCGGCCCTTCGCTGCCAGCAGGCGCACCGTTCAGGTGCATCTTCGCCGATTTTTGCGTTGGCATTGCGCAGAATTGTCTCAAGACAGTGTTGAGCAAAGCTGCTTGGCCGTCCTTGCAGGTGCAAGCTGTGAAGCTTGCTCCTCTGGTCGAGGATATGGCAAAGTCACAGATGAAGAAGGATGTGCCTAAGGTGTCCATCGGTGACACTGTCAAGGTTGGCGTGGCTGTGGTGGAGGGCAAGGGCAAGACCCGCACCCAGAAGCTTGAGGGCACCATCATCGCGGAGCATGGCGCTGGCATCAACAAGACGGTGGGGCAGGGCATTGCGGTGAATCCTGCAGCTTCAGCGCCGGCGCACCACCACCCCACATGCACCCTCTTGGTGACCGCATGCGTGGCAGACCCCATGAGTGCCAGCACTGTTTTTTTCCATTTATGGGCATGGTGGCGCTCTCGCATTTTCGCAGGTGACCTTCCGCCGTGTGTTCCAGGGTGTGGGCATCGAGCTTATCATGCCCTTGCACGCACCAGCTCTGCAGAGTGTTGACGTTGTTCGCAGCGGGAAGGTTCGCCGCGCCAAGGTGAGCATGGACAGCAAGAACCATGTGGCAGCATGGACAAACCGCATCATGGACACGCATGCGCACGCAAATGGTGACCACCGATCCACTGACGTTATGGTCTATGCCTGCTCTATGGTTTATGCCTCGTGTGATGATCGCAGCTGTACTACTTGCGTGACCGCATTGGCAAGGCTGCCAAGGTATGGTCTGATTTGGGACTCGCATGCAAGACTACTTGGACCTGTTGTTGCATAACCAGGTGACATCACGCAGTAAAAGTAGTGCACGGTGCTCCACGGCGTAAGTGTAAGTGAATGTACACACATTTTACCGCTGTCCTGACATGAGCTTGCATTTCAACCTGCTTGGTGCACGCAGCTCAAGGAGATTGTGGGCCAGGACAAGGCCGCAGCCCATTAGAGGGCCAGCAACATGGGGGGTGGGGGTGGGGGGTGTGCAGGGAGCTGCAGTTTTGTTTCAGTGCAGCGTACCAGCACCAGCACTCGGGGGCAGTGGGTGGGCATGGGGTGGGGGTGGGGTGGAATGGACGGCCACGCGTGCCGTCGAGTCTTTTCAAAACTGCCCATGTGTCATGATTCTTTAGCGGGCCCATGTAATCGCGCTCTTCGTGCTGGTGCAAGTCGGCGACTGGTGCACGTGCTGCCTGATCAATGCTGTTCACCAGCTGGTCCATGCTGAGCACAGGGGCAGTATGGACAGCTCCAGCATTCGCCGATCTTATTGACAGGCCAGCAGCACATCAACACAGCATGTTGCTCGGGTTCGCATCGACCCTGTCTGTCATCAGTACGTTCATCACACATGAACAGTTGAACTTTGCGCTTTCGCTCCACAAGCAGCAAGGCTACTCAGCGCAGCAACACAGCTCTGCAGTGGGTGGAAGGTGCTGTGGTGCGCAGTGCAGTGACTCAGTCGATGTAACACCCAGCCCACGCACACCCAAGATTGCAACCAAGTTTGCACCTAGTTTGCACCTAGATGGCCCATGTAACGCCAGCGGTCACCGCGTTGCACGTCCTGGCACACACACACTTCAGCGCGTCATGGCTTAGCACACAACCTGCTCTTCACCAAAGAGGCACGCAATGGCCAGACTTTATTTCGACTTTTCAAACTCCATCTTGAAAGATTCTGCCCCGGAGAACTCCTTGGGAAGCGGAGGGGGCGCAAAGGGGTCCGACTCCTTAGGGGGTGCCTGTGAGTGCAGATGCATTACAATCAGAATTTTCTCCGCAATCAATGCAGGTGCACGATGCAGGTGTAATGGATGTGCCACAGCGCTGGTCAGACAACAGATACGCGCCTCCTACACTAGCACAGGCAAGGTCAGCTGTGGCAACCTCTACATCACGGAGCCGCACTGTGCGGCTTCACGCGGCAGCTTCCACGGCTTCGGTTGTGTGAAATAAAAGCAGGACCCACCTGCTGCTCGCCACCGAAGAATGACCAGAAGCCGCTGCCAGAAGAGGAGCCAGCTGCAGCAGGGTCAGCACCTGAATGGAGCCACGTTGGAACAGCAGCACGTGTCACACAGGGGCTGCTGTCGAGGCAGAACGTCTTGATGACCTGCTGCACCACTCATTGAGTTCCGCTGATGACTGGGATGCGCTGTGCAACCTTGGCAAGTGGCAACTACCAAGCAACTCAAGACCAGTCATCCATGGAACCCAACCACCCCCGTGCAACGTTCAGGCACTCACCAAAGCCCTCAGCACCAGGAGGAGGCGGCCCAGGAGGAGGTGGCCCACCAGGTGCAGGTGCACCGGGGGGTGGCTGGTAGGGCACACCCGGTGGTGGTGGTGATGTGACCTTGGACAGAGCGATGCCCAGGCCCTCAATCAGTGCCTGTGGGGGCCAATGAACAGCAATGCCACAGACGGTTGACGCAGCCCAAACACACACATTTGCATGTGCTCGCTGCCAGAAACCCAGCATTCATGGCAACCAACTGCATGAATGTATCAGGGCAGCAGGCTGCGCACCAGTAGGAACCCGCCGAACGCTGCGCTCTTTGCTGCGCTCTTGAGCCCAAAGCGAAGCTGCAAGAAGCCGCCCGTAAGTGCACCTGCAGTGATGGCGTTCCACGGGTCCTCCTGCGAGTCACACCAGCAACAGATGATGTGAATGGTGAAAAACAGTAAAAAACAGTGTAGCAGTAAGCAAATGTGCAACGACAAACACAAGGTTGACAGGTCATCCGTACTTCCACATTGCAGGCAGGATGTGCCACTTGCACTGGATGGGGGGCCTTGCGTGCATACGGTAATCATGAGTGCACATGCTGAAATGCCCTGGCTGCCGTTGTTTGCAGATGCATCTTGACAGTGCGTGGCCTGGTGAATTGGGCGGTATGCATATGGCCTGCCTCGAGCATACATGCTGTGTGGGCACGCGCATGGACGCTTACACACTCATACAACAGAGGTCATGCCAACAAGCCCACCAGCCGCACCTTCTTGCGGATAGCTTGTAATGAGCAGTCGAACACTGAGAACGTGAGGCCCCAGTTGGCGAAGCTACCTCCTAGCCGAGGCGACTCTCTCCGTAGACTCTGCGATTACAGAGCCAAAATACTCCATGGATACTAGCACGTGTGTCCCAGCATTATTCCAGCACGATCCTGCCGAGATCACTGTATGTTAGGCGTCATCACATGAGCGAACCTAAACTCTCACCTCCAACGCGCCCTTCATGCGGAACCCAGGCGGCGAATTTTTCAGGCCTTTAACCAGGTGCCACGCCCCACCGCCCACAGCGCCCATGGCGAAAGCGCCCCCGATATCATCAATGATGCGGTCTGGGCAGGGCTCCCTCTGGTGCTCCATAGCTGGTTGATTCGGTTGCTGCGCCATGGCTCCCTGCCTGTGCAAACCCTTCTGTCTCTACCAACCCTTCTTGTTCTAGTGTCCGTTTATCACACAGCCGCCAAATATAAATGCTTACAAACCAAGATCAGCACGCGCGAAGGGCGCCCCAGTGTGGCGCCGCTGCGCTGTACATGCAGCAGCAGTACAGTGACCTCAAATGGCCGCCTTTGCGTCTTGCCTTCGTCCACTTCTATAGCTTAAGGCCTTGCGTTGCTGATACTGAACCACAGCGGCGAACAGGATTCTCTTTGCCGATGAAGCCGGGGGGGAAGGAAAAACCCAAACTGAAAGTTCCCAAGGGCAAGGATGGAGAACTGAAGAAGAAAGCGGGCAAGGGAGGCAAGGAAGAGAAGCAGGGTTCCAAGCATGGCTCAGCCCTGCGTGACCGCATTCGCCTGCTTAAACACCTGCTGGCCAAGGTATACTAATGCTTGCTGGGTGATGTTTGTGTGCTGGCATGTTGCGCATGCACATTCCAGCTTGCATGCCATGATGTGTGCGTCACATATGGTATCGGCCCTGTCAGAGCCGGCACTGTGCCGGCAGACTGCTGAACACTGTCCGTGCTCGAGGTGCACGCTGCAGCTGACCCTGTGCTGCTGGCGTTGGCTGGATAATGAACCGCCTTGCGCTTGGATTGAGTACTGTACGTGACGCAAACAACCCCTTGCAGTCTGCGGACATGGAGCCAGGGCAGCGGCGCAAGCACGAGGCAGAGCTACAAGAGCTGGTAGAGAAGCATGAGGCGCACAAGCGCAGCATGATGGAGCGCAAGCTAGCCACGCGTTACCACAAGGTGCGCGCATGTGTGTGTGTGTGTGTGGGTGGTGGTGGTGGGTGGGTGGCTGTGTTGCTGCCAAGTGAGGTTGGGGGGTGGGGTGGGGGCTACACTGAACACTACTTGCTGCACATGCTGCAATTGGTATGCAGTCTATGCACGCCTGTTTGTGAATTACACCTGGACAAACAGCAGCGATCTAGGTGGCTGTGGCGTCCACGCTGAGTATGCAGGTGTGGGCCAGCATTCATCACATTGCCACTCAAAGTGTGGTGTGGTGTGGTGTGTGCACGCCACGCACAGGTGCGCTTCTTTGAGCGGGTCAAGATTGAGCGTCACATCAAGCAGTTGGAGAGCACACAGGCGACGAAGGTGCGCATCTCAGGTTTAGCAGTGATGACTGGGGGGAGGGGTGCTTTTCCTTTCTCAACCTTTTCAATGCGCCTACCAGGCGAGGCGGAGCCAGGTCCAGCGACATGCCCTGACACGCTGTCTTGATTGTTATTGCCTTCAGCAACATCTGGCATTGTTACACAAGCCCACCATAACGAAGACGCAGCATGCCACAATTGTATGATTGTGCGCTCACGAGCTGCTTGAGCCGCAGGGCCTGAGCGAGAAGCAGCGAGATGAGCTGGCCAAGTGGAAGCAGGACCTCCTGGTACGTTTGTTGCAGCATCACGTAAGCTATGGGTATGCACAGGAACTGTGCACCAATCAGTCGGTGGGGAATTAGCTCAATTCCAGCACAGGTGCAGCCCTGGGGTTGGCAGAAGGTGGTCTGTGGGCTGACTGCTGCAGGCGTGAGCGCTGGCGACCTCCTCCTGCCGCATGTCTTTGGTGTGATGCGCCTTGCTCACATGCTGCCCCACTGCCTGCACCGTGCACGTATTTGTAGTATGTGCGCCACTTCCCGGCTGGTGAGAAGTACGTCTCCATTCTGAAGAATGCAGACACGCCTGAGGCGCAGGTGAGGTGTGGTGCCAAGTCGGGAGAGGGGCTGTGGTACTGCTCCTGCTGTTGCAACACACCCACAGAGCCACTTGAGCTTCTATCTTGCATTCCATTTGTATGTGTTGTAGATGTGGTGCATGGTGATGCTGCACCCCTCCCTCATGTATGACTGTGGTGCCATGTACAATGTTGCAGGAGAGGCTGGAGGCAGAGCGTGCGCGGCTGCGCGGCATGGTTGCAGCTGCCCTGTCTGCCAAGGCAGCTCTCACTGAGGCTGATGAGGGTCGGGGGCTGGGTCTCACCCTGGGGGTCACAGCTGGTGCTGCAGGCATCACGCCTGGTGTGCTCACCAAGCCAAAGGGAGGCAAGAGTGCCACAGCAGCAGCAGGGACAGAGGCAGGTGGGAAGAAGGTGGCTGGGGCTACAACCGCAGCAGCGGGGGCTCCTGGGAAAGGCAAAGGGAAGGAGCAGGCGGCCGGGGCACCTGTGGTTGGCAAGGTGGCAGCAGCTGGCAAAGGCTCAGGGATGCCTGTGGCGGCACCTGAGGTAGATGACTTCTTCTTGGGCAGCGATGACGACGTTGATGACAATGAGGGTCCAGCGAAGTATGTGACAGCCAAGCAGGCCGGGAATGGCGGCAGGGACCAAGCACGTGCCACTGACAGTGATGAGGACAGTGAGGAAGATGAGCCAGGGGTGGGTGGCAGTGGTGAGGGGGATGAGGATGAGGCGGACAGCAGTGACCGTGAGGAGGAGGAGCAGGATGATGATGATGAGGAGGAGGAGGAGGAGGAGGAGGAGGAAGAGGACCGGGTCGCTGCACGCCCTGCCAGTGGTGCGGCAGCCGGCCGCAATTGGGCAGCACCTCAACAGCGCAAGCGGGCGCGGCGCGGTTCAGATGCTGAGAACGACGAGGACATGGATGAGGAGGATGGTGCAGGGGCTGATGGCTTCTTCCTGGGCAGTGGGGAGAGTGGGGATGGATCGGAGGAGGCTGGGGATGATGATGGGGATGGAGGGGGGGAGGAGGATGGGGATGGCGATGGGGATGCAGGTGCTCGTGGGCCACACAAGGGCTGGGGCGGCCAAGCTGGGTTCTCTGGCCGCGGGCGGGGCGGGGACCGCAAGGGTTGGACGGGCGGGCGCGGAGGTGTTTCCGGGCGGGGTG
>QAXD01000041.1:120931-169430 GCA_004335575.1 Haematococcus sp. NG2 | reverse complement strand
AGGTGGGCGCAGTGGGGCGGGGCGGGGTGCAAGGGGCCGGGGTGGCTCGTTCCCTGGCCCTGGTAGAGGGAGTGGTGCCAAGCCTGGTGGTGGTGTTGGGCGTGGTGGTGGTGGTGGGCGCGGTGGTGGTGGTGGTGGTCGGGGGTCCGCTCCCGGGCGAGGCCGGGGCACAGGCCGCGGCGGCAAGCCAGAGGAGAAGGTACCTTTGCGCAAGCGCTCAGAGGGGGGACGCAAGCGCGTCAAGAAGCACAAGAAGGACTAGAGGCCCGCACCTGCCTGCTCTGATGTGTCCCATGTCAACTTGCACCGTGGTGGTTAATGTGTTGATGTTTGAACACACGTTTGCTCATGATGGGCTCAGCTGACCAGAGACCTATGTAGCGGGCATGTGATCATTATTACAGCTTGAAATCCACATCATGTGCATCCACACAATGCTTGAACCAGCTGAGCTGCGCTTGGAATGCCCAAAACATGATCACAAGCCATGAGATTCCGCTCTGCTCATCAAGTCGCCTTGATCCAATCACGCATAACAGCGGCAGCAGTAAGAGCAGCAGCTGAAAGGCTGTCACAGCCGCACAAACGTCTGTGTGTGCTTCTGATCAGTGCCGCAGACGCTGTGGCAGCTAACATCAAGGATGATAACTATGGCAGTTCTATAGTTACATAGCTAGGCTAATTAGTGGTGGCGTGCACATGGCATGGAGGGGTGGCACCAAGGTTGACTGCCAGACCCGCGCTTGGCATGTGCAGCACGCGCCTGCACCGCCAGGTTCAGCCACACATTGGCTAACTCCAGGGCCACACCTCGCCCTGGGTGCAGGCCATCACCCAGGTACGACTGCCCCTCAAAGAACCTGTGGTAGGTGTGACGGACAGCAGCAAGATGGATCTGCACATGAGCTGGGTGATGCACAATGGGCAGTTGTGCATGTGGTGCTGCGCAGTTCTGCTTAAGGGCAAACACAGTGCATGCATCTCTAAAGTGGAGCCTGGCCACGCTCTCCGGTCCGACCTGCTGTGTCTCTTAAGTGTCATTCTGCTGCAAAATACGGACAAGGTGCTGCAACCCCAGAGCGTGAATCACGTGCAGTGGGCCGCACCTGCTGGCCATGCTGGCATAGTCGACCAGTTCCAGACCTTCCTGCCGTGCCACCTGCTTCGTGGCCGCGTTCAGCTGCAGGTGCCCCCAGCACCCACACCAGCACACGCATCAGCACACACACGCGCACACACGTGAACAGGACACTAACACATGATACTAACACATGATTGCTGTCGAGGATGCTGTGCAGTGCTACCTGCGTGATGAAGAAGCGGCGTCCCAAGTTGCCGCGCTCCATGACCCCGGTGCTGACATTGAACTTGGGAGGCATTGTGGTGTGGGTGGCCACCATGAGCGCCTGCAGGGCAAGTGCAGAGGGTCCACAAAGTTGGTGGCCCAGCATCTGCGTGAGTGCTGCTGCTTGGTTGGGACGGCCCAACAGCTACCCCCAGCGTCGGCTCTTGCGGGCTTGCCATGTAACACCACTGCGTAGCAACACAGCTCCAGTGCACGGTGCACGCGGCAGCGTCATGCTGCACCTCTGTTTGCCATGATCACATCATGTGTGCCCCTACAAGCACCTGAGGCATCGCGCGGCGCACGCCACGCACAACCGCCGTCATGTTCACCGCCCAGCTGCTGAGCAGTGCGGGGGACAGCTCAGCGCTTGACAGCTGGGCGGGTTCATGAGCAGCCAGCCGCGCCAGGTCCCACAGCGCCGATGCCACCTGTGTTGTGACCATTACCATATCATGCGCAGCTGGGCAGCAGGTTGCGTGTACCTCAACACAGGGTGATGAGCAAGGGCCACACTGTTGGGCTGCATCATCCCTCGCCTCTGAATGCAAACACTCCAGGCCGCACCCATGACTGCTGCTGACACGCCTGAACATACAAACCATCATAACATGGACAGGGAAACGCGTTCAAGGGTGAGGAGGCTGAGGTGCGCACCACTATGATGTCGGGCGGGTGGCCACGCAGCAGGGGGGCAGAATTCCACACGTTGACCGCATCATCCAGCTGCATGGCGACAGGGCAAACATGGCATGCGCAGGCTCAACCACAACTTCAGGCCGCTGGCACGCACTTATCATTTCTTATCATTTTGATATGGTATGCCATTCAAGCTGAAGGGCCCTGCTGGCGGTCAACAGCACGCACACACAAGCACAAGGTCAACACAAGCAGTCCCGCGTTCACACGGCAGCCATGGCGGCAGCAGCGTGCAAGCAGGCGCACGCAAGCACCCGCCCAGCTGGTCACATGCCCACCTGCTGCCGCCACCCGGACCGCACCCCTTTGTGGTACGGCCCTGTGGGGTGCACCCCCGGGATGTAGGTGGCCAGGAGCCGCAGCTGCTGCCGCTGCCCGCCGTGCTGCGCTGCTGGCAGGTGGCAGGTGTGTGCCAGGTACCGCGTGGCACCCCCCACCATCACAGCACTGCCCATCATGGAGGGGGTCCCAGGGCTGCCGGTGCCAGCACGTGGTGACGTTGCAGCTGCTGCACCCCCACCCCTGCCCCCACCGGGCCCCCCTGCTGCACCAGTGGTGGTGTCCGCCCCAGCGCCAGTAGTGACACCATCTCCGCCCTGCGCCCGCCCGCGCCCCTGGCCACCTGCTTGCTGCTGCTGCAGCAACCGCCTGCCTGCCGCTGACCGCCGCCCAGCCACAGCTCCTGTCTGCTGGCCTCTGACGCCGCCACCACTGGCACCTGCTCCCCCTGCAGCTGCTGCGGCAGCCAGGGCAGCTGCTTGGGCAGGGGAGCGAGGCATGGGGCCGTAGGGTGTCCCGTCCGCGTTCATCAGCAGCACCTGGCCACCAGCCAGCTCACACAAGTGTGTCACCACATGCTTGTCGACTGAGTCCGACAGGAACATGAGGCCGGGTCCCAAGCTGTCATCATCCTCGCCTGCACCACCTTCCTGTTCAGCACCTGCCTGCGCATGCTGTGCACCACTGGCTGTGGCACTGTCCACCTGTGGCTTGGCGCCTGCCGCTGGCACTCCCGACTCTGCTGTGTTTGGCGCCCCGGATGAGGCGCCATCCCCTTTGGCCCCATTGGCTTCCTGTGGTGCTGCGTGCGCAAGGCTGCCTTGTGCCGCGCGTGACGCCACGGCGTGCGCCCCGCCTGCAGCAGCGTCCACCCCGCCCCCGAGGCTGTGTTCCTTCAGCCCGGCTGCTGCCATGGCCACTGGTGAGGGCAGCAAGGG
The DNA here is from genome assembly GCA_004335575.1 of Haematococcus sp. NG2. Lineage (NCBI taxonomy): Eukaryota > Viridiplantae > Chlorophyta > Chlorophyceae > Chlamydomonadales > Haematococcaceae > Haematococcus > Haematococcus sp. NG2. Next base: position 166,169 of record QAXD01000041.1, on the reverse strand, counting down.
CACACGAGACGCAGCCAGGGACTGAGGCAGCTGCATCTGCTGCAGCTGGGCCTGGGGATCAGGCTGCGCAGACCCAGGTGACCCGTGTGGCTGTGCATGTGTGGTGCGGGCTGCGGCGAATGCTCGGTCACTGGTTGTCTGTTGCATACCTGTTGCAGGGACATCATCCCTGCGTGCGCCCAAAGTGTCTGTGGTGATCACGTCGTCGTCAGCCTGTTGTAGCTGCTCTTGCGTCTGTGGCTGCAGTCGCTGTGTCAAGTTCCAGAAGGGCAGCATGTTGGTGAGTTGGCACTTGGGATCCAGCACACGCCAGCGTGTGCCAGGTGCATTGGACTGCACAGCTGTCCAGTAGCCAGGGAGTGATCCATACGGGCACCAATTGCTGTGGTGCTGCGTAGGTGTGCATGGTCGGGGGCGCATGGGAAGTAGCAGGGTCATGCCGAGGCATGCAGCGAGCGCCCACGGTAGGAAGGCGTAAATACGAGAAGCGAGCCCTTCTACATTCCTTGCTGACCTCGGCGCATTCATGCCGTCCACCCTTGACCGACTAGGAGCTGTCAAGTCGACTGGGCATCGCTTCTGACATGAGTAGGAGCTATCGACAATGGCAATAAGTAAGCCGCTGCTATGCCAACGGTGATGTTGCTATATTGTGGCAGATCTGCATGCAGTGCAGAATGCTGGTCAAGTTAACGTGGCATCGTTAGCAGCTGCGGCGTAAACTTTGTTACTTAAACACAGTTTCTGGCCGTTTCACCTGCTACCCACTGCTCCAGTGTGATGCCATTGTAACAGCAGGATGGGCCTGATATGCAGCTGGCTGCTGAAAAGGGAATGTCCGATTGATTAAGCTCAATGAATTTGTCATGAGCATCAGTTTAGAGTGTGCTCAATGCTAAACTCTGCGGCAGGCAGCTCATATCGCTACGTCCACAACTCGGGCTCACACCAGCTGCACAGGTGGGGCCTCCCCAGGCACCCAATTCGCAGCTGTGTGCCAGTAGTGGGGCACGCCGCGCGCCGTGAGCACAGCCAATGCATGCTCGTCGTTGGAGCAGTCCTCAACAGCAAAGCGCTCAAATGCGCACTTCTTCACAACACCCTGCCACACCTGCACATGCAAGTGCAGCAGCAAAGGCCACCCTGTGCATCAGGCCAGCGCATGGTGCCAGGAATGGCAGCTACATCCTGTGCCTTTGCCTCCCCCGCTCCTGCTCAAGCAATAAGAAGGACCAGCATGGAGTTACCAACGCACCAGGTCACATGTTGCTGGCTCCACATCGTCAACCTCCTCCTCCTTCTCCGCAGCTGCCCCAGGGATGCCATCGCTGCGTGCCTTGCCGGGTGGTAGGCTCCAGTCAACACGCCTGCATGAGCAAGAATGAATAGGCGCCACGTTGTGAGCACACTCACAGCAGATGAGGCGCAGCACCACAGCAAGGCATACGATAAACCCGCACTGCATCAGGAAGCAGGGCCAAGAGCACAAGGGCCCATCGCACACTCACCGTAGCATGAGCTTGGCATAGCGCTTGGTGGATTTGGGGCATCCCTCAACAACCACCAGTGAAAAGGACGGCGCAACAAGTGCCACCCCTGCCGCAAGGACACCCAGCACACGTGCGTCAGAATGGCAACATGCGCATTATCTATATAATCTGGCGCACACAGTGGACCAGAGCCGTTCCAACTCATGACCCTGTTGAACACGGCCCCATGCACAATGGTCCGCAGGGGAGCTCTTGAGCTGCAGGCAAGAGAAGTGCCCATGCAGCTCAAGAGCTCCCCTGCGGAACATTGTAGCCAGCGCAGGAACACGCAAAAGTAGCATGTGGGTCTGCGCGTCAAGCGCACCTGTCATGTGGTTCTCCTTTGCGTTCACGTCCACCTTGAAGCGGTTGATGGTGTTGTCCAAGCGCGAGATGCGGTACACAGTGGCCGTGACGTCCACACCTGTGCAGTGTGCACAGATCAAGACATCAGCATGATGGTGATGGCGGTGCGTTTGTGCGGGGCGGAGTGCAAGTGGCGAACCCCGTTCCCCACACACACCCGCACACGTGCACAGGCCACACCCCACCGACTGCTGACGTGCTGCAACGTGGTAGCCCCACGGCCTCAACCATGCGCACCATACCAAATGTGCACGTCCAGCCACCATGCAACAGCCCAGCTGACACCGTGACTGCAATGTTGAGTCCCGGGATCCGAGTCACAGTGCACAGTGCGCACCTGTGTCATCGAACAGCTTGCGTAGCTTCTTCTCGCGCCGCTCAGCAGGCGTGAGCATGCGCGCGAGGTTGCGGTCGTCGTGGGCGGCCTGCACAGCAGTAGGTCGCAACACAGCATGCATGAAGTCAAGTGATGTGAAGTGCAGGGCAATGGCAGGTGTTGGAAGGTAACGGTCGAGCGGCAGGGCGACGGGCAGCGCACAGCTCTGGCTCAGTGCCAGCGGTGATCAGGTACAGTTCGACGCAGCACAGCCCTGTCAGCCAGGGGCCCAGTTGCACAGCTGCACTGTTGCCTGCTGCGCATGTAATCGCGCTGGATGCTCACTGAGGGCGCAATGTACGCAACCGCCCCTGACCCCGCTGCGAGGACGGCGCCACAGCCACAACGCCCCTGTCCATGACGCCACACTGTGCGGCATCAGCACCTATGCACCATACGGGTACGAGGTGCGCACCTGCCGCTGCGCCATCTGCTTGCGCGTCTCCAGCTCCAGCGCAGTGGGGTCGGCCACCGCCTGCTCACCCAGCACGCGGTACAGGTTGGCGATGCGCACCTTGGGCTTGGCCGGCTCAAGCAGCCCCTGCCTGCGCGCACATGCAGTGCATGGCATGTGGCTCATGAGGGGTTGGGGCCAGTTGGCAGGGGTTGTGTGGAGCAGGGCTTCAGCACACTGCACGCAGCATCGGCGGGGGCCAAGTGAGAGCAGGCGGTGCGCGATGCTCCAAGCAAGATGCGCGCCACGTGTAGCCTTCCACCAAAGCGCAGCTGTACTGTACACTGCAGCGTGGCACGTGGTGGGCAGCACCTGATGAGCTCCTGCTTCTCCTTCTCGCGTGCCTGCCGCCGTTGCGTGCGCAGCTTCTTCAGCTCCTTAGCCGTCAGCTTCAGGGGCTGCGGCGGGGGTGGGGGGGCCTCGGCGGGCGGCTCGATCGGCACTGGGTGCTCGATATACAGTGTGATCTGTCGGGTGAGCAAGAGGGCAGTTGCAAAATCTGAGTGTGGCATGCTGATGCAATGAGGGATGGTGACAGGGACAGGGAAAGCAGGATGACAACCAGAATTGTGTCAGGGCCGCTGCCATGATGAGCCGAATTCGAGGCCAGATTCAATGACTACATCACACCTTGCTCTCCTTGATCGCCACAACGCCCCCTTCAGCCGCAGGAGGCACATCTGCGTACGTCCCATTGGCCAGGATGCCCTGCAGTACAGAGTGTGGCGTGAGTATATGTTGGCCATCCTACACCAAGCATGCAGCCTTTGTGCCTGTTACATGCAGAGGGCGCAGCGAGCCTGTGGTGTGCAACTGTGCATGGTACAGCATGCTGCAGCCCCACTCTGCGAGCCCAACCCTCCCACCCTTTCCCGATGCCCCGTACCTTATCCCACCACTCCACATCAGGCACATCTGGCAGCAGCTCCTCAGGCACCTCACCAGCCACCTTTGTACATCACCCAGCCGAGACAAGGTAGGCAACACGAAGCCCAGATGAAAGAGAGCCTCAGCATCACATTGGAGGAGCAGGACGCATGGAGGCATGCAGCACATGCAGCAGCTGTTGCGTCACAGCCACAGCGGAACATGCAGTTGATGCAGCTTGGTGCAGGCAGCACCAAACACCAAGTGCAGCTGCACCATGTTGGTACCACACAACCTCACCCCAGGCGTGCCCTCGCGTGATCCCAGTGGCTGCGCGTTGGGGTTGATTGGCCCCAGGGGCACCTGGTTGGCACTGCCTGAAGGTGCGCCAAGCGTGGGCGGCCGCAGCGACCGCGCACCCGCGTCCTTGCCATACTTGGCACGCAGCCTGCAGCACAGCAGCGCACAAGTGCAGCCAACACCTCAGCATGAGACGCGGCATGGCTGCACAGATGGTCAGATCCATGACCATACGAATGGCACTGTCCCAGCAGTGCTGTTTGAAGGCCAGCCCAGTGCGCATGTGCGGTGCCTGCTGCTCGTCCAGGCCGGACCCTGTTCAAGCCTGATCAAGCCACGGCACCACCAGAGGCATGTCTGCCCAGGTGTGCATGCCTGCCCACACGCATCCGTGGCGTGTGCCGCACCTGAACAGCTCCGCCTGCCGCTGGAACTCGCCCTCGTGCACGAAATCAAATGTTGCACGTGAGCGGCGGTTGAGCTTCTTCAGGCCCCGCGAGCCAATGCCCGGGTCAAAGAATGCGTCTGCGTCCGGCTCTGCTGGCGGTGCGGCAGGCTCAGTGGTGGGTGCTGGCTTGCCTGCCTGCTGGTTCACGCGCAGAGTGGCCACAGGCTGCGAGGAAGGACATGGTGCATGCGCAAGCACACACATGCAACATCAAGGCAAGCAAAAGTTGCCATAACCTCCCTCTGCTTGTAGCAGGCAACTCACAATCAGATGCATAATGCACCACGCTGGCTTGTGTGCGCGAGCTGAGTATGTAAATTTAAACAGGCCATGCTGAAGGCGCCTGTTTGCAAGCCACGTTTCTCACCGGCGCCACAGATGGCTTCTCCACAAGGTTCCCAAACTCATCAATCTCCCGTCCTTGAGCATCCAGCCGCAGGGGGGCCGGCTTGAATGCAGGCCCAGCGGCACCTGCGCCAACGGATACACTGGGTGCTGGGGCTGCTGCCGCGGCTCCTGGTGCTGGTGTGACCGACACGCCAAAGCGCGCAGCAATCTGGGCGGCCTTGGCTTGTGCAGCGGCCACCAGCGACTGGGCCTCTGCGCGTGATGCAACATCGTCAAGCACTTGGTGGGTGTACGGACTGCCCATGCTGCACTGGAGACACAGCTGATGGCATACACAACCTGCAGTGATGCTGCACACGCTCTTCCTGCTTGGGGGCGCATGGCAGCAGTGATGCGCAGTGCAGACCAGGATGCAACTACCATGTGCGCCCATGCACAGACACAGGCTCCATGCAGACCCATGAATACCGAGATACCTGTTGCCCCTGATGGCGCTGCCGATGCTGCTGCAGCGCCTCCAGCCTGTTGAAGCTGCGTGACGTGGGAGGCAATGCTGGCGATGGTCAGATGATCTTTGTGATTAATCGCAGACCGCACATGCAGGTTGCACAGGGACCAAATGCGTGCCTGAGGAAGATTCTTTAACTTCTCCTTCAGCTCCTTTTGCAACTGCAGGGCCTTCTTCGCCTTCTCTAGTGCCTCCAACGACAGCGCGGGTTTCGCAGGGGCATCTGATCTTGGTTTCTTGGCTGCTGGGCTGCCCTCTTCCGCGCCTTCCAGCTCTCTCTTCTTGTCGTTCTCCATGTTTGCCAGGCTGAGTGACTGCACTATGCTACCCAATATGCATTTTACTTAACATACGGAACTCACAGGGCGGCGAATACGGAAAGTACGGTTGCACTTCCTCACCCTGTGCACGGTCAACCATTTTGCAGACGCTGCCAAGAGTAATGCTGCGCGCTTACAATGGGCCTTCATTACAGTTCCCTGCATGCAGCCATGCATCTGGTTGAACCTTTCAGTTCATCTGCATGCCCTGTGCCATCTGTGCAAAGAATCTCCAAGGCATATGCATCAGGCATTAGTCGGCAATGAAGCATATTCAAGCATATTGTGTGTACCAATATCCAGTGCGGGTGTGCCGACGCGGCACAGGGCAGCGCAGGGCAGTGGTTACCAGTATGCGCCTTGCCTTTCCTCAGTTTCAATTGGTTCCACTGATGCTCCCAGAGATGCTTGAAGTGCAGGAAGTCATGCAAGTTTGCGCCAACAGGACCTGTAAGTAACGCATGGAGCTGTCCCACAGGTAGCGACTCCCTGCACCTGGCCAAGTAGGCAGGGCTGCGTGATGAGAGAGCAGCAGGAGCCTTTGTTTGGTCTGAGCTGATGCGCGCAAACAACATCCGCACAATGCTGTCACTGTATCGAGTGATGCAGGGCGCATCACGCTGGCAAATAGAGCTTGATTGGCAAAGGGAATGTTAAAGCACTTGGCAGGGTGTGAGCGCAGGTCTGACTTCAGCTTTGCTGGCGGCACCCACAGGTGTGTTTGAAAAAAAACCCTCGAACCAACTTACACGAACAATCATATGGCCTCCCCTGACATTGCAGTTGGGCACAACCTGCATCCCAGCCTGAGCCCGTCGCCTGGTTCACATCAACGCTCAGGCACCCCTAACCTCGTCCATTCGCGCAGCAGCGCGAACCGGTCCCAATACAATGCTTCCAGCTGCCCGCCTGGCCCCTGCTCCTGTGGCTGCTGCTGTGCCACTGCAATGGCGGTGTCCAGCTGTGAGATGGAGCCCTGCAGCCAGTCCCCAACCGCCCCTCTCTCACGGGACAGCTCCTCAAACAGGGTGGCTGCCAGGTTCTTGACCTGAGCCTTGGCCCCCACACGCAGCTTGTCAGCCAGCCAGGTGGGCCCCACTGCCGCAGCCGGTGCAGCTGCCCCAGGGGCAACACCCGCCGCAGCGGCCGCCTCCTCTGCAGCCTTCGCCTCCGCCAGTCGCGTCTTGTAGTCCTCATGCACGGCATCCAGCTTCGTCGCAACTGCGTCAATGACGCGGCACAGCGCCGCCCGCATCGCATGCCGCAGCAGTGTGCGCTGCCCGCCCAGCACTCGTAGCGCTTGCGATTTGAGCGCGGCTTCAAGCTGTGCGGCCAGAGGGGCGGCCGTGTCAGCTGACAGCTGTGCCAGCTCAGCAATGACCTGTCCCAGCTCGGCCAGCGAGCCGCCCCAGACTTCGGGGTAGGGCACAAGGGGAGGAGGCGGCACCTCAGGTGCTGCATCCTTGCCTTTGGGAGGAGGCTTCTTGGGCTTTGCATCCTCAGGGGGTGCAGGCGGGGCCTTGAGGTTGATGAGTGCGGTACGTGCAGTACTGTACACCCCAGCCAGCATGCTGTACTGCTCACTGCCGGGAAAGTACAAAGGCGGCCAGGCGCCTGCATTGGCGCCATCGAACGCGGCCTCTGCCGTGGCCCGCGCTGTTGCCTCTTCTGACACATCATGTGCTGCTGGCTGCGGTACAAGCCGGGGGACATCCTCTAGCATGCGTGCCAGCACAGCGTGCACCTTCCTCATCTTCTCACCCTCTGACAGCTCTGTGTCCAGCGCTGCACGCGCTGCACCACTTGCATCCTCGGGGGCCGCCAGGCCGCGTACAGCCAGTGACAGGGTGCACCCTCCCTCCAGCCGCGGCTCAGTCACCAGCTCCCACGTCTCAGAATACACACCAGGTGCAGTAGGGCAGAACACCACATCCACTGTGTGCGCATGCCCGGGCAGCAGCACGCTTTCAGCGCGCGCGAGGGAGAAGCACGGCAGCGGCGGCGGCGGCGGCGTGGAGGCCGATGGTGCAGCGGAGAGAGTGGCGGGGGCTGCGGGCGTGCGGCGCCATGAGTACCTGATGGCAGTTGTGCCAGTGTTGGTGAGGGTGAGGGGCGCGGTGTCCTGGCCGCCGGGTGCTGCAGCACGCAGCAGCAGGTGGGGCGTGGACAGCTCCATGTGTGGCCCTGGGTGCTTGCCGCGCAGCGCTGCCTCAGCTAGGATGGCCGCACGCTGCGCTGCCACCGCCGCCTCAGCTGCAGCGCGCTGCGCCTCCTCCACCGCCCGCTCCCGTGCCTCACAAAACGCGGCGTACGCACCGGGCGCTGTCACTGCCATGTGCACCTCCACATCGGCCAGCGTCACCGGGGTGCCTGCCAATGCTGCAAGCATCTCCGCCACGCCCTGCCCAATGACCGCTAGGGATGGCATATCTGGTCGGTAGGGGAAGTTGCGGTGGATGGCGGCTGCGTACTGCTCCAGCCGCGTGGACAGCACCTGGCTACTGGCCCAGTCACGGCCGCGTAGGGTGGGGGACCGCCCCAGCCTGGATGTCCCAAACACACCGCCTGTCGCGGCCGCGGCCTGCGTGCCGTGTGTGACGGCGGTCCCAGCGCTGTTCCCCGTGAGAGGCCGTGCAGTGGGGAAGGTCACACCCGTGCCTGTGAGCCCGCCCGTGAGGGGCGGCAGTGGACGGGTGGCCAGAGGGTCCAGGGGCCGCCCGACTTTCATGAGCTGCTCAGCTGCTTGGCCCAGCAGCCCCGCGCGCGCCTCGCCCTTGCGCGCCGCCTTGGCATCGGTGGGGGGCACGTCCTTGATGGTGACAAAGAGGCCGGAGAACAGGGAGCCCAGGGGCACGATGCGCTCCCACGCGCCACGCAGCGACATGTTCCACGTGTCTGTGCGCGCGCGGTGCAGCGGGGTGTGCATGTGGTTGGTGCCAGCGGGGTCACACAGGTCACATCTGGGCCGCTCTGACAGCATGATGGAGCGTGTGGAACGAGTGCACAATTCGTGCGTATGCATTGTGACGCGTTGGTGAAATCAGCATGCACGCAGCCTGCAAACTCATCAACGATGGAGCCTAGATGAATAGAGAAGGCACTGGAGTAACGAGTTCCACACACCTGGCCCGCCTGCGCGGTCCTGCAGCGGCAAGGCACGGCTGAGTGCCTGCAGCGTTTCCACCTTGTGCCGCCACTCTGGCCCACGCTCCATGGCCAACTCGTATGGCTGCCGTGCTGTTCTTGCTGCCAGGTTGGTGACCACGTCATTCCAAGCGTTGGTTGTGGCATCAAACTTGTCAAGCTTGCGCACGTCACGCGTCTCTTGCAGCTGCCGGCTGATGGTCTTGCGCATGCCTGCACTGCTGGCATGTGTGCCATGGGTGAAGGCAAGCGGGGGCAAGCTGGCACCTGTGCGACCGCTCGCGCTGGCGAGTGCGTTGGTGCCCTCGCGCCGCAGTGTGGCCACATGTGTGCGTGCCAGGTCTCTGCAGGGCACAAGGCGCAGCACAGCGTTCCGGGCATGCTTTCTGGCATGCACACATGCGCACATCATGCAAGCACATGTGCGGCACACACAAAAGCCATCCGTGCGGGTGCAAGACCCCGCTCTCAGTCCTGTGCTGCGTCCTACCTTAAATGCACCACCTCTCGGTAGGATTTGAGCACCGCTGCCCCATCGTCAGGCGAGAGAGTGGCTGCCTCCCAGACATCGTCCGGAAAGTTTTCTCTTGATGTCGTGTACACTGTCTCTCTGCTGGGCTCCGGCTCTGGAGGGGGAGGGGTGTTGTCCACAGGAGGAGCCTCGTCCTGCTGCACCTGACGCCGGAATTCGCTGAAATCTTCTGGGTCTCCCAGCACTTTATACTTCTTAGGCAGAGCCCCAAGCGCACCCCGATCCAGTGTTGTAGCCATGCTTCAAAAGAAGCTGCTTATGACATGGATTTCAAAATCCTTTTCCTGGGCCATTTTTAATCTGCACCATACTTCGATGGCCACTTAGACAAACTTGATACAGCACCCTCGTCCTGACGACAGTAACTATAATCAAAAGCTCAGCAACAGCGGGTGACACTTTTCAAAGCTCCCTCTAGGGCACAGACTTGTACCGCCTGTCCCTCATATGCGAAGGCACAACATGCATCAGGGTACAGTGCAGCCTTTCCCGCCTTGTGGAAGATGGCTTTGGCTGATATGCAAGGCCTGGATTGCTGCTGCTTCACTTTGATTATTGACGACATCGTCCTGCCGAATGGGGAAACTTGCATGGCGCAGCTCGGAGGAGGCGGTGCGTGACGACAAATGCTCTACAATGTTGATGCTGTGATGGTGATCTGACACCCCATCCAGACACTCCATCCAGACACACGCGCACACATGTGCACACAATTGCAGGCCCACAGACATTGTTCGGCTTCCAATGCGCAACATATGCGCTCAGCAGCGGGCGCATGGCCCGGCTAGGGCTAGCTGCTGGCGTCGGCGCAAACGTGCCGCAGAGCTGTGTAACATGGCTAACAGGCATTGGTGTGGACACCTCGGGCCTGGTACTGCACAGCAGGCCCACGCCCCGTGCATGGCAGGTGTTTGAAGAAGACGGTCGTCGCACACAGGTGCGCAGGCGGAAGTGCAGCGGAATGGGTGTGGACTGTACAAGGCCATGCACCAGAACGTCCGCGCTTCATCATCATTACACAGACAGTCAGAGGGCAGCAAAGCAGCCAGCAGGCATGAGGTCCGCAGAACATGGCAGGCCACTGCAGCAGCATGCTCAGTTGCACGCCCTAGAAAGCAGCAAGTAGGCAGCAGGTGCGCATGGCGACCACTCCTGTTTGCACATCACGACATCATCGCAGCACATCACCACGGCTATCTCACAGGTGTGGCGTGGCAAGGGAGACCCTTGTGATGAGCTGTACGCAATGCTGCGCCCGCGCATCGACAACCTGCCACCCCACTTCCTCACCGCTGAAACATACCACATTGGAATTCATCCCCTGTACCCGCCGCTCAAGCTGCTCAGGTGTGGCATGCGTGCACTATGAGACAAGCCCGGCAAGCCCGGCATGGGGATGGCTGGTTGTGGGGAACGCAGGAACCCGCTGTTACATACAGCTGTGCAGCCCTCTCACGCCACATTCACCTGGTCGCCTCTCCCTCCTGTGGGTGCAGGGCACTGCGTGAGGCAGCGCGTGCACAGGGTGGGCTGCTCAGTGCGGAGCCCTACACTGCGGCGGAGCGCGCACCCACACCAGAGGAGCTGCAAGTCAGTGTGGGCATGCACTCAGTGTTGGAGCACTTGTTATCAATCGCGTTGGAACACTTACTATCAACCATGACATGTTGTCACATGTTGCTGATGTTTGATGAACTGTGCCTTGGCAAACCACTGTTAACTACAACCATTATTTGAGATGGCAGCATGTTTGAAGGACATTTGGCGCTGCCTCACACACAATTGTGGTCGTCCATGTCATGACCTGCTGCACCACTCATTTCCCACATGCTCACGTTTGCTGCGTGCACGGGCCACACACAGGCCCTGCTGTCCGCCGTGGACATCTTCTCACCCAACGACCTGGAGGCGGCCTCCATGGTGGGCCAGGCCCCGCCCCTGGCCATGGCCCATGCCTTGCTGGAGGCGGCTGGCGCGGAGGGCGCCCGTGTGGTGGTGGTGCGCTGCGGGCCTGATGGCGTGGCAGTGGCATGGCGTGGTGATGATGGGGCCATACAGCCGGGCGGCTGGCTGGTGGGTGCGGTGACAACAGTACGACAGCGTCGCGGTGCACATCACAGCAATCCGTGCACACAGCCATGATGATGGACGCATCACGCAGCGCAGACGCGGTTTAAGTCACGAGTGTATGTATGCAGGTCAAGCACCACCGCACACTCGTCATTCGCTGCTGCGTTATGCTGACATAGTTGACCGCATCACAACAGCCAGCCCAGTGCATGCTAATGCCCCACCTGTGCACCGGTGCATTCTTGCGTCAGCAAAGATGCTTACATGTGACCACACCCTATTGCGTACCTCACGCTGCTGACCTGGTGTCAACTGGTTGCAGGTGCCTGCAGTACCTGACACGCGTGTGGAAGATGTGACGGGCGCGGGCAATGCATTCTGTGGTGGCTTCCTGGCGTCGCTAGCAGCCACACGCGCTGTGCGGCGCGGCGCAGCTGCGACCCAGTCCCCCAACAGCAACGGCAGCACCACCACCAACAACAACAACGGGGCAGGCAGCAGCACTGTGCATAGCCCAGGGTCAGGGGCTCGGTCACCAGCTGTTGTTGGGGCAGTACCAGGCAGTACAGCTGGTGTTAGCATCTCAGGCACCACCTACAGTGGTGAGGACCTCAAGGAGGCATGTGTGTGGGGCAATGTGTCGTCATCATTCATGATAGAGGAGCGGGGTGTACCGCGTACTTCGTTAGCCCAGCTGCAGCCACGGGCAGTGCAGCGGGCAGCAATTGTGCGTGGGCGGGCAAAGTGGGCGGCTCCTGTGCGGGCCCAAGCAGGTCTCGCTGTTTACGCGGCTACAGCAGGCACCCGCACTCTGGGTACTAGCCAAGGATCCATGTGCCTGCTGAGTTCTGGAGGCTCAGTAGCAACTGCATCCGGAACAAACACATGGCGTGTGCTGGCTGCAGGAGTGCAGCGCGCGCCACATCAACATCTGCTGCGTTACACGACTCCTGGCCTGCCTGCAGCTGCGCGCCGCTGCCAAGTGGCCAGAAAGTGTTTGGCTGGGCATCCAGGCAGGTGTTTGATACCAGTATGACGATGTATGGCAAATGTGTTGGCCTTCACACCATGTTGGTGCCAGGCAGGAGGATGCATGGATGTGATGAGCCGCGGCCCCCTGTTGCAATCATTGTTTCGTTTTGCGTAAATCAGCGGGATCAGGTTCCAGCATGGCATGGCTCAAGACTGCAGTGTGCAAGCACCAGAAGTGTGCTGTAGTGGTGGGATGAGATAGCTGTCAGCAGCTGCGACAGAAGCAACACACGTCGTCGTAGTGGTTGTGTAAAGGATGGGAGTGGTAAACATCGTGCTTATTACGTGTACCCTCGGGATTCGGGCCGAACGGGGTCTTTGTGTGTGTCATGACCTGGTGCAGTGTGCTGGCAGCCTTTTGCCTGTGTGACGCTCTCCGTGGTGCATTCACAATCCTGGTCCTACATGAGCACGCCAGCATACCTACGCAGATCAATGACGGAGCTTCCACAGTTTTGCTGCCACTGCTGCTGCCGCCTGGACATCAGCAACCGTTCCATTGGAACTTTGGAAGGTCCGTGAAGCCTGCGATCCTCATTGCAAGCCAACACCAGGGGTGTGGCACACGTCAAGTGTATGCTGGCTGGTCGAGCTTGAGTAGAAGCGCTGGTGGTGCATGCGCCACCAAGTATGTAAGCACTTGTTGCGCGTGTTGACCCGCAGCTCAGTTGCAATGCCATGTCAGTTGCTGCTCTGCACAACCTGTGCTGCGATCAATCACCGGCGATCAAGCACTACAGCCTGTCGCGTGTAAGCTCGGTATCCGGGACTGTGCGGGGAACTTAACCATCTACCACCTAAAACAGTGCAATAAGAGCCACACCATGAAGCAACTGCAGGTGCAACAGTACACTCTATAGAAGGCAATACACACCAACAGTGCGAGAAAGAGCGAGGAAAACCGTTGTGATTTGGTGTGAGCAGCTGTGATTCCCCCACATCCCTACATAGGAACCCGAACATGGCGTGCCGGACTCAACCTGATGCGGGGGCATGCTGAGGCATGCTGAGTCAGCAGTGTGACCCTGCCTGGTGTAATCCTGGTATTGGCATATTTTGCTGTGATTCGGTGTGAGCAGCTGTGATGATTGCAAACCCCAGGCACTTATCGCGTCATTTGCACTGTACAACGATGCTTACAATGACATTGCCAACACAAGCACGCATGTACCATCAAAGCCAGACACGGGCCGGACGTTCCACACACAGAACCACATCACCAAGCAAGGGCCGGGCATAATACACACTTTGCTTGAACAGATTGGTACATCATACAAGCATAGATGCGTGTTACATAAAATGTTGAGTTCACATCAAGGAACAGGGCAAACTGGAGCAGCTTGAACAAGTTGACACACTCAACAACTGGTTATCATAAGCTGGAGACATTACTTAAACAAGCTGAACAAACTAAGCAAGCTGAACAGACGACTGAACAAGATGATCAGTTCAAACTACGGATTAACATCATATCTCGATGTTCATGAAGTCAGACAAAGGGCATAGCCAATTCCAAAAAGCGCCCACCGTGGGGTTCGAACCCACGACCACAAGGTACCGTCATCAGCCTATGATGCTCTTTGTTAAGAGCCTTGCGCTCTACCGACTGAGCTAGGCGGGCTGTTGCTTCGATATCCATGCACCAAACCCGGTCCATTATATGCTGCAAAAGGTTCTGCTGAATCTTCACTAATTTTGATGGCTTCTCTGCTTCACCCTTCGGCTGCTTCGTTGCTGCCACCTGGTAAAGCAATGAAACACACACACACGCTTGCCTACCTTACTGTTGAGGGTTTCTTGACGTTCCAGGCCTGGCGCCATCTGCAAACCACGATGTGGGGCGGGCTTGCTCGACATGTGGTAGTTCGACGTATGGTAGACTTGGTAGTGCTGAAAGGCAGCTCACCCGCCTTTTTCTTACTGTGTTGAAGTGAGTGTTGGTGCGCAGTGCCAGCATACATGCCGGCACTGTCAGTGTGGTTGTTCCTTTTGAGTTGCCAGGGGCGTACTATGCACTCCCTCTCCCATTACTGCAGGGCGTTCACTTGCTGCCCTTCAACCTGTGGTTCTCTGGGACCCCATATCCTTTGGTAAATTGAGGCACAATGTGTGGTTCTCACAGAGGCCAAACCCTTGAAAATATCGAGGCATGTGGACAGTCGCTGTCACCCCTTACAGCCATTCCCAGCGCCCGCAAGCACTTGACCGTACGTCATCGTATACGCCTCAGGTATTTGGTTCGGGCAGAGGCCCACTGGAGTGTAGCTGGGCTGACCGCATGTACCTCAGGTGTTGGGACCGGGCAGCAGGCTACTGCTTGGAGGATCATATGCCCATGATGGCCCCATAACACATGCATGCGAACATACCTGGCATATGGTACCGTGGGGGATATGTTGCGAGCACAGCTATGAACCAGGCTTTGTCCACAAAAGAGATCAATGCAATATCCTGTTTGGCACCAAGCCTTTTCACGTTGTCCCAATTTGACAGGGCCATCACGATGCAGCAGTAGGCTGCAGTTGCGTATATTTACCATAAGCATTGCAGAGAACCACTCAAAGACCTTAGTGACATCAGGTGGTGCAGCGATGAAGAAAGAATTAAGCGTGAATACGCAGGCAGGAAGAGCATCAAGCTGAACAAATGCATGCAGGGCGAAAGTTCAGCGACTCAACCCGTGTGACGTGTGGGATTTGTATTCCAGGGTGTCGTGGTTCTAAATGGTAGTCGTTTCAACTCCTATATATACTTGGGCTGCGTTCAGACTGCTGTGATAGGGTCGCAAACGTTCGTCAGTTTGAATTGATCTGGCAGCCTGCGCTGAGGTGTGCGACAATGGCTGCGCCAACAGTAAACTTTGAAGAGGAGAAAGGTGCATAAGCAGCTGCTTTTGACGGTGAATTTGAGTATGGCACGAATTGCCAAATACAAACCTTACATGTTGTCCACAGCCAACTGCGAGCTCTTCCTGCGCAACTTCGTGGATGCGTACGCTGGCAGCGCACAGCCAAAGTACATCAAAGCATTGGTGAGACTGCATGGACGCTTTCAAGTCATGTACGCAGGCAGCACATCGCCATTTGGTTGCTGCAAGCATGAATGTAGTCTCTGCAGCCTGAAGCATGCACAGATGCATATCAAGGCATGTGCCCTCTTGACGCTGTTCGTGTCCTTTCCCTGCAGCAAGAAGTTGCAGACAGGAAGAGCCGCATCCTCGAGATTGACCTGGACGACGTGGCCACAGTGAGCTGTGTTGCGGGTGCATGAGTCTCCTCTGCTTGCGCTGATGCATATCCATGCTTATCATGCACAGTGTGTGTTGCAGCTGTCTAGCCCACCCCACACCACAGCCACCCCATCTGCTGCCGGCATCACACAAATGCACCCTGCATCAATTAGCACACCAATCTATGGGACACAGTACCTTGGCAACCAATGAACCACTTGCCACGCCTGTCTGCAGTTCTTTGAGGCTGGGGTAGGCGAGCACGCATCCCCAGAGTTCGTAGGCCGAGTGGAGGCCAACGCCAAACGCTACATAGGCCTCTTCTGTGATGCAGCCTCTGCACTACTACCTGTGCCCCGCCCAAATGCTGCTGTGGAGCCAGATGTGTTCGATGTGCTGGCATCACATGTGAGTGCCGCCTTCCTGCGCTTGTCTTTGCTGACATGTTGGCAGGTGGTGCAGCAGGGCAGCTGTGAGCGCAGCTGCTGTGCCATTACGTTGGCCTCAATTGGTAGGTGTTGGCTGTCAGTGCAGGTCAGCCAAAAACCTGCAACACACCACACCACTCACAGTACCTGATGGCCGGCTGTTGCCTGCCTCCCCTCAGCGCCCAACGACCCCATCTGTTCCCCATCTGCCCCCTCACGCTGCAGCGTGCCAACATGGCGGCCCAGGCGGAGCAGTCAGGCGCCCCAGCTGCACTGCCCCCCGCGCTGCTGCGACGCTTCGACGTGTACCTGAAGCCGCGCGCCAAGGCGGAGCGTGTCAAGCTGCGCGGCGTGAGCGCGCACCACATCGGCCACCTGGTCAAGCTGCGGGTGCGTGGTGCTGTGGGACATGGCTTGCGCTGCTGTGTTGTGCTTGCGGTGTGTGTGTGTGTGTGTGGCGGGGGGGTGGGGGGACGTGTTGGAGCATGGAAAGTGGTTCACGCCAGTGCCAGGGCCTGCTGCTCGAAAGCTGGGTTGGGCATGCAGGGTGCACTGGCAACGCCTCCCAGCAGGTATGATGGTCGTTCCAAGGCGCAGGAGCATCTATACACCGGTATCTGTATATTTTTCAGAATGTGTGGTGCTGCCCAAGAATTCGTGTACTTCCGCCCCACTTCTGCTCTCAGGGTGTCATCACACACATCACAGACGTGAAGCCAATGGTCACTGTGGTCGCGTACACAGACAGTGAGACTGGGAATGAGATCTACCAGGAGGTGCGTGCCCCAGGCCGTTGGGTGTTGCAAGCAGAGGGGACCTTGGGAGACATCCGAGCGCTGTGTTGCAAGACAGGGGTGCACAAGCTGCACGTGTATGAACTGCAGCAGTACAATGACATGCTGCCCATCCAGCATACTCGGCCAAAGCACATGCCTCATCGCCTCACCACATGGCCCGAACATGGTTCTGCAGGTGTTTTCTGTTAGCATCACTGCTCTGACACCACCTTTCGCTGTTCCTTACCCACATGAAGCCCTCCCATCTGAGACCCACCCAACCTGTCCACACCCTGCACACCCACCACAGGTGACGGCGCGCTCCTTCACCCCCCTGGAGGCCCAGGCCGACTTTGCCAAGGCCAAGGTGCCTCCCTCCATGGAGACACGTGGGTCACGGTTTGTCAAGTACCAGGAGGCGCGCATCCAGGAGGTGGCGGATGAGGTGCGTGGGTGCGCTGGGGTAGGAAGCAGGGGGGAGCGAGCAGCACATTAGGAAGTATGTACAAGCGCTCGGCTTGGCTTGGGGTTGTGGATCAGGAAGTGATACATCCACAGTCAGCAGATCGCACGTCAGAAGGGCACAAAAGTGCATCATATGTGACCAGGCACCCGAGTGTTTGGGCTGCAATGGTGAGGCTTTCACTGGCTCCAACATCATGCGCACAATGCTGCTGCACAGGTGCCCGAGGGTGCGACACCGCGCACCATTGCGGTGCAGTTCCGCGGTGAGATCTGCCGCTCTGCCAAGCCGGGTGACGAGGTGTGTGGCAAGCACGAGGTGCTGCTGCGTTTCCTTCGACTTGCCACATGCAGCCGACAGCTGCAGCACGGCTGCAGGCTGCGCTAGCTGCAATTGAGCTTGTGCGTTTGGGTCTTGGCAAGCTCCTCTCTTGTAATCATGCGCGCACCCAGCTGGCATTCTTAATGATCGATGCCTACATCCTGGCATGCTTCATGATCGACGCCTACATGAATGCACCTCCGTTCCTCAGGTGCTGCTGGCCGGCATCTTCCTGCCTGAGCCCTACACCGGGTTCCGGGCCATGCGCGCGGGGCTGCTCACATCCACGTACCTGGAGGTGCAGCAGGTGACGCAGGTGAAGACGTCGTATGCGGCGCACGTGCTGACGGCGGAAACGGCACGCACGCTGAACGCCATCAGCGCGAGTGGGGATGCGTACGGCCGGCTCGCTGCGTCCATCGCGCCCGAGATCTTTGGCCACGAGGACGTCAAGAAGGTGGGCTGGGATGGGAAGCAGATCCCAGGGGCAAAGGTGCTGGGCAAGCGGGGAAGTTGTGTGGGAGCACGGTATGCGCAGAGGTCGTGAAGGCTGCAGAGCATGCGCCCAGCAAAGGGGCAACACAAAGCAGCTTAAAGGCGGATACATGAATGCCAGGGTTGTCAAGTGGGTGAAGCCAGTGTGTCGGGAGCAGGGCAGCGTGTCGTTTCAAGTAAGGGAGAAAGTGCAGCTGCAGGATCCGCACCCTGCCAGGTATCGCCCTGACGGACCGTGTTGGTCCGGGCCCCTCCGCAGGCGCTGCTGCTGGCTCTGGTGGGCGGCGTGTCGCGCGCACTGCCTGATGGCATGAAGCTGCGCGGCGACATCCACGCGTGCCTGATGGGCGACCCTGGTGTGGCCAAGTCCCAGCTGCTCAAGTGCGTGGGTTGGGACAGGGACGGGCCAGGGGTGGTTACATGGCAGTGTTGTTCAAGGACAGCAGTCCTGGTCTCAAGTGTGCATTTTCCCAGAATGCGCCTGCTGCCACCTGGGCCCTGCCCAGCAGCTGGCCAGGTCACGCACACGCTTGCGCATACTGCCAAGCACATCCCCCTTGTGCTGAGTGCACCCTCGACCATGCCATGTGTGCTGTGCTGCTGCCACAGGTACGTGTCGCGTGTCTCACCCCGCGCCGTGTACACCACCGGCAAGGGCTCCTCCGGTGTGGGTCTCACTGCCGCTGTGCTGCGCAACCAGGTGCGGCTGGCTGCTGAGTAGCAGACCACAACAGCAGCAGGTGCAGGGGACATGCATGCTGGACAACACTTTGAGTGCCTTCATGACCCTTCATGCACAGCGCAGCAGCTGATGCTTGTCAGCCAGCACAAGTCGTGTTCGTACATCTTGTTCATAGGCATGCAGCAACACCAGCCCTTCAAACAATGCACGCACGTGCGTGCGCCAGCTACTGTCCAAGGGACGCTGCACAGCAGGCCGTCCTCAGCAGCCACCAGATATGCATTTGCGACTGCCCCTCCTTGTATGCAGCTGACCAAAGAGCTGGTGCTGGAGGGCGGTGCACTGGTGCTGGCTGACAAGGGCGTGTGCTGCATCGACGAGTTTGACAAGATGGAGGAGAGCGACCGCACAGCCATCCATGAGGTGAGCAGGCGCAGCGCAGTGTGTATCTTAGCTGTGCTGGCGCCTTGGGAGCTGCCTTCCAACGGGCAACATGCAATGCTACCGTCCGCCTTGTTTGCTGCCTCCAATGCTTGTGGCCTTGTGCCGTGACCCTGCAGCAGTACCGATAGCTAGTGAGCCTGTGTGTCCATACCACAAGCTCATGCACTCACCATAGCACACCTGCTGTGTACGGCACAAGATCAGCTCAGCCCCATATGCCATGGCACACCTGGACATAGGTGATGGAGCAGCAGACAGTGAGCATTGCCAAGGCCGGCATCACCACCACGCTCAACACGCGTACCACTCTGCTGGCGGCTGCCAACCCTGCCTGGGGCCGCTATGACAAGCGCCGCACGCCCGCAGGTCCGCATCACACCACTGCATTGCCCACCAGCCATCACCATCTCCGCATTGAGCACTCACTCAAGCGCCTGCAAGGGCAGGAGATAGGGTAAGCGCATGCATGGTCATGGTGGCATGCAGCATTTGATGATGTTCTGAAAGCAGTCAGCAATGCTCCTTCACCTGGTGTTGTGTTGTTCACACTCCCAGAGAACATCAACCTACCCGCTGCTCTGCTGTCCCGTTTCGACCTGCTATGGCTGATCCTGGATGAGGTGGGTCGCTGGGGGAGCTTGCCGCCTGCTTCACACGACGCACAGCTGGGAACACAGCTGCCAGGCTGGGCTGCAGCATGCCCCCCGGTGTTGCCATTGGGCAAGGCTGCCACTGTGCCATGCACGCTCTCTCATCTGTTGACGGTGGCAATTCCGTTCATGCCAGGTGAGCGATGACACCGACAAGCAGCTGGCCGCCCACGTGCTGTCCGTGCACCGCACCGGCGCGCCGCCCAAGCGCGACAACGGTGACACAGTGCCCCCGGAGGTCCTGCGCGCGTACATCGCACAGGCCAAGACATATGAGCCACATGTGCCCCCCGAGCTCACAGGTGTGCACACAAAGCATCATATGAGCCACATGCATTCAGTCCTTGTGCACTGTAGCCTTCTGCTGCTGCTGCTGCTACGGGCCTTTCCATGGCCAGGGGATGCTGTGCATAACCAGCACGTGGTGTGGGGTGCATGTCAGCATGTGAGTGGCCCACCATACAGCTGATGTTGCAGGAGGCCGTGCCGACTCACATGAGGCCCGGCAGATATTGATGCAGCTGCCAATCTACGGGGGCTGCACACCAGTTGTCAGACCTGCTTGCGGACCCCATGATTCTTTCTTTGTAACCCCCTCACACCTTCTCTGCCCTGCAGACTACATTGCAGCTGTGTATGCTGAGATGCGGCAGATGGAGAAGGCGGAGGGTGAATCCAGCCACACGTACACCACCCCGCGCACACTGCTGTCCATCCTGCGTCTGGCACAGGCGGCAGCCAAGATCCGGTGCGTGTGCCTAGGTTCATTGTGGGCCCCCATGTTGGCATAGTTGCTATGTCTGCGCCCTGCTGTTCTCCAAACAAGTACATTTGGTGTTGTGGCCACTCCCACCTGTTACACTCCACCACCAGCATGCAACCCACACCAACATACACACACTGGCCAACACCCTTCCGTTGCCTGCTGGTCCCCATGCTACCGCCCCCGCAGCTTCTCGCGTGTGGTGACGGAGGGCGACGTGAACGAGGCGCTGCGGCTGATGGCGGCGTCCAAGGTGTCGCTGCGTGAGCGCGGGGAGGGCGGCGCGCGGCGCGAGGACCCCGTGTCGCTGTGCTACCGGCTGGTGCGGGAGGAGGCGCGGCGGTTGGCAGCGGCTGCAGGCCACCGGGGCGACAGCGTGGAGGTGCCGTTCAGCCGCATCACGGAGATCACGGCCAAGTACAACATCTCGGTGCGTGGGGACCTGCGTGTGTGCTGGGGAGTGGTGGGGGTAGCAGCTTGGCTTGGATGCTGTGTGTAGAGGGATGTGATGCATGCACAGGTTTGTGTGATCAGCATGCTTGTGTGACGCCATCGCACAGTGAGGCTTGCTGAGGCGTCCTTCCTCTGTTCTGGTCCAGCGTGCCTCATGCTCTAAATGTTTTGGCCCTGTGCGCTCCCTTCCACTCCGCACGCACGCCTTCATGCGCACGCGCACACAACACCAACACTGCTCTCCTTGAAACTGTGCCTGCAGCAAGATGAGATCCGTGCGTGCATCCAGGAGTATGCTGACCTGGCCGTGTGGACAGCAGTTGCTGATGTGGACGGGAACTATGTGGTGCACGTGCCTGATGAAGATGTTTGAAGCTCATCAACACCAATTTATACAGGGTGACTGCAGAACGATGGGGTTTTGTGGGCTGCAAGGCTGCGGAGTTGGTGGGTGGAAGCTGTGTGATGGGGCGGACACGCCGCACAGCGGGTGCACAGTTGACGTTGGCGTGGGTGGCACAGATGATGATGATCGATGCAGGATGACGTTCACTTGGGCCTTAGGCGGCAGGTTCAGGCTGATTATATGCTGCATAGCAGCTGCAGGCTGTGGGCCTGGTTTAGTGCAACCCTGGTTGTAGGTGTAAACAAACAGCATGGCTACTGTGCTGAGCAATGCAATGCTGATTGTATGTTACATAATTTTCAATGACCCCTTGCCGAAAAACGATACATCCGACCACGCAGGCACAGAAAGTCTTAATCTGCAGATCAGCTGTTATAGTTACCGCGCGCTGCGCCCACCCTTGCTGCGATCTGCAGGGTGGAGTAGACGTTCGCACTACATTGCCAAAATTCAATTTGCGCAAATCTGCGTGCCGCACGCCAACGAACCTAGCTTGTTGGGACCTGACCACTGCCAAGCTTGACGCCCGCGCCCAGGCAAGCGAGGCTGCGGCAAATATCAGGAGCACGCTCAGCGGTGGATTTCACCGGCTGGGCGTGCCTAAACCTGCTGCTGCTGTTGTGCCTGCTGTCCCTGTGCTGTGCTCCATACCCATGTGCAGGAGCACTCCTAGACGCCAGTGCAGCATACAAACGTCATTCTGCTATCTTCTTGGTTTGTCATGTGCGTGCGCAGGGCCTCTAGCGCACACACCATCGGACCCAGCTGGACGGTAAGTGGGCGAATTGGGGCACCCGCATCCATGGTATGCATTTCCAGCACGGGTAGCAACCATCTACGTGCCGCCCGTGTTGTTGGTGGGGCTCGCTGGGCAACAAACAAACGTCCACGGCCCATGCGAGCAGGGACGAGCGCCCGATTGGTGGAGCTGGAGTAGCGGAGATCTGTGCCATCTCTGCGTTCAGGGAGCACGTCCACAGCGGTGTGCATGCAGCATGGCACTAGACACACCAGCTACGAATGCTGGTGCAGCTGGAGAGGAGGACGAGGAGGAGCTGCTGATTATGACTGGCACGTTCTGCCCTGCATCCCCCAAGCTGCTTACAGCATCAGGGCGCCTACCCTTGGGGCCAACAGCCCCAAAGGACCCGCTGTTTATTGACAGTTTTGAGCAGTGGCTGGCGCTCTGCAGCAGAGGGGGGAGACAGTTAAAATCTGCAAGCAGGAGGTCCAGGACATGGACGCTTGTGGCAACACAGCTGCATGCACACCAGCACAGCCGCTGCTGGTTCCACAGCGCACCTCGCGTGGCCCGCAGCCCATACAGGTGCCAGTCAGCAGCACAGCCCAACGTGCTGACACCACCCCAGCTGCTGCATGTGATGGCAGCGCAGTCAGGCTCCCTGCTGGACCACCAGAAACCCCAGCCCCGCTGCCCGAGCCCATCAAGCACTGCGCGCACGTGGCCGAGCCAACGCATGCGACGCGTTCAGCGCGCACCTCCAAGGCAGACATGTGGTGCAGCCCCACACGCCGCAGCAAGCGGCTGCGCGCGGCCATGGAGGATGCCCGCGCACTGGCATGCCCAAACCTGCAGGACCCGGTCACTCCTGCTGCAGCGCCCGCCCGGCAACTATCTCATGATGTGGCCAGCTGCGCAATCACCAACACCTTTGGCACCACCACGCCGGCATGCAAGGGATGGGGCGAGCAGCACCCCAGCCCTGCGTCACCTCTGCCCACACCGCCCCCTCCTGCACAGGCCCAGCGGTACAGCAACACTGTGCCGTGTACTGTGGCATGCCACACACCCATGGACATCGATGCCTGCGCCAACACCGCACCACACTATTCATCTGCTACGCCATCGGCGGCTGTGATGGCTGCCGCGAGCCACATGGTGGCCGCTGTGATGCACATGTACACGGCCCTGCCTGCTGTGGCCCCCACCACAGCAACACCAGCAGCACCACCCGTCGCCATGATGTCTGCAACCCCCACGCCACAGCCATGCAGGCTACCATGCTCTACTGGCTGCGTGCCGGACGGGCGCTTGGGTGCTGTGTCTGCCTCAACCCCTGTGGTGGGCTCTGCAGCGTCTACACCTGCGGCTGGCTCGTACAAGTGAGTCGCGCTGGGGCTGGTTTGGTAGCGGCTTCGGTTGGTTCTCTGGCCAGGTGGC
Organism: Haematococcus sp. NG2; assembly: GCA_004335575.1. Classification (NCBI taxonomy): domain Eukaryota; kingdom Viridiplantae; phylum Chlorophyta; class Chlorophyceae; order Chlamydomonadales; family Haematococcaceae; genus Haematococcus; species Haematococcus sp. NG2. Next base: position 142,583 of record QAXD01000041.1, on the reverse strand, counting down.
TTGCGCTTGATCTGCCGCCTCACTTTTTCATGCAAAACCTCATGTGATGGTGTAGTCTAAGCTGGTGTTTGGGCTGCTGCATGTGGGTGAGCACAGGTGCTCGGCATGCAAAGAGCCAGCGGCAGGTGCTTCAGGACGTAAGCACTTCTTGTGTGTTCATTGCGAGAACCAGGAGGAGCGTCATGGCAAGAAGTTTGGGACCTGCTGGTGTGTGAGGCAGGTGTAGAGGTGTTCCAGGGTCTGCTGGCTGGCATGTCTGGTCAGTCCGCTGTGGGCGATCATCTGCATGAGCATTCGTGCCGAACCCCCATCCACACATCTGCAGCAACACAGCTGTGGTATCTGCTGACACGCATATTACCTGCAGCTGCGGTCGTGTGATGCTGGATGTCACACACAAGCACCACCACAAGCAGACAAAGTGCAAGCCTGGCCCTGGTCAACGCACCTTCACGCCGCTGCCAGACACGAGTGGCATCTGCTGCCCGCACTGTCAAGCCCTGTTCCCCGCCTCACACTTCACACGCAACGGTGCCGGCAAGCTGGTCCACCTGAACTGCATCCGCTAAGGCAAGGTCGGGCACCACCACCTATGTCAACATCATGCAACATACAGCATTTTTGGACAAAGATGCAGGTGATAGTGCTGCGATTGAGTGCATGCCAGCCAGACCTCACAGGTGCTAGGATCAGATCTCCATCAAAGGAAGCTGGTGGTGCATCGTGAACCCAACATGGACATTATTCGTTGTTGTTTTGGCTGTTGTGGGGGCAGTCTATGATATGACCAGGTACCAGCGAGGATTCTTAGCTTGTACATGAAGAGAGCTAGCTTGAAGCTGCAGCCAACTGACACATTAGAATGGATCATGCGCAGAAACATGGATTAGTGACCACGCAGTCAGAAGCACATGCTGTTGCTGCATGTTGCTACGAGAGGTACAGGGTGCCAGGGTTTTGAGCACATTAGCAGTAGCACTATGAATTGCCTTGCTGGTGATGACATACATAAGGTCCTGTTAGACTTCAGTGGTCTAGCTGTGCATGAGCTTGGACCGTCTGTGTGTGTGACTCTTGTGAGGTCACACTTTGGGGTTTGTTGTTGTATTGGGGTTTTTCGCTTGCAACAATGTGCTTGGGCTCATGTGGGCTCAGTGTTGCCATGTCGGTCCTTGATTTCCCATGGCCCTGTGTGATGCTGTGCCTCACCTGTTGAAGTCACTCCTTGGGACGATAGCCAGCACCATGCTAGCATCAATGGTTGTTGCGCCCACTGCTGCACAGCTGTAACGCCAACAATCCATCCTGGGGTGGCTTGCTGGGGCATCTTTGCAGCGCTCATGCAGGCTGCGCTTGTTGCACCAGCATCATGCGCCATGCGCCAGTCAACCCTTCATGGTCCCTCCCAGACGCCTGACCATCAGCTCTGGCACTGCATAATGGTCATCAGCCACACCCCAGGCAGCAGGGCACCCCTGCCTGCGTGGCCCTGCGCGCGCATCACGCGCTGCATGGTCAGCAGCACGGCACGGCGCATGCATCACTGTGCGCATGGGCCACACTCGAGTGGGGACATGCACATGCAACATCATGATGCGCATGACCGGGATGCATCGGGCAGCAGCCAAGCGCAGCCAGCCCAGCAACTGGATCCCATTGCAGAGCTGTACCATGCGTACGGCAAGCTGGAGCAGCTTCGTGCAGCGGCTGCTGCAGTGACGGAGCAGCTGGCAAACCGGCAGATTGCAGTAGACAGCACCGGGACGCTGCTGCAGTATGGGGAGCAGCTGAATCGTTTGCTGGTCATGGCAGCGAGTGCTGTTTTGCAGGTGCGGCACCATGCATGGATTTGCTCATGCAAATGGACTGCCCTTGTGTGCGCGTAAGCTGCATGGGCAGCTGCCATGCCTGACATGGGACATGACAGGTCTGAGCAATGTGCGTCATGGGCCTGCCACAACGGTCGAGCTTGTGCGTCAGTGCGCACTTAACACCTGCATACCAGATGACGCACATGTGCATGTTGGTGCATTTTCAGGGCCATGCAGTGCCGCATGAGCTGCTGGGCGCGCTCATACAGCGTCTCACATGGCCCGAGTGGCTGGCAGGGCGGCAGCGGCGCAGCTTGGAGAAGTGCCCCGGCATCAAACCGGATGGTATTCAGGGTGAGAACTCATCATGTACTCCATGGGCGGCAAGATATCCATTTCTTGTTCACGGGGGTCAGACGCAGCTTGACTGCATGCCAACATGACAGTTGCCATGTGGTGCAAGCGCTGGGGGGCACACCATGGGGCACTCTGCATCTGCACCGCATGCTGCCTTGGCACCGCCAGCCAACGCCATGCCTGCGTCTGAACCAGATAGCCAAGGCGCACACAGCATAAAGTTGCGCACCACCTGCTGTTGGTGCCTGCATGCAGCCTTCTTCCGGCTGGCCTCATGGGTGGACCTGGGCACTGCAACACAGCACCTGGCAGCTCACTTTGCACGCGCCATGGACGCGCTGTACTTTTATGGAAAGTACGCGCTGCCGGTGCACCCGACTGACGCAGAGTCTCCCGGCATCGCCATTGGTCTGCCACACTGTCATGCCCTCATGTCAGCTGCGCGGCGGGCACACCTGCCGGACTTGAAGTATGTGGTGCACATGCACCGGGTGCTGGCTGCGCCACGTGCTAGCGCAGACCAGGCAGCGCTCAGCCAGCTTGCAGACGCAGTTGCATCGTACTACAGAGATTTTGAGGTGGGTGATGTGCTGCAGGCATGTGGGGAGTTGGACGGGTCACGCGTACAGGACATGGCGCGGTACATCCAGACTGCCACAGATCACATCAATGACCCCTTTGTCCCGGACAGGGCCCGTGCGCATGTGTACAGCTTCTGTATGGCCCTCCTGACTGCCCTACTGAGCACACCAAGCAGCCCTGCCCCACCAAGGCCACCCCCCACCATCCCTGGCAGCCCCTTCCAGCTGCGGGTTGCACCGAGTGCACCTGTCCAGCCCCAGGCAATGAACCCAGCAGCCAGCCCATCTGTTACAGCTAGCAACCCAATCTCGAGCACCACAGGCAGCAGCACAACACCAGGTAGCTCAGGCGGTGCTAGCGTAGCAATGCCAGCTAGTGCGGCAAGCAGCAACCTGGGTGGCGATGGTAGCAGTCGAGGTCGGACATGGCATGAGCCACAGCCGCTGTACACACAGGATGTGGCGCGTGCATGCGCTGAGGTGGTTTGGCTGGTGGGCAAGGACCAGGGGCTGCTCAGATACTGGGTGAGGCACCGGCAGCTGGTTGCCTGCTGTCCTGGGGTTGGTTGCATGTCAAGAGGATGCCTAGCTGCCAACAACATGGCCAAAATGCTGCCTAATGCCTCGCAACACTCTTTGCATGTGCATAGGCCCACCTGCCTGCCTGGTGTGAGTCATGATGTGGCGGCTGGTGTATCAGGACCGGCACCAAGGCTGCCTCTGGCTGGCACGGTGCTGCTCCTGCCACTGCACCACAGATGCGTGCGGAGCTGCTGTCACACTGCCATGCTGTCATGCGTGCACATGACGCATTATTTGAGAACCCCACCAGTGTGTGTACCTTCCTGGACAACGCCTGCGCCCATTCGGTAAGTGTTCACATGTGTGCGGGTATGTGCAGTGTTGCTAGCTGCTAGGGGTACCTAGTGTGCACAGCCTGCCTGCCTCTGTTCCTCACGGCTTGGTCGTGATGTGCATGATACGCGCTCAGCCATCAGGAGCCCTCGCCTGCATAGCAAGCTTGTTCTCATCACCCTATCGCCCCTGCTGTCACCCACTTGCAAGACATCGATGCTGCTGCACTGTCACACCCCACTGCTGCCCCTTGCAGGCGCACCCCGACATCCTGGCATCTGCCGTGCAGCTGCTGTCCCTGTTGCCCCAGCCGTGCACGTCCACAGCTGGCCGCCTGGTGGGCGCACTCACACACCGCCTGCACTGGTTCAGCGACGAGCAGCTGGTCGCGCTGGTGGGCCCTCTGCACAGGCTAGCGGCAGCACAGGCCCGGTGCGTGTGGAAGTGGTACGCGCGCCAAGGCCTGGAGCCTGACCCTGAGGTCCTGCGCCTGCTGGGCGACCCACCACAGGAGGCAGGTGGTGATGCTGCCACCCCTGCAGCAGCAGCAGTGGCAGGTGGAGGACGGGCAGGCGGGGAGGCAGGGCTGGGCGCTGGTGATGCACCACAGGTTGCCGGTGCTCTTCCGCAGCTGGAGGTCCTGGTGCGTGGCGTGGCTGCACCCCACCCCATGATCCATGAGCTCACAGAGGGCTTTGCCTCCTACCACTGGCACCTGTACCCGGCCCGGGCCCCTCCCCTGGATGAGAGCTTGTGCGAGGGGCTGGATCTGGCCGCACGCATTGGCATACGCATTGCGCACTACCTGAGCAGCCACAGCAGCAGTGCCTCATCAACATGCTCACCAGGAGGCAGCAAGGAGGACCAGCTGAAGGCGGCTGTGAGGGCACGGCTGGGGATGCTGTTAGATAATTGAAAGCACAGAGGACGAGGGAAGCCACACATGGGTCATGCAGGGTGTGGCACACTGTACGTGTAAGCCATCTAGCCATGGGTTGCGAACGGTTTGGAAAACGACCAGCCACGGGGTTGATGTGGCACCACAACATGGCGCCATGTTGTTACACATGAAGATTGTTGGAAGGTCTCCTGTAGACCGTACCCAACCAAGGTATCGCGTGCTCCCAGTGTAACAACAACACATGGTGATGCACCCTTGCACAAGTTGCACATGCACAGCCACATGACAGCTGCAAGGCTCCGGCGCCACATCACCCCTCCTCCTCCCCCTCCTCCCCATCCTCCCCATCCGCCCCGCCCTTGCCTGCCCCGCCCTCCTTCTTGCTGCCCGCCTGCACCCAGCCGGTCGCCACCCACAGGTCGTACATGCGCAAGCAGCGCGCGGGGTCCAGCCTGAAGTAGGTGCGCGCCTGTGTGGGCAGTGTGCGCGTTATAGCAGGCATGTTGTTGCTGCTGCTGTGGTGGTGGTGGTGATGGTGGTTGCAATGCTCATGATGTGCAGCATCGTGTGCGGCGGCGTTGTGGGTCAGAAAGACATGCACGCAGGCCAGCACATGGGTGGGTTTGCGGAGGCAGCTAGGGGCGAGCAGGGCAAAAGATCTGAGATGGGGCGCCATAATCCCGCCATGATCCCGTAGGTGCATGGCGAACAGAGACTGCACGCGCAGATGCACCCGTTGCTTACCCCACCACCCCACCACAGCTCACCTCTGTGCGTGTGACCACGCCGTTCTTGAGCCCGTCCCGCAGCATCATGTCCTTCAGCGCCAGGTAGTGCGCGGGCAGCATGCGCGCGGTGGCGCACAGCTCACGCTCCTTGCCACTCAGCAGCTCCACACCAGGCAGCACGCTGATGTCCAGGGCCACCCCCCTGCGCGTGCGCCACGCAGCCAACGCAGCCGCCGCCTGCCTGTTGCCGCCTGGGGGTGGTGCAGTGGCCGCGGTCGCTGACATGGGCGCTTCCCCATCTTTCCCGTCTGCGTTGGCACTGGCAGTCAGGAGCCCGCCCAGCAGCAGTGACCCTGGCAGGGGGGCTGTCAGGGGGTGGGCGCCTGGTGTGGCCAGCCCAGTCCCTGTAGCCCCAGTGCCCCCCCCTGTGTCGCCTGCTGCGCCCCCCTCGCCCACACCCGCTGACGAGGGACCGGGTGTCTGTAACCGTGCCACACCCAGCCCTGCGTCCAGCAGCCCTGCTGCCCCCGGCTCCAGCTGCGCGGCAGCTGCCTCTGAGCTGGCCGCAATCCCTGCCGCCGCCGCCGCCGCCACTGACATGGCAGCTGCGGTGGGGTCCTGAGCGCTGGAGGACACACCAAGTGGCGGTGCAGGCAGCATGCCCCCCAGACCTGCCTGCTGTGCCTGGTTGCGCCTGCACAGGTATGGTGGCCAGGTTGAGGGGTCATGGTAAGGTGGAGGGGCTATGCGCAAGGTACACACGTCGCAGATGTGGGTCGTGGATGCGGGCGGCACATCTGTTGAATGTGGGAACGGCGGGGCTTGCAGACGCAAGCAGTTGCTGGGAGCAGATGATGCGATCGTAGCAGGCCGCAGTGGCGCCTCGCGCACTACTGTTACCGCAAGACGCCCATCCACACCAGCTGCCAGCTAACAAGGTTCACGAGGCCCCGTTCAGCATGAAACATGGACATGAAAGGCACAAGGCAGCTCCACAACGTCAGGAAAACCCCTGTTGAGCGGGCACACGCACTTGCGCCGCTGCTCGCTCTCATACATGTCCACCTCGTCCTGTGTGCGCAGGCCCAGCCGCCGGTACTCAGCCAGCTCCTACAACGGCACAACAGAGGGGACACATCCACGGGACACATCAAGTGATTAGCATTCCAGTCAGAGGAACAAGTGGACAGTGACGTGGCGCACAGTGCAGTGCAGAGCGGACAAGCGCACAAGTGGCGCAGAGTGCCAGGAGGCAGGAGGCAGGAGCATTGCAAACCACGATTGCAAACCTGGCAAACGAAGCATACTGCATGCCCCATGCGATCCAATCCTGGAGCACAGACCAAGCTGCAGTGCACCACCGTGCGACGTGCCACACCTGCAAACGCGCCCGCAGCCGCTGCTCCAGCAGCAGGCCCTCCACAAACTCGTCATGCTCCTGGGGTGAGCTGCGGGCGCAGAGTGCAGCAGGAGTGATGGCGGCGGGCACCTCTGTACACACGGTGGGGCTCGAGACACGTCAGGACAATCAAGATACATACACACGGACCCAGCTGGGACCACTGTGCTCCTTTGCATCACATGTACCTGTAGGTAGGCGTTGCATGCTGCACTTGCAGCTCGCCCCCCCCCCCTCACCCCTCCCTGCTTCAAACAGAGACTGCGTGGTCACCCCATGCGAACCAACACCAGGTGCGTGCAGGGTTCCAACCATCACGCGTGCATCCTCACGGGCCTGCGGGGCTGCGAGCACACACCTGTAGCGCGCAAACACACGCAGCCGCGCGTGTGTGTCACGCTCCGCCGTGTTGCGGCGCCGCTCCAGCGCCTGCACCTTGCGCATCGACAGCAGCCCGTGGTCGCGCAGGAAGTTGCGCCGCGCCTCACGCGCGTCCAGCCGCCTGCACGCCACACACACAGCATGTGCAGCGCATGCGGGTGCGTTGCACGTGTGTTGGAGCAGTTGGACCGCAGTCATCTGGTGCACCAGGACCTGAGTGTTCGGGTTCCAGCTTCCAGTCCTTCAAGGGAACCAATGCGACAGCCCTAGGGACAAAGGTGGTGAGGGCGATTGGAAGAGATGGGGGACACAGTGATGCCCCGCCCCACTTGATGCCTGTGCGTGTCCATGGTACCATCCCCGGCCCCAGCTTGTGCAGCAACCCTGTGGCTGTGTGGGGTGTGGCAGCAGCCCTGCGCCCACCTGTTGTAGATCTCCAGGATGCGCAGCTTGAGTGCGCGGTCCTCCTCCGCGTCCAGCTCACTGAACTCCATGTCAGCGATCATGACCTGCAGCCGCCACACCCCCGCCATGTTGGCATGGTTGAGGCAGCCACGTGACATGACGACGTGGCAGTGCTGATACCAATGGGATCTGCGCAGCATTTTGCTCACCCAGCAGCTGCAACATGCTGCAACATTGCTTGGAGCATCTACCCGACCTTGTCCTTGTCCACAACCACAGGGGCAGCAGCTAACGAGTGACAACTATTGCTGGCCACAAAACGATGCACCATGTTGGTGAGTGTGTCTAGTCAAGCACCACACCTCTGCATCCTGGTCGTACTCAGGGTCAAACTCATAGCGCTTTGCATGGAAGCCCATTGCGGAGTCTGACTGCGCGCTGTTGGTGTGGTAATATGGCGACTGCGCGCGCGTGTGTTGCGTACAACAACAAGAATGCTCATCAGCTTCAGCCTTCCTGAGGGTGTCTGCACAGTTCTGTGTAGTGTTGCTATGCCAGGAAAGTAAGGTGCAGCTACTGCAAAGCTGCCTGCATGCACTTGCACCCAATCAACTCAGCCAGGACCGAGCACATGCATGAGTGGATGTGGATCTGCATTGGCCGGCTGGCAGCGTGTGCCACCGAGTGACACTGCGCCTCTGCAACCTTACACCCTAAACCACACGTGACCTCGCTTCAAACCACGCACTGCACAGGCCCCAAACCCAACCGCACCTGGTGTGCGGCAGCTGCTTGCTCATTGCCGCCTTTGGTGCCTTGGCCGTCCTTGGCCCCTGCCACCTCTTCCTCCTCCTCCCCATCCTCCCCACCCTCTGCGTAGTTCCCCTTGCGCTTTGGCCGACTGCTGCGCCGCAACCTGCTCCCCTCCGCTGCTGCCGCCGCCGCCGCGTCCCCTGCAGCTGGTGCTGCGGCGGCGTCAGCGGGTGTGGCCACTGCAGGTGCACGGTCCGATGCTTCTGCTGCCGCAGTGCTGGGGCCAGCACCTGCAGCCGGCCCACCTGCCGCGGTGGCCTCACTGGCAGGGCTGGGCTCATCCCCCAAGGGGCCCGCGTGCAGCGTGCGCCCTGTGGCCGCGGTCTGCAGCACACACCAACCAACACACGCACACGCACCCATGAGCATGGCATGCACAGCATACGGGTCATCCAGTGCCTCTTAAGGCCCAGCCTGGGCCACCCTTATGCTCGTCACACCCCACAATCACAAAGGGGATATGCAGGGCCGATGAGCCCACGATCGCCCCGATGTGGGCGCTGCGCCGCATGTGGGCTAGCGATGCAGGCCTGTTGTGTGGTGCCTGCCACCCCCCAGCTGCACCCTCACCGCGTGCGGCTCCACGGCCACCTTGACTTCCGGTGATGGCACCTCGGCCGCCTTGCGCTGGCGCTTGGCACCGATGGCTGCGGCCTTCTGGCCCTCACTCAGGTGCTCACCCTCAGGGGGGACCACACCCTCCACATCCATGCCGTCCACACTGCCCTCAGCCTTGGGGGGGCCCTCCGCGCCTGGCTCCACCTTGACACCAGCTGCATCCACCTGCGTCGTGCAAAGGGCCACGTGCGTGTGTGGTACGCACGCGTTGGGGCCACACAACACGCACCAAGCTTGCAAAGGCAGGTGCATCAGGCCTGAGGTGTCGGCCATGTGTGGACGCCTGAACCAAAGCGCTTGCAATCCATGAGCACCAGCCGTTTGTGCAGTGCCCCCACCTGCATGGGCTCAGCCTTGACCTCCACCTCAGTCTTGGCATCTGCCCCTGACACTGCGCCAGGTTGAGCGCCTGATGTGCCACCCTGCTCCACCTTGATAGCTGCAGTGGCACTGAAGCTATCTGGTGGGGGTGTGCCACCTTGCCGCCGGATCTCTGCTTCCACAAGCTGCTGCTTCGATGCCGCATGTGCCATACGTGCCTGGGCGCTGAAGCCAGCCTGTGCATGAGCGAGCATGCACTCACAGGGTGTGGTTCCAGTGTGTGACCTGCTCTGCCACATGCGCAGCACACTACGAGCTTGCGGAGCTGCGGTTGCATCATTTGTGTGCAACAAGAGGTTTCAGGGCAGGTGCGCTACAGTGCAAGTGCCTGACCCACTGCCACCCAGCACCCACGATCATCTCAGGCGGCAACATCGCCATCTCTGGTGCTGGCATGGCCAGAGGGTAGGTGTCCACGTCAATATAGATGGCAAAGTAATGCGCCTGCATCAGCGGCCAGGGCACATGATAGCGGTGAAGCATGTGCGTGGTGGCCATGTGCAGCGCCCGGCATTATCACATACAGCAATCTCAACATTGTTCAATGGCTGCTGCGGACGTGGTGACTTCTGCGTTTTGCATGCTTGCGTACCTTGCACTGCTCTGCTGTCTTGCTGGGCCCCACATGCTCCGCGACAGCCTGCCAGTTGCCCATGCCATACATGTCTATGGCCTCAAGCAGCAGCTGCTCCTCGTCCGTCTGCCCAGCACCATGGTGGCAGCGGTGCATGCACGTCGGCATACATGCGCCCATGTGCATGGCATGCAACAAAATGCATAGTGCACAAAACACATCAAACACAGCACAAAACCCATGCACCCATGTTTAGCGTGAATTACGTACCCCCCAATCCGGATGGAAAATGGGAAAGCTGAAATTGTCCAAGACGCGGTAATCATGGTCGTTCTTGTGCGGATTTATTTCAGCACCAACGGAGAAGCATTCTAGACAGAGGTCAAAGTCAGGACAGATTGCACATTTGATGCGCGGAGTGTTTGAAATGTCCTTTTGACAGTAGTTGCAGTGATAAAGGGCCCTGCAGAAGAGGACAGATTCATGTCAAGTGGCAACCCAACAAGGGCATGTATAATTTGCGCAGAAACACGCACCGGTGATGTTCTTGACCTGATCCTTTATTCGAGACCTGCTGCGCTTGCGCTTGCTTCCTGCGCTTGACCCGCCCTGACTCCTTCTGCTCAGACATGTTCGTCGGCCGAGCCTGCTACATTATCGCGTGCCTTTAAGACAGGACATTACGACGAGCCGTCAAATGTGCGCACCGAAAAGGCATGTACATCATGGGTAGGTGATGCATGGATGCAGAATGAGCATGCACTGCTGCTCGTGTACGTATGCCCATACAACTGTGGGTGGCTTTACAAGGTGCTGTGTAGTGGGATGGTGGCCCCCCAAAGACCGACTGGGGTTGACGTACTGCTGGTACTGGTGCCAGGTACTTAGATTTCGTAAATACCCAGCCAGGGATGTGCGCACATGACTGATGCACACGTTTTCCACAGCTATGAGGTTGCATTACTCACAACGCTGCTCTGCTGTGACCTGTTTCAATCACCTGCACAATGCGCCTACCCACGCTTGAAGCGTAATCCATCGGCATGGCACCAGCGGTATTGAGATGAGTGTGCAGGACACCAATCGTTCTCAGCTTGTCAGAGGTGCCAAGCTGAAGCTGTAAAGTGCATCCGAGGGAGAGTTACAATCTGCTGTGTGTCAGATTCCTGTGCCTCCACCCATCCCGGCAACAGCCCCCGCAACCTGTTCAGCCAAATTGTCACATGATGTAACTGCTACAGACGTTGCACACCCTGGGCTTTTGGATCATCGGACGTTGACGAAGGCTGGCTCGTGGATTGGCCGCACCCACTTCCAAGCCTACAGGCTGATCTTGCCACTTGTTCTGACTATGGTTCTGACTCATAAAGACCTAAAATGGGCTTACAAGATGGCAGCGCCAAGACAGCTAGTGATCTGGCATACTAATATGGTGAATCCAAAAGCTGCAAGAGCGTGCTTTTGTCAAGGATTTTGAAGAACTCAACTCAACTTCCAACCACCGCAATACATGCTGGTACAGAGTTTAACCAGCAAATCCGCAATACTCCTACAGAATCTCACGTCATACCCAACTTGCTATGATAAACTGGCGGTCAGAACAGGACCACCGTCTTCCCCACGCATGCATTGCCTGCTCCCCACCGGCACATGATGCACACTGACACATCGCTGATGCACACCGTGCCGTGCAGCTCAAGGAACATGTGTTGCACCCATCCTGCACTTGCATCAACTTCTCCCTGATCATTTACTGGCGGGCATCATGACTGTCAGTGGGTTCGGGATGCGTCAGCTGCAAACTCCCCCAGCTTTTTCATATCTTTGATGACCTGCACAGGCATACAACCAAGCTGGTGGTATGTCACTGTGATACTTCACAGCCAGACAGTACTTTGAAGCATCGTTGTGTTAACTCACCACCTACATGCCTCTTTTCAAATGTCATTGTAGAGCCTTGAGTAGGACATAATGATAAGCAGCCCTCACATGAGAATGCAACCATGTCCGTGTGGCATGTTGTGGTGCTGCTGTGTCAGAGCATCAATATGACGTGAAATGCACTCAAGTCCATTGCATCCACATACCTCCTGCAATGCTGCTGATCTACCCTTGATGGTGCGCCTGCTGAACACCTCGTACTGCAGCACATTTGTCATGATGCACACAGCATGTCACAGCTTAAAGTGCAGCACGTGCTCTATCGTCTATGTCAAAGTTCAAGCGTGCCACACACACCTGCATCGTGCACCTGCATGGCATGCAAAATGCACAATCAGCCTGCCCACGCACCTTGTCATCATCATCATCTGAGCCCTCATCATCTGTTATGCCTGTTCTTTCCTCCTCTTGCTGCTCTCTATCATTCTGCTTGCTGCCTATCCGCTCCAAATACCTCTCTGTCAGGCCCTTCACCTCTTGTGAGTTGTGGTCTTCCTTTTCTTCATCTTGATCACCTGTTTGTTTCAAAGACGTTGGCGGAGGTGACGCTTTGGGCTGGGGTTTTGTAGAAGGTAAAGGGGCACCTGGCTTTTGGGGTTTTGAAGACATCGAAAACTCCCCAGTTGGTAGGATATCGAACGTGTTCACAGCCTGCGGCTATCTCTAACTGCTTCAACAAACATTATGAGTGTACTTTTCATCTCTGACACTTAAACACAATGAGTATGCATGAACGCTTCATAAGCGGCATCTCTAAGTATGTTCCATCATGTAAAGCAGGAGCACCCGCAGATCGAATGTGTTCCAAATGTTTGTGATGCTGTATACATATCTAATTACTTGCAACTATGTGGGCCTGCGCGGTTGTACTGCTTGTCAGTGCCTTTTGCGTCCCAAGATCTCATGGCTCAGCAGCAGCAGCAGGATACCGACGTGAGCTCCTAACTACGGGGCCCCTTGCGTCTAGCTCAGATGGTAGCAATGCTGGGTCTGGCAGGCCCGTGCGAATACCCGTCGTGTTGGAGGAAGACGAGGAATCATGGTCAGCCAAAATCAGGTATGGTGGGGGGGAAGGGCCAGGCTGTGGTGGCACCCATCATCACATGCATATCGCAGCCTTGAAGCATGCACCATGCAAGCGTGTTCACTTGAGGTTGAAATGCTGAGTGACGTGTTTTGCTGCTAACTTGAACCCAAGGATGCCCAACTCGCATCAGAATGGGACAACAACGGAGCAGCCCTTCTGGGCACACCCCCTGAAGAACACCAAGGTGCGGCCATGGCGGCGGGAGCATCTGTTGCGCGGCCTGCTCGCCTTCAACCACCAGCAGTTCAGGTGGGCCGTGGGTTGCTTGCCGGGGCACTGCACATGGCTGGCCCTGCTCTGTCGCGCAGAACCCAGACTTCTTCACTCATACTCAAGTGCCTGTAAACGCTGGCATCGTTCGAGTCTGGATTGGATTCAGACTGGTTTTGTACACTCACCGCGCTCCAGCTGCAGCGGATCCCGTGCAGCAGCCACTGTCATAATCCCTTGCTGCCAATACGTGCTGCCGACACAGACCGATGCTGGAGCGGCTGAACAGCAGGCTGCCCGTCAACGTGATTGCATACGGCTCCTCGATTGTGCAGGTGCGCTGAGTCAGGTGCAGCGTGTGGGTACGCAGCACACACCACAGCTGTCAGGCTGGTGGATCAGCAACTGGGCACGGGTGGGAGGACATGTGCACTTGGTTGCCTGTCGCCTGGCTGCAGCGCAAGTGATGGGTGGGTACAGGTCGCAGGTGTGCCAACCAGCAAGCGGCCTTCACATGGCGGGCTTGGCGGCATGCGGTGGGCACTGCGGACCGCATGCCTGCGCTACATGGCACAGCAGCGCAGCTTGAGCCCCAACCGTTACCATCACTCCGTGTGGTTGCCGCCAGGACTCTGCGGGCTGCTTCCACACCGGCCCTGTCCAGACGCTGGCCAAGCGCATCGGTGCTGACAAGCTGCCTGACTGGCACGTCATCTACGGGTGGGTAAGGCTCAGCCTGTGGAGCAGCAAAGTGGCTGCTGGCAGTGAAAGAGCCTGCTGCAGATGCTCTGTGCACCTGGCCTTGCCTGTGAAGACGCTCACACTCAAACCCTTGCCTTTTGGTGCCAAGTGCACTGAAGCATTCCTGTCATGCATGCCTGCATCATTGTGCTACAGGATATCTGGTAAGGACTATGACGGAAGGGAGTGCTTCAGCGCAGGGCGGCCCAACTGGTGCGCAGCCGCCGGGGTGCAGGGAACTGCTGTCTGTCAGTTGGTTTGAGTGGGCGTGTCAGAGCCTGTGCACGTGACCACAGGTGCCACTCACAGGTACCACTCAGATGAGCATGCCACTCACACAGCACCGCTTTGGTATGTGGTGTGGTGTGCGGTGTGTCGTGCAGGGGCAACATGCTGCTGCAGGTGATTAATTCCACATGGCCCCACCCAGGGAACACCTTCATCAACGCAGGTGGGCTGCCAGTAGCCATGATGGCACATTGCGCACAAAACAAACACGGACACGGGGCCAGCTCAAATGCGTGCAGCTTGCAACTGCACCGCTGCAGAGGGCAGGTGTGAGCCAGCATCCATGTGTTCATTGCTGGGGCATGCAGGCCGCGCGGCGTGCAGCCTGAAGGCGTGCGTGGTGGAGAAGGGGTGCATTGAGGCCGCCCTGCCCTCCCACTTGGAGCTCATGATCCTCGAGTCCTACACGGCCACTACGGGCCTGGATGTGGGTATCATGGCAGTGCACACTGGTGTATATGTGTTCCTGTGTCAATATGGCTGTGGTGTTCATGTACCTGCACAATCAATTGGATGCTGTGCTTGAGATGCAGTCAGCCATGGTCAATTGTATGCACTGAGGATGCTGGGGCAGCAGGAGGCTGCGAGTGATGGGCCATTCGCTAACAAGCAAGCATGTTGTTGTGTTAGTTTCGTTGCACATCTGCTGCACCCCGCAGCATCCTTACCACTGTCGTGATGTGAGCCGCCGTGTCCATCTTGCACCTGCAGCTGGAGCGGCTGGTGTGGCGTGTGTTCTCGTACTACCAGGCGCAGGGCAAGCCACGCCCTGCTGTCGTGTACATCCGCAGTGGCGCCATCGCCGACGTGGGGAAGTCCAAGGAGGCGGATGCGTGCCTGAGGGACGCGGATCTGTGTGAGACGCTGTGGGTGACGCGGCATGGCAACTGCGGCTTGAACTTGATCTAGCTTGCGCACCCGGGAGTTTGCAAGGGGTTGTTTTTGCTTCATGGGTGTGTGTAGGCTGCATGAGAACGTGCGGCGCATGTGTAGCATAGCAGCGGTAGAAAGTTGACAGCGTGGAGAAAGGGCAACTGCTGGAACCATCCTGTTTGGCATGTGTGCTGAATCCGCACAGGATGTGCAAACATGCCTACCCCCACGAGCAACCCCTGCTGCCATCTGTGTCACGTGATGTGCCTCATGCGCATCTGCTGCAGGTGTGGTCACGGCCCATTCAACCACACGCTCACACCTGAAGGAGCGTTCAGGAGTCAGGAGGAGTATGATGCCGTGGCAGTAGCACAATACTATGGCTTCACATTCATCTCACACAGGTGTGGCTGCTGGCCACCAGCCATGTTGCACAACAGGACAAAAACAGACATGCCAGGAACAGGTGGCATACTTTGCACCCAAGACTCAGCAGGTGGCAAGAATCAGGCGTGCCAATGGCCGCAGGCACTTCCTGGCATCCATGTTGCGTGATGGTGTCCCAAAGAAGCTTCTGGCTGACAAGGACAAGCAGGCTGCACTAGCAGCTGCAGACGACAAGAGTTGGGGGGACATGAGCACGGTAATGGCTTGGGGAGGGGGATGGGGCTGGAGGGTCTAAGGACTTGGTGCTTGCCTGCTGCCCTGCACATGTAGGCACATGCCCAATTCGCACACCAGTATGCACTCGCATCATATCAATTCTGTCTTGTTGCCTGCCTTACCATCTGCTGCAGTGCCGGTTCTTGTCGGCCATCCACAAAGACACCATCCACACAGACCCCATAGGCAACTTGTTGCTCGTGGGTGGGTGCAGTAATGTGGAATGACACCATGCATGCGCGAGATGCATTTTTACATTATAGATTTTAATACGTGCTGCACGCCATACAGTCATTGATTTCGTGCACGCACACAAGCGGCGCAAGGCCATCCTTCTAGAGTGTGTTTTCCACAACAGTGTCACACCAAGCTGCCGCACCCTTAACTTGACGAGCACGGTCCCATTTGGATACACATGAGCTGCACTGCTCACCTGTGCTGTTGGCACGGTTCAGACTACATCCTGGATGCGCTGGCAAGCGCCCAAGCGTTCCTTGCGGCTGCACGGGGCGACGATGTGATGGTGCTGCCTGCTGCGCCTGAGCAGCCGCTGTATGAGCGCGGCCATGACTTGCCCGCCATCAAGTGGGTTGCAAACAGACAGTCTGGTGCCTCGCACACAGACATTCAATTGGGTCCGCCCTGGCTGTTGCCGCGATGCTTACGATGCTGCCTCGCTGGAGTGGTTTAAGAGAGGCTCCCTTGTTCTATTGCTGTGGCTCGTGATGGCGCACTGTTCTGTTGCAGCGCTCGCTGCGCCGCCAGCCAGCTAGCTCAGTGGCTGCCGCCAGGCAGCCTGGCAATCATCCTTGCGCCTGCACCTGTAATGTGCATGGTACGGTGCATGCATCCGTTGTGCCTCACACAGGTGCACCACAATGGTGGATGCGCGGACCGGGAACGCTCCTGAACTCGCACCAGGTTCAGCTGTAGTGGTGGTGCTGCCTGGCACTGAAGGCTGGCAGTACAGCGAGTACCAGGTGCATGGAGCAGTGCGCAAGTACAAGCCAGGCTGGTTCGCAGTACGATCTGGAGCTGTGATGCGGCTGGCACTCAGCACGGTGGGTCACTGGGCTTGAGAAAGTCATGAGTTACTAGACCGCTAAAGCACCTGTATATCACCTGGTCCATGAACTGCGCGGGCACACTTCCTGCCTGCAACCTGAAGGCCCAATTCAAAGCTGTGTCAGTTCCACAAGCAACACACCGCCTTCTGTGTCTGCCTTGCGCACGGGTGGTGTTGGCAGGTTTTCCCGGAGATGACTGAGTTCCACAAACGGCCAGGCCAGCCCAAAGATACCAACACCACCATGGTGAGTCGACTAGAAGGCAGGGTGCTTGGGCTGGTTCAGTGAGCCAAACAATGTGCAGGCCCTGCACACCCTGCACTGCTTCTATTAACGTGGACATGCCAATGGCAGGCGTGCACAGCACCATCGCAACCATGTTCAGTTTGGTGATATGGCATTTGCAGGTCTTATTATCCTATCTGGAGAGCTACGAGCACATGGGTGTTGCACGGGCACGTTGTGTGAAGAACTGCAGCTGTGCGCCAGTGGTCGTGGACGCCCACAACCCCAACCAGCATGCAAGTGTGGCTCAGACTGTAGAACTTGCAACATACCCGCCAGTGTCTCGGTGCTTGATTGAGATCGAAGTGCTGCCAGACACGAAGTCAGGGGAGCACAAGTTCAAGGTGCTTTGGGTGTCTGCGAGGAAGGGCCCTCAACACTGGACTGTGTAAGGCGGTCAGTGCTTGAACACGCACGCAATTTCAACATGTTTCACACCAGATTGTGACTGCTGAAGCAGCACAATGTGGATTGGTAGCAGTGGTGCTCACAGGAGGCAGATGGGCAGATGTCTAACAGTGCACGTTGATGTGGCCCAATGCCCCAATCTGGCACCAATGTGTGCCGCCTGATAGCAAAGCAGCGCAAGGCAGGTAAATTAGCTCCACCAAGCTGGCAGTCATGTAAACGGCAGGCCAACTGACTCGAATGGACCATGTGAGATCATGTATGAATCTGTCGCAATGCTACTGCAGACCCTCTGGGAGATGCAGAGTAACTTGGTTGAATGCTAAGCTACGTCAGTTTACCTCCGCATTAAGCTTGTGGGCGTGGCTGAGATGGCAGCAGCACAAATTCAGCTTCTCCACCTGAAGGGCATCAAGTACGTCTTAGAATTCTGGATATCAATATCCATTCTTTTGGGCAATGAAATCCATTGCAGCGCCAATGAGCATGCAAGCTGTTATGTGTGCGTGCTGCAGTGGAGCTCTTCGTGGAGGTTGCAGAGCACATCCAACAGTACCAGGGAAAATTGTGTACGTCACGGGAACGCAAGTTGTTGTAGCTGACGAGGTAGGTCGTGATCTCGGGTCGCGTGACTAACTTGGCATATCCAGCCATTTGTTTTAGCTACAGTTAAATAGTGATCGGATGTGGGATGTATTGGTTGACTTAGAAGACTGGTTGTGTGCACTCAGGCGGGACTCTCGCAGCAAGCACTACTCCGTGGACATGACACAGCCATCACGGCGTTCTCCTTGTCGGTGCGTACATGATGGAGCACATGTGCCATGGATGCTGTGTGCCCATGCAACATGGTCAAAGCTCCGCACCTGGGAACCCACAGTCACACCTGGTCCTGCCACTTGCAGCCCAACGGCCTGTATGCAGCCAGTGGCAACTCAGGGAGGAATGCAGATGTCGTGCTGTGGGACATGCAAACGCTCACAATCAAGACGAGGTGAGCCACCGGGGCGGTTTCATTTCTTTCTGTGGAATGAGCGCTTCCTTTGGGCACATGCCAGAGCTGTATCATTGCATATGGAAGCTGCCTGTGCCAGCAGTTGCACCTCACAGTCATCTCTAATTGGAGGCGCCTAATTGCTGGCACCCACACACATCAGCCCCATTGTCACCTTTTTGGCTGCGCGTGCTGCCCTGTAGGTTTGCCGAGCATGACATGGAGGTTGTGTCTCTGGCATTCTCCACCGATGATCGCCTGCTCATGTCAGCGGGGCATGAGGAGAAGTGAGTTGCTGGCGGTGGCCTGGTCTGGTTGGGCAGCAGCAGCAGGGGGGGAGGGGGCCACAGACATCTGTAGTCAGCGCCAGGCACCCACTACATATCACCCCAAAACATGCCACAGACATCACAGCTGGCAAGGGCACAGCTATGTTGTAGTTCATCCATGCTCCCTACGACATGTTTTCAAGTCCGGGGTGCAGGGCGGGGCAGCGATGGGTATCAGTGACTCCATCATCTATGCCCCAGCACGCACCCAGAGCCGCAACCACTGTGCTTTGAGTTGTTAATATAAGCTCTCATGCAACGTGCTGCCTCCCAGGGACCAGAAGCTGTTTGTGCTCGACACCTCAACGGGCAAGATTGTGGCCAAGGCTGTGCTGGAATACCGCAAGCGTGTGACCACATCTGCGTGGGCTGCACCCAAGGGCAATGTGTATGAATTTGCCACGGCATCAGACAGTGAGGTCATACTGTGGAATCTGGACCCTTACACGGGCATGCTGAGCCAGCGCAAGGTGGTCACAGGTGTGTCTGGGGGAGGGGTGTTCAGGGTTTCTTTTAGGGAAGGGGTGGCAGGCGGGGCCTCTGCGCGTGGTGCAGGTGCAGAGGCTTGTAGCTACCAGTGCTAAGCCTTCCAGTGCATACCACCTGTGCCTCATAGCTCCTGGATGTGGGCCCAGGGCCCAGGGTCCAGGCTCATGCACGCACTCGTGACGACTCCGCACCTGTCTTGCAATAGACACATCTCCCTGCCACCTTCCAGTACACATGCTTCTATGTGGTACCGTGTGGTACAAGCGGGAAGGCGGTGTGGCCCCTGCACAGCTGAGCACCTGTGCACCCACCGGCACCCACCCTGCAGGCAGCGTGCGGCGGCAGTTCACATCCATGGTGTTCAGCCCAGATGGCCAGTGGCTGTACGCGGGCACTACAACGGGGGATGTGGTGACCATCAACGTCGTGCGTGCTGCCATGCAGCTGGTGCACCCCGCATGCAGCAACGGCGTGGGCGCCATGGTGTGTTCCAGGAGGGTGGGGGTGGGGGTGCGCTGTTGGGTGGAGCAGTGCCGTGCCAATAGCAAGCTGAGCAGCCAGGGGCCTCAGCTCAGCCGTCACACCACAGGTGGAGTGCGCCCCTTCAGCCATAGGTCCAGTTGTGTAGGACTACTACAGCTGTAGTGATGGCTGCCCTGCCGGTGCTCACCACAGGTGCTCTCCTCATCGGGCCGCCTGCTGGTGGGGGGCGGCGACGGCTCCATCACACTGTTCACCAATGACCACATGTGGCGCGACATGCGGCCGTTTGCGGTCATCCCAGGTGCCCCCATCACATCCCTGTCGCCCAACGTGGATGGCTCAGCGCTCATCCTTGGCACCTCTTCAGGCAGCGTGCTCAGGTGAACTTGGGACTGGGCTGTGAGGGTGGAGAGTGCGCAAGATGTGTTGACGTGGGGTGCGTGCATGTGTTGTGAGGGGTGGGCAGCCGAGCGTGGGGGAGAGCTGTGCGCTGCTGGTTGCATGGCAGCTGCCGTGTGCTCAGTAGTCCGTGCCTGTGGCCGGCCGGGTCGTGTGCCGCAGGGTTGCGAGCGGCACGTTCGCGACGACCACGCTGAGTGCGGGGCACACGCGGCCCGTGACGCGCGTGGTGTGTAGTGCCGCCGACCCCTCGGTGTACTGCAGCGCGGCGGAGGACGGCACGGTGCGCGTGTGGTCCACCGCCGACCAGTCGCTGCAGGCCAGCATCTGGGAGGGGCCGGCCGCGGGGCCTGCGCTGTCCCTGAGCATGCTGGGGCAAGACCTGGTGGTGTCAGGGTGGGGGGACGGGGCCATACGCGCGCACTCGCGCGCCAGTGCCGCGCCCGGCGGGCAGCTGCGGCAGGCGCACTCGCTGGCGCACTCGTGCGGGGTGACGGCGCTGGCGGTCGCGCACCGCGGCCATTTCGTGGCCAGTGGCGGCGCAGGCGGTGAGGTGCGGATGTGGGACGCGCGCAGCCGCGAGATGGCGGGTCACATGAAGATGCACATGGCGCCGGTGAACGACATCGCGGTGCTGGGGGACGACGCGCACCTGCTTGCGGCGTGTGAGGACCGGTCCGTCAGCGCGTGGGACCTGGGGGCTCAGAAGTGCATGGCCACCTGGCGCCTGACCACCTCCATCCGCCGAGTGGCCGTGGCGGGCGACCAGGTCACGTTTGTCACGGGGGGCGCGGAGCAGCACGTGAGCGTGTGGGACCTGCGCGCACCTGACCCCGTGGCCACGCTGCACAGCGCGCACGATGGGGGGGAGGTGCGCGGCATCGCGGTGACGCAGCCGTCAGACGCCCCGCTGGGTGCGGTGGCCCCGCTGCTGCTGGCCACGGGCGGTGCGGATGGTGTGGTCAAGCTGTGGGACCTGCGTGCGCCGGGGCAGCAGATGCCGGGGCCCTCACCACCGCTGCGCGCCCTGGGCGTCGCGCACACGGGGGCCATCACGTCGCTGGCGTTCTCGCCCGCAGGGGACCTGCTGCTGTCGGGCGGTGCAGACAGTGCGGTTGGCACGTGGCAGCTGTGATGCGAGCATGTGCAAGATGCAGGGCTGGCCATGACTGGGCTGGATTTTTGTATGAGGGTTGGGGGTTGGGAGGCTGCTTATCGCACTGCTCTGTCGCCTGGGTCGCGGCGTGTCCAACACACACACCCATGCACCGCAACCAGGCCAAACAGTGCAGGACATGCAGGACTGGCTGACTGTTGAAGGAACATAGAGTTGGACTGCAGGGTCGTCGCATACATAGTTTTACATAAGGCACCCCACATTCATCCGTATGGTCACAACTGTGGACAACTGCCACAGGTGTGTGCTGTTCCACGATTGAGAATACGGTATGCCAGACGTCCGTGTTATGAGCCACAAGGGTTGACTGGGTTGTTCTTCTTCCGCGCGCATACCACCCACAAATGAAACAGTCATCATCATCATCATTACATGGCTTCGCGCGGTTAAACCCACGGTACCGTCCATGAGACC
>QAXD01000041.1:106443-120223 GCA_004335575.1 Haematococcus sp. NG2 | reverse complement strand
CTGCTTCTAGGGCCTCCACGTAGAGGATTTCCCCACTAGCGTTCGCTAGGCCCCACCGAAATGAAACAGTGTGGCACCAGCAACTGAAACGCACCTGCACCAGCCTCACCACTTGCATTTCAACCCTGCCGGCTGCAGCTACAGACCAGCTGAATGCTTTGGGCCAGCTGACATCACAAGCAATCCCACCACTCAACTAATGCAATACTGTATCCATTGCAGACAACACTCTCGCAGCGCAGGCCCCTTACACCCACCCCTCCCCCATGGCCCCCCTCTTATGCTGCTGCCCCTCTGGAGTTTGTAGCAGGTGCGGCCCTGCAGATCATGGGGTGCTCCTTGACGCAGTATTTGTGCCTGATGCATTTGCACATGTCCCAACACCATTGTTGTGCGCTTGTATTGAGGACCCGGGGACGCAAGGCCACATGACCATGATGCCTCCACTGCGGCCCGGTGCGCCCGCCTGTCATGATCGCATACAGCCCATGAGCCAGCGCACACATGGCAGGCGACACCACCACATGGCTTATGATGAGCGCGGGTTCCACCGCCCCAGTAGTGAGTGGCCATCAGCGGCACCGCCAGGTGTCCCCCCGCCTGCCGCCCGCCCGCCCCCACCCGCCATCAGCCCCGCAAAGATGCCGTCCAGGCCGCTGCTTGATGCCCCATCACTGGTGGACGCTGAGGCGGGTGCAGACGAGTCGCCACCATACTGCGTGGGCCATATGGTATGAACCGCGTGATGCGTGTAACAATTGATGGGAGTTATTGGTTAAGCCCCTGGCATACTGCATGGAACGTCCCACCGCACATGCAGCGCGACACAGGAACATGCAGGATGTGCGGCAGGATGGCAGGAACGGTTGCACCGGGCAGCTCCAGCAACCAGCACTGCTTTCAAGCCTGCAGCAGGCGGAGCGTGCACAGCGCAGGCAGCACGTACCCGTGCGCCCAGCAGCGGCCGCGTGCCATCACTGACGGGTGGTGGTGCAAGCGCAGGCTCCCCTGAGGGCGCGGACGCCGCCCCCCCGCCCCCCTTCAGCCACCTGCTGGCCGCCTGTGCGGCCGCTGTGCTGTACACGCGCGGTGCGGGGGGTGCAGCCGGCCCTGGTGCGGTCGTCATGGCGCCAGCGTTGCCCGCGGCAGCAGCACCTGGCGGCGTGGTGCCCTGCGGTGTGTGCAGCAGCGGCTGTGAGGAGGCAACGCATGAGTGTGCACGCGCGCGCACATGGGCATGGGCCCCGCACATGCCTGCTGCGCGAGGTCGCGTGCACAGGCCTGCTGCCGCTCAGTGTTGTGAGGCCTGATGCAAGGGCAAGCAGAGGTTTCAGTACTTGCTGGGGCAAGGACACTACCCCACACCCCTGCCCATCATTGCCTGCACGCTGCATGTAGCCGGGCGCTGAGCATGCAAGGGCAGAGCTGGCCATGCCACTCTGGCCCTCCACCTGCACGAGTTTGCTCTGCACTCTGCTTGTTCCTTGCATCTGGGAGCCCCCATGTGTCCCGTGCATGCCACCGCCACACACCTGCTCCGGGTCCAGTGTCGCCTTCTTGCCAAACAGACCGCCCAGGAAGCCACGATTCCTGGCGTTGGGCTGGCCATGCTTGGCTGCGCGGATGCAGCACACACCAAGCGATGCATGTGTGAACGCAGCACGTCGGGTGTGAACGTCTGTTTGTACCACACCCCAGCGCACACACCAGGCATTGCAGCAGGTGCAAGGAGAGCACGCAGGGCTCGCGCTGCTTGCCAGCCAAGGTGCAGCAGGGGTACAGAGCACATGGTGCAGAGTGTGTGCGCGTGTGGAGTTAACACAACATGTGCCCACCATGGAGACTCAAGTCACTCACCCTTGACGTTGGGGAAGTCCAGGTCCACATACGCTGTGTGCAGCACCTGGCCAATGGGGAAGCCCTTGAACACGGCATCTGCCTCGCGGCTGATCAGCAGCCGGCCCTGCAGCCCATGGCACAGCAGAGGGGTCACGGTGGCATGCGTGCATGTGCGTGAGTGGTCGGTGAACATATTTCTGCAGGTGTTGTTGTTGTGGTGTGCTGCTCACACCCGTGCACATGCACAATGCGTCCACAATGCACACGCACCGCCGGAGGAGCCACAAAGGGTGGCATGTGAGCAGCTGGTAATGTGACATGCAGCAGGAACCATGTGGGGGGACAGGCATGGAGGTCAACTGGTCAACATCGATCACAGCCCCAGCACCCCATCCTGCTCAGCCCATTCCAGCCCCTGGTGCCAAGCTGCAAACGTACTTATGGTGTAACCCACACCTTTTCTGTGTATTCATCGTCCACATCATCGCTGGTGAAGCGGTAGCGTGCGTTCGTGCAGCAGTTGAGCAGCTTGTCCCACAGGTCCAGCGCGGTGATGGCGCAGTGCACCACCTGCGCAGCAACGCATGGGGCAAGAGGAGGGCCAGGGCGTGAGGAGGCCCGGCAGCGCTGCAGCACAGTGTATGCCAACAGTGCTTGCACCAGGCCTGTCTTCTGGGTTGCTTCTGTTCTGTGCAAGGCTGCTGTAGAACAACATGCGCAGCATGGTTGATCGTTTCCATGCTCAGCTGGGTGGTGCTGCTGCAAAACAGCTGCAGCCAGTGCGATGGCCTGCACTGTCATAGCGGCAGCGGGGGTACCAAGCGCTGCATGCCATTCCAGCGCAGCACGCACCAGGATGACTGGCAGATACTTGTTGAGGTTGCTGATGGGCAGCACGTCCATGGACGCCATCTTTTCGCTGAACACCGTTTTCTGGCCTGCGTTCCGTGCGTATCGACGCGGGTGTGAGGCGGGTGAGCAGCATGGGCAAACCCTAGCCTGGTCACCAGACCTGCCACAAAGCACAACCACATGATTTCATGCGCGCATATGATGCAGCGCGCATGCCCACACACAGCCCCCAGGAGCCAGCTGATGCAGGCAGGCAGGATGTGAACAAGAGCACTCACAGCCGGCACACGTGTCAGCGGTCATGCGGATGATGTGGTAGAAGTTCCAGCAGGTGGGTGCAGCGAAGCGGCACATGAGCGAGCCGTTCTGCATGAGCGCGGCACCCGTCGTCGCGCGCGGCACCAGCTTGTTGTAGTTGAACGCGGTGATGCGGAAGAGCGTGTAGTAGATGCAGGCGCAGATGTAGACCAGGGGCAGCAAGGTGAGCGCCTGCACAGGGAGCACACAGCGTGCAGGACGTCCGCGCACATGAGCATGGCAGCGCCAGATGCAGGGAGCAACACGCTGGATCGCACCGGCCTCTCTGCACCATGCAGTCTGGGCGTCTTTTGTAGCCCCAAGGCCGTGCAAATCCTGCAGCAGCCTGCACAGCTGCCACCTGATCAATGTTGAGACTCAGCTACGGCGTGCCCAGCCCGCACCTGCACGCTGAACTCGTTGCCCGCATCCACGCCGTGGATCATGAGTGAGAAGGGTGACATATCGGGCTTCTTGATGGGGATGGTGAACTCACCCCAGATGATGCAGATGGAGGTGAGGACCAGGATAACCTGTGGGGCGCGTGCAGGACAGCGAGGGTGTACAGCCTGTACGCTTGCGCCGGTGGGTGGGTGGAAGGGTGGTGCGGAGTGCCCACATCTCAAAACATGACCAGCCCACCCTCATGAAGTGAGCATGATGAACATGGAGGGAAGATGCCGTGGGGTGGGCGCAGTTCCATGCAAGGGAAGGAGTCGGTGAATGACCACACCGGCCTCACAGCCAACATGAAAGGTTAACAAAAAAACTGGGGGATCATGATCTCCCAGCCGTCCGCAACATTGGGGACGGCCAGTGCACCTCAGTCAAGCCACTCACCGCGTACACCTTGTTAGCATGTGGGCGTGTGGTGACCTTGTAGATCCATGACAGGCGACCGGCAAACTTCAACCCGCCGTCCAGCACACCCACAGGCCCCAGGCTCGGCAGCGCCTGATGCGTGCACGTGACAGCAACATTTCACGCACTGCTTATGTGTCTATGTTGACTGGCAGCTGTCAGGTGGTTGTGTGTGCAAGTCACACTGGTGCATGAATCACAGCGGTTGTGCATCATCGTACAACAGAGGCCGAGGCACAAACAAGGAGGGAGCGAGGGGATGCAATGTCTCAGCTGACTGAAGACTCTGGCGCCGCATCCAGGCCTGGGTTTCATGATTTTGCATGGTTTCGAATTCTAGAGCTTCCCGCTGACGTTCCAGGTCTTTCTCCTCAACTCCACCCAGAACCCAGCCCAGCCGCAGTGCACACCGCGGCGCGCACACACAGGGCATCACGCACCGGTGGGGGGCCCACCACGTTGAGCTGCCGCGCCTTGATCACCGCCTCCAGCTCCACCGCCTCACGCACACACTCCTCGTACTGCGCGCGCGCGCCCTTGTAGTCGGCCACCGCCCAGAACAGGCGGCGGCGCAGCGCAGCCAGGCCGGCCTGCAGGAGCGGGGCACCCAACCAGGCGTAGGAACCAGTGGGTTCCCTTGCGGGATGCGTGCGAGCTGCGCTCGTGTTGACAGAGGGTGGAGGAGAGCATCAGCATGATGGGGCGCGTGATGGAGAGCGGCACCCAGGCAACATAGGAGGGCAACACAGGAGGGCGCAAGGATGAGCCGTGTTGCTTGCTCCCCATGATAGGATGGCATGAGGTCACAGGAGCGCTGTGCACCAGTTCCCAAGCTCAGAGGAGGAGGGGGAGGAGGGGAAGGGGAAGGAGGAGCAGGGGAAGGGGCAGGGGACGCTGTACACAAGGTGAGCCACAACAGGATGCACTGCAACCACCACCACAGCAGTCACACCTTGTCATAGTTGTACTCCAGGTCCTGCGCGCTGAGGTGCTCGATCTCAACACTGCGCTGCGCCAGCTCGCTTGGCTTGATAGGGGACTCCTTCTCTGCAGGGGCCGAGGGCCAACAGCAGGCGTGTAGCACCTCGCAAATTTGAGTGAGGCTTGCGCGCCACTTTGAAGATGCCAGCCCCTGCCCGGCATCCCCACCCACTTACCCCTCACAGCTCAGCCTGCATGCACTCAACCAAGTCACTGGCTCCCACGCGGAGGCTGCATGACTGGCCGTGCCGAGTAGTCACAGACCAGTTGGCTGCATGGATCTGCACACCTCACCCGCGCACAGCCAACAGGCGACTGGACCCCCGCACCTGCAAAGTCGCAAACAATATCCATGTACTTGCGAAGCGGGTCGTGGCGGCGCATCTGGCGCTGGTTGGCATATATGATGGTGATCACAGTCTCCAGCTCGTGGGTAGCCTTGATGGCAGCCTCAGCGAACTTGCCAACTCTGTCGTGTGCGGAGGTTGCGGGCACAAGGTATGCCGTTGTCTTCAACTCTCAGCCTGATGCGAGATACACCGTCTACATGCATCAAGTGTTGCCGTCCCGTGCCACATACACGCACGATACCCCTCGTCACATGCCCATCCACAACACCCATATGTGCAAGCCGCGCCTGCCCCCCCCCCCCCCCCCCACACACACACACACACACCTGTGTGCCGTCCACTTCAGCATGATGGCTGGGTCAGAGCTTTTCCACAGCTGGCGGGGGATCTCCACCAGACCATAGCCCATCAGCAGGATACCTGAGCACATATGCATCATACAGGGTGCAACTCAACCATAGGATAACAACATGTTTGGTTTACGCGGCCCTTTTGGCAATGCTGTGCCGCGCATGCCAACGTCATGCAGCAGCAGACCGCCTTGGTGGGCATGCAGGTCAATTCAGGGTGATCTGTTTATCTGGATCAGTACGCATTACACAGCAGTGATACACCGCATGCGTAAGACGCAAGGCACGCACCTGTGATGAGGCCGAATGCGTTAGAGAGGCCAATACCCAGGCCTATGAGGTCGCTGAACTGGGTCTTCTTAAGGATAACAAGAATAAGGACACCTGTGTCAGCCAAGCCCAGCAGCAGCAGCAGCAGTTCCAGTGAACAGGTGCGTCACATACACGCTCACATGCCAGGGTCACGACAACATGAGCTGTGGCTCCTGCTGGTGCCAAGTGGGATATCATGTCCCATTCCCCACCCCGCTTTTGTTGCCAGCGACGACCGTGAATGCAGAAGCCTTCAGTGAAGGTCACCTTGGGCACTCACCAATGATACCCAGCGCCCCAACTGAGCCATACAGCAGCGCATTCTCCTTCACGCTGGTCCACGCGCGTGCACGCCTGCTGAAGTCTCCCGCCTCAGAGTACACCTGGTAGAAAGGCAGTACGAGCCATGTGGCCAGCTGCGTCGACCTGCAGCCAGCGCAATGTCACATGAAGTGACACAGTCAGCGCATCCAGGCTTCAGCATGGCGCAGCAGCTCAGTGCATCATGCACATAGACTTCCTATTTTGTCCACTGTCTCCTGATACATCCCACAGTAGATGCACGCATGCACCACCCCAAGCTCTTGACTGCCACTGCCCTACGCACCAGTAAGCGAAGTTCCACATGATACCGATGGGCCCACGCATCTTGGTCATGTGCGCCAAGGTTGCCCACACATCCACGGGCACCAGCGCAACCACGCACATGGACGTCAGCCATGCGTACGCAGTCGCTATACGAATGATCCACTCCACGTGCTTCTCAGCATAGCGCTTGATGCTGCATGGCGAAGGGCAGACAGCGGCACACATCTTGAGTTCTTGGGGTGCATGCAGGGGCACAACACAACACGAAGCAGCGCATGCGGCACGCCTGTTGCATAGATGTCGACGTGAGTTATGCATTAAGGTCCCGTTGTTGTGCGATTGCTGAACTGTTCAGCATGCACAGCTGTCTCGCATGGTCAATACAGCATCATGCTGGGTCAAATAGCCAGCTGCATGGCAGCAACCCTTGTTCAAATGCCAGCACACCCAAAGCTCACAGCAGCACGATTGATACGCAGATGCAGATGAGGGAGATGACAAAGAACGTCCACATCGGTGCCAGGTGCTGCTCGAGTCCAGGTTTCGCTGATTATCTGGGTGCTCAACACTGTTGTAAAGGCGACTGATGATCCATCGAACCTGCTTCCCGACCTTCCTCAGGTATCCGGGGACCTGCTGGAATGCATGTGTCCAAACTCAAGCCCGCGGTATCAGCGGTGAAGCAATCTCACCAGGACGCGAGGCGGTGGTCGCGTGACTTTGGCCCCAGACCTCTCTTTCCACGAACCTATGAACCACGAACCCATGCGCTTGTGCTGCTGAGCGCCTTCTAGAGCTAAGCAAAACTTGTTTTTGAACTACTGTGTCACCGCTGCAGCCTCGCTGGACAGTAGGAGAACAAGTTTTTGCACACAGTCTCTGGGCTGTCTTCATGCCCTCAGATGTCAATGCGGGCTTCGCTGTTAAATACAAAACCAGGGCTGAGCTGGAAAACACCCCGAGCAGGCGAGATGGCATTGACGCACAGAAGGAGCTCTCCTTCAAGCGCCATACCCACCTCTTCATTAAGAAAATGAGCGACCTCCTCAAGCTGTGGGTGGCTTGAAGCTAGTTGCAAACATGCAGGGCATGAGCTGCAACGAAGCCAGCAACCTTCATGCGCCCTTGCAGGAATGGGTTCACATGGCAGACTGCGCTCATGTACATAGAGCTCTTTTATTCGAAGCGCTCCTACACTAAGAACGACCGCTACGTGAGTGGGCCTGTGGGGTCTTCATGCGCGCATGGTTGCGCAGCATGCATGCGGCACCACAATGCATGGTGTGTGCCCCTGCCACCCCTTGCACACACCGGAGCTGGCGTGCTGTGGTGTGTTGCTCACCATGCAGCTCCTGGCAGCTGCTGCTCTCTTCCTTGCGGCCAAGGCCGTAGATGGGCCACGGCCTGTTGCCCATGTGGCTCTTGCATTCTTGAAGACTAAGGCTTACAACAAGCCAGACGAACTGGCCGCCATCAACAAAGAGCCGGTGCGTCGCACCCCGGTCAGGGTCGCGCGACAGTTGCTGTTGCTTGCGGCACCATCGGTCAGGCCTGAAGCCTTCCGGGATTGAATCTCGCCCTCCTTCGTTCGCACGTGTTGTAACAGGAGCGAAAAGTCAGGGAGTCGGGAATGGTTGAAAACATCATCTTTGCGGAGCGGGCACTTTTGTATACCCTAAACTTCCAGATCAAAATGGACTTACCTCACGGCTACATGGACAAGCAGCTGTTGCTGCTAGGCTTCAAGATTTATCCTCTATCTCCAGACTTGCCCTGCGCCCAGCGGGCGTGGCACCATGCGAGCAACAGGTGTGCACCAGATACCGACTTTTGGCACGAGTCGAGTGTGGTGCACCAAGAAAAATGTGTTCTTTTGAGGCTCCATTGCTCTGCTTGAACGCAAGAGGTTATGTATGCAAGATCTGGCTATGGCTGTGCGCTGCCATGGTGGTGTGTAGCCTGAAGACAACACTCCCCATCCAGTACCCTATGGCCAAGATCACTGCAGCCAGCATCTACAAGGCGTCGCAGGAAGCGGGTTTTGAGCTGCATGTGCCTGAGGACAAAGACTACTTTGAGTACTTTGACATCAGTCAGCACTTAGTGGATGGTGAGTGGTGCACTGTGGTGCTGGTACCTAGCACAGATGCATGTACCCATCCATGCTGCAGTGCACCTCACGTCCCTGCTGGGTCATGCGGGCCATGCTGCCGGCTTCATACATTGCAACTGCCTTTGGAGCCTTGCGCTAAACATGTACGTTGATGGGGTGGTGGCTGCACATTGCAGACATGTTTGACCAGCTTGCCCAGGCAGGTCTGCTGGACCCCTATGAGCCAGGGGCGGCACCAGCACAGGCAGATAACGCTGGCATGGAAGACATGCTGCCCCCGCAGCGCACCAGCATGAATGGTGCAGCGGACGTCAGCCAGACAGCTACCGAGTCAGGGGCAGCACACAGTAGGCAGCCCGCACGACCCAGCCAGCCAAGTGACGCACAGGGGCATGGGCAGTCGCAGGTGGGAAAACCTGCAATGAGTCAGCAAGTGGAGCACGCTCCATCCATTGAGGAGGGGGAGCTGCTGGATGATGCTGTGACGTCCGTTGCAGCGCACGGTCCGCAACAGCTGCACCAGGCCGCTGGCAGCGAGCGAGAGCAGGAGCAGTTGGGAGGGTCCAGCAGTCAGCAGGGCGCCGCGCAGAATGTCAGTCAGCCTAGCGCGGAGCTGTGTGCAGGCGCAGCACAATGTGAAGCAGGCGTCACAGGGAACGTGCACGCAGCATCGACATCAGCCAGTGGCCGGGAGCACCTGGAGGACTCGGCAAACGAGGGGGTTGCGGGGGCGACAGTTACGGCTGCTGGCGCATGCTCTGATGTTCAGGAGGCCACGACAATAGGCCTGGCTGTGGCAGGGCAGCGTACATCATGTGCAGCTGAGGGCGCAGGAGAGGAGCATGCAGCAAATAAGAAGCGGAGGTCAGCGGAGGTATCAATCACGGAGCCGGATGGCTTAGCTCATGCTGCCAAATGTGTGCGGGTGGCATGAGGGGGCCTTGTGAGTGTTTGTCGTTAATGCGTTGTCGTTGTTGTCCCCAGCCTGGCGGCAGGGTGGCACCCAACTGCACCTTACAGCGGGTGGTGTTGCCCCTGACACCTGCTGCAGTGCTGTACAGAACTGTGTGTGGACCGGGAGATGGCTGGGCATCTATTTTTGAAAACCACAAAAAATTCTCATTTGAGCCACTGCCATGCGATGCGTTGGCCAGGATTGCGATCATCATTTGTTAATAACAGTTCACTTGCAATTGGGGGATGCTGCCCCGTGCCAGTTTCAAAGTCAAGACCAGTATTCACGTGCTCACGAGTAGGCATCTTGCATCTGATGTGTGCTCGAGTCCTCCCTTTTTTGTCTCTTCCCACGGGCTGGGTCCGTCTATTGATGCTTCCTTTGCGTCTGTGCCAAGGTCACGTTCCTCTATTCCGGCTGTACACTCGCATTGTGTAACGCCTGTCCTTACAAATGATTCTTGTGGGCCGCAGCAGACTCCATGATAAATCCCAAACAGATGCAACGCAAGAGTGCGCAAAAAAGGGAGGTGAGACGGAGTCCATGGCAAGGTTGGCGACCCCATTTGCAATTGGGCTTTGTTCACATGAATAGCCCAGGTCCATGAAAGGTGCAGGCTGCGCAGGCACCTCAGATCTTGCCAGTCCAGCAGACCTGAGGCGCTCTTCATCGTCAAAACGTAGCTCATATGTTATGCATGGCTTGTAACCGTCCGTGAGGCCAACAGCTGTGCGGCAAGTCTGTCCCACTGCACTGTGTGCTGGCAGATGCGTTGCACCCTGATGCCTTAGTCCGAGCACAGTCAAAACACCGAATGCATGATGGTGTCACTGCATGCCCTGCACTTCCGCAGCAACATCAACCAGGGTGGCTGCAGCAAAAACCAAGAACAGGCCACCACCCATGTACTGCAGGAGAGTGGGGCTGACATAGCGTGTCAGCACGGACCCGCCCGCAACAGCCAGTGCTGTTGCCAGCCCATGGCCAGTCACTGCACCGCCCACCACACCTGCAGGGGTCAGGCCCGAAGGCACATGTTAGGAAGTGCTGATTGTGGTAGGCGTTGTGGGTACCCAACCTGCTGCACCTACTGCTGTCCACGTGTGCATGCAGCTCGCAATCCTGCATCCGAGCCCTGTGCATTCACACCCCTGGTGAACCCCATGACCTAATGGTGATGATGCTGCGCCCAGTGCGATTGTGGCCAGGAATGACTTGTCGCCCCACTCAGCAGCAAACACAAGTGTGAAGGTAGACAGGATGAGCTTGATGGTGTCAGCTGCAGTGACGGATAAATACATGCAATGGACATGCCGATTGAGCACGGTCACACCACACACATGGCAGATTGAGATCACACTTTCTTTACATACACATACCACCGCACGTACCAAGCGTGCGAAACAGAAGATGCAGCATGCAAATCACAGCCAGCTTACAGCCTCTGGTTGGGATGCCGCCGGCACAGCATGCAAGCATATGCATGCGCACCAGACGAGATGGTCCCCACGACCTCCTCTGCCTCTTGCTGCTCCTCTGCCTGATCCTCCTGAGCGTCTGCTGCACCCTGTAGCCATGAGCAGGTGGGTATGTTCATGAAAGCATTCACCATGCGCTGCCATGCATGATGCATCCTTGTACCTGCAGGGTTTGGATGCCAAACCAGATGAGCAGTGCTGCCGCCAGGATGTCGTCGAAGGGCAACTTGGCCAGCGGCGAGTCCCCCAGTGGCACTAGCTCGTCAATGGTGTGCAGTGCTTGACCCAGCAGGACAGATACCACAGTCATCACAGCCAGCGCTCCAAAGGTGCCCGCAAACACAGCAGGCCGCGAGTTCTTGAGAGCCAGTAACAATGCGATGAAGAAGGTTTTGTCCCCAATCTCGCTGAAGAAAATGAGCAGGAAGCCAGACACAAAGCCCTCCCGCAGCTGTGAATCACCCACGATGCCTGCGCAGCAACATGACGTGTGGATCTGCGGCACTGGCGCTCACGACATTGGTCCATCAGGAGGCTGACACACACCAGGAATCACAAGCTTGCCCGCTTCAGCCAGCTCCGCCACAGCAGCACTGCTTGAAACCAGGTCGACATCGGCCAGCGCTGCCGGCCGCTGAATGCACGGGACCCGCAGCGGCCTTCCGCAAACAGCCCGTGTGAAGGGCTTTGCGGGCAGAAGCCGGCGGGGATGGGTATTCACACCCCCGCGCAGCTGCTGGGACAGGGACATGGTTCCAGTGTGGGATGCTTGCCCACAGGTTACCCCCTCATCAGCTGATTGTTCACACATCACGGAGGCCCCTTCGGGTCTGCTGCATGCTGTGATGGAACCTGCGCAGCTCAGCTCTCGCCAGGCTGTGGGAGGAGCATATCCACTGTTTTGGGCATGTTACATGTGTAAAATCACATCAGGTTTCACAAGTCCATATTCACAAGCTCCTGCAGCGCTGCTCCGATGTGACTCTCCTGCAGCAGCAACCTGCAGCTCTGCTGCTATGAACACACCCGCCATAACCTGCAACTGGCTGCTCTGAGCAGCTCTGAACCACCGCACTAAATCGTTGGGTCACACTGCCACGACAACTGTGCCACGGATGCCCACAATGGCAGCGCATCCATGCAGTGTGCTCTGCTGGTGAGCTGGCCCAGGCCTCAACCAACCAGCCACAGCACGCGTCCATTGCCCCAATCAGTCACACCTAGAATACTTTGTGGAAGAATGCCTGCCTGAGTTTTGTTGCTGCTGCTGCGGCTGCTCTCACACGTATGCGTGTGGTCTCGGCACTGATCCAAGTGCCGTTGCAGTCCAGCAAGCAGCCTGTCATCTACCTCGTCTGTCTTCATTACTTAGAGGCTCTTCTCCAAGAGCACCCCAGGAGTGCTGACAGCACCCAGCAGCCTTAGAATGGTGACGCATGCGACATGAAGTCAACCTCCACATCGCCCCGTGCACAGCACTGGTACTGGTTCTGTGTGTCCGGCGAGCCGTTGAGGACGTAGTCGCACACAATGGCATCGCCGACCTTGAGGCCGCAAACAGCCGTCGCACCGCCTGTCAGCCCGTCAAACTCAAGCACGATGCGCGTCTCCAGGAACCCAGATTTGAGGTTGGCGCTGATGGCAAGGTACGGACGCACGTCATTGGTGGCTGCAAGGTAAGTCTTGAAGGCTGCAGGCTTGCCGGCGATCGTCACATTCTTAGCCTTGGCCAGAGCAGCCTCCGTGACATAGATGCGGATCTCAGACACACCAGTGGCTGAGCAGTCCGGCAGGCCCAGCTGGGGGCCAATGGACACGGAGGTCAGCATGAAGGCCACAAACACACGGTTGGCATGGCCAGTGGCACTGGTGCCGTTCTTCTCAAAGATCAGGCGGTATGGGGTGTCGGAGATGTGGGCGTTGCACACACCCTCCACCATCTGAGGTGCGAACTCCACCACGCCCTCAGGGCAGCAGCCAGCATACAGCTCGCCTGCACATACGCATGGTGAGCGTTAAAAACTACACTTAAACAACATGGGGCATGGTCATGTCAAGACTGCAAACACATACTCGACCTCATGTCCATGCCTGATCCCTTGTCCCTTGTCCATGATTACCTCCCAACCAGCACTGAGCTGCAGCACACAGCCCTTCTACCTCATCAATTGATGCAGCATCACACCCACCCGTCATCCAATCTGCAACAACCCCGGCTACCCCAGCACCTGACGTGTCCTCCAGCTGCACACGAGGGTTGCCACGGAGTGTCTGCCAGCCATGCAGGTAGTAGTCGCAGGCAGCCTTGCTGGGCTCGTACTGGGACAGCTTGCAGGGGAACTTGGTGGTGTCCTTCCACAGGTTCGCATCCAGCTCAAACTGGAACAGGTAGTACTCGCCCAGGGGGAAGGAGTCGATGTACAGCGCCTCAGGCAGGGTGACCTTGATGCCATAGTCGGTGGTGACTGCCTTGATGGGCAGGGCCTTGCCCACCGTGTTCATGACCTTGACATCAGTCACCGCGCTGCGGTAGGTGGGGTCCAGGGACAGAGACACGGCGTCCACGGTCTGGTTCACGCACGAGCCTTCGCGGTACTGCAGGTCGTATGCAGCCGCCTCTGGGTTGACCATCAGGCTGTACAGGAAGAACACCCTGCCTGTGGCAGCGTTACCGTTGGCCTGGATGAAGGAGAAGCGCCACACAGTGGAGCCGTCCACCAGGGGGCTCAGGCAATCACACTGGGATTCCTTTGGCTTGGCAGGCCAAGGGGGGGAAGGGGGAGGAGGGGGAGGAGGAGGCTGTC
>QAXD01000041.1:13057-106136 GCA_004335575.1 Haematococcus sp. NG2 | reverse complement strand
GGGGGGTGTGGAGAGGGAGGGAACTGCAGAGGTGCCAGTGGCGGGGGCTTGGCGCCCTCCAGGCATGTGGGGCAGCACTGGTGGCTGCTGCTCTCAAACATGCTGTACTTGGCCATCCCATCGTGCCCCTGGAACAGGCCATAGGCTGATGAGCACCCATAGCCACCTGCTGATGCGGCGCCATTCTTCACCTGGATGCACACTTGCGCCCCAGTGGCGTTGTTGGCTGCCAGATTCACCTTGGTAACACGCAGCGTGCCAGTGGGGAAGTCAGTGATGAAGTAGGTGGTGCGCTTGTAGCCATTGACCGATGAGCCAACGACAGCACTCGCGCACCGCTTGTCTGCAAGTGGGCATGCCAACAGTGCGGCACTTGGTGAGCATACAGCCAGGTCAGTTAATCCATGCCGCTGCACAAGGTACATGAGGCGCCTAGCAGGCATGCTCGCCATGTTGCACCCCGCCAAATGCAGATGCTATGACAAGACTGGCACCCACCAACTTCAAACTCGATTTTCTCAAGGTGGCCTTGCATCTTGGTATAGCAGGGCGTGGGATCAGGAATGTCCCCCAACTGCGCAACACACAACAAACTGAACTTGTGCCGTTGTGGACACCAGCAAATATGCGCTGTGGCATGCATGTACAACAGTACTTGAAGAGCGCTTATATTACTAAGCGCACAGCAACTTGAGTGCGATACAAATCCGCAAGGCCATGCTGTCTGAATGTGAACTCACATAGGAGACGACGTAGCACAGGTTTGTCTGCGTGGGCCCGACCTTTGGGGGCATGGCTGTAAGCCTGTACGGCGATGATGAACATTTATAGTCCGTGCACACGCAGTAAGGGAACGTGGCAATTGCTGCCACTTCCCCACTGGATGTGGAGAATGACCCAGGGTCCTCAGGGTCTACCTGAAGCACTGGGTCCTCACTGAGTTCACTGCTGCCTGTTACATCTTGTGCAAAGCCTGCAGCCAGGGTAACCAGTGGTAACATAATAAGTTATGGCTCTCTAGTAAGTTCCGCGGCTCACTAGTTCATTCTGTCAGGCACCGGCAAGCAGCTGAAGGCTGTGATATGCCGCTGTTCCCTGTTATGGGGCGGGAAACACCAGCTGACAGGGATGTGCGGTGCCCAGTACATCCATACATGCAGCTTGTAACCAGCTGTGCATGCTGGCAGTGCCTCTACTCACATGTGCTGACCAGCAGCCCTGACGCTAGTAGCAGGGCAAGCCAGGCATGCAAGCCTGGACGAGTCCGCCCCATGATAGGGCTCCAACCTGCATGTGGGCATGATCAAAGTTCGACAGATGGGGCGACCCAGCCAGCAGCGCCACCAGAATGCAGTTCAGCAAACCGAATGCCATTATGTTGCTGTCTCTGCGTTGCGATGCTGCTTGAACGATCATTTCAATTGAACAGCTGCAACATGCTGACCCCTGCACAGGTATCTGATTGCTACGTCACACAGCGCAAGCCCGCTCGTCGTGATGCTGGTACACGCCACGCCTGCCGCTGCGATGCTTGCATGGGCCCCCACCTGCTATCTGCAAGCTCGAGATCCCCCGCAGGCACAGGGACTCGTACGCGTACTCGGGTGAAGGTTGGCTGTCCGCACTGCACGCATGGGGAAGTGCACAACATTGTCAGAACTGCCATGAGCAACAGCTCAAGTGCCCTCCGATGCTGCGCAGCGCTGAAGCAGCGCCTGCCGCTAATCAAATGCGCTGAACGCTGTTGCACTGCACAGGTTCCTGCCCCACCCAAGCCAGAGTCACGACCAGTCAACGAGCTGTCAAGGTGGAGGCTGAGGGCAGGGCCGGTGCATATCATTTCAGCAGCAGCATGGCATTTGTGGTCTTTCTGTGCCACCAGCGCTTGCCTTGCTTGTCACCGCAAGCTGTTGCAGACTACTTTTGAACTTGGGTACGTCACGGCAACCTGATGCACACCATTCCGTTGGTGCTGCCTCTAGGATGTACACGGGAGCGCTGCATCTCTCTCGCTCTGCCGATCTCACACTCCTCACACCCACATTGTTTGGCCCTCGCTTCTTCGCTAAGGTGTAGTTTACCCGCACCTCGGTCTGCGACGTCAGATCGAGGCAGCCACACACCTGAGGTGTTGCTTGTTCCGTACCCGCTGCTCACAACAGGCTAGCGTATGCTGGCTTCGCCCATCGACGGCGCTCCTCCTCCTCGTTGTATGAGGTGTACCACGCAGGGCGCAGCGCGGCAGGGTTGAGTCTGTAATTGTGCAGCAACTCCTCCCCATCCTTGATACTGCGCAGCGCGACCAGCGCCAGCCCACGCACCACCCCGCCTGCAGTTGATACAGTGGCCGGAGGCTGGGGCGCACGCCACCCGCCCGCACTCCACCCACTAGCTGCCAGCACCGCCTGCAGGCTCCGTGGCACACACCAGACCAATGATCAGTCCAATGCTGCCACGTGCAGTGGGCGGCAGCAGCACGGGCACCTTGCACTGCACACGCTGTCAGCAGCACTTGTTAGAGAGGGAGGCTGACAAGGAGGCTGCTGCTTGCAAGCGTAACAGCGGCGTGTCACATCTTTCACCTGCTTGCCGGAACCAGACAGAATGAACTAAAGAGCTAAGTACAGGTTCACACTCATCATCATCATCACTGACTAGCACAAATGGCCGCTCGTCACGTGCACCATCCCCTGACCGCCTGACTCACAAACACCTCCAGCACACAACCACCATGCTGGCAAGGGCCCAATCCAAACGGGGGAGGCGTGACCGTGGTGTAACACACCTGGGCCTCTCATGCACGAGGTGCTGGTGAGACAGAAGCACAGAAGCACCAGGGAACAGTACCACAGCTCACAGCCTTCTGCGCGTCTGGACAGCACTGGGTGAGTTCAGGCGCTAATTACCGGTCTCCTAGTGAGGTCCTGATTGAGGCCTTCTTGTCAGGCTGCGGCAAGCAGCTGTTATGTTCAATACTGTGATGCACCTCACCATGTGTGCGTCATGGATGGCCGGCTCCAGGTACGGGATGACTGGGATGTACGCGCGCAGCCACGGCGCTTCATGTGCCTTGTGGAAGGATATGTCGTACGCGAATTCCAGCACGTTGGGGTGCTGGCCTGCTCGCACACCAGGTGTGCACACATCGTGCGGTCCCATCCGCAACCATAGGTTAAGGGTTTAGGGTTTAGGGTTTAGGGCCAGATCATCAAGAACAGCCACCTTGCAAAACGCACACATCTACGTCAGCACCTGTAGGGTTTAGGGTTTAGGGTTTAGGGTTTAGGGTTTAGGGTGAGCGTGTGGTGCGTGTATGGTTTATGTGGTGGGTGGGGGCACTGTGCATTTGGGGACTTTTAAAAACTGAAGTATATATGATAAGCAATCCATGTTATGGTAGTGGGTGGCTACCCCACACTGCTCAAATTGTAAAATCAAAAAAACCAACCGTGCGTAGTGCACGGGTCAAGGCTGCTCGTCAGTGTCCAAAGTCAATGGGCATGGCATGTACCCACCTGGGCCTGGGTGGTTCACCATGTGGCCCAGCGCCAGTGGGTGTCGCCCTTCAAGCGTTGTCAGGTACTCTGATGCTGCGCTGGTGACCAGTGGCCATGGCCGACCACTCGTGCTCGCTGCATGTGGCAAGCGAGACGCACGGTTCATGAGGTCCCGACAATATGAGCTTGTTTACAGCTGTTCTGTGCGCAGCTGCCCACCCTGCTCCCTTGTCACGTGTGAGCCTGGCCTCTCTGTTCTGTGCCGTGCCTCTTGACACACATACCATGAGATGAGGATGAGGTTGACTGGCCGGCTGCATCGCCTCTGCCCCATGGCTTGCTGTCCAGGATGGTGTAGTCATAGCGGCTGCTGAGGAAGTCGTTGTCCAAGTCGATCTGTGCACCCCAACACGTAACAGAAGCACAGCAGCTGAATAGTTCCTCATACTGGCAGAGAGTCAGCGGCGGCTGCTCTGACAACAAGACAACAACATGCACACTGCAATGCACCATTTCAGCCCAAATGCAAACCAGCATTGGCCGTGCCTTTGGGTAGTGGGGCATGTGCGGCAGCTGCGTCCGCAGGTACGCAACTCCCGGCACCAGCGCCACCACACTGCCTGCACGCGCCTCCCCTCTCAGGAACAGCCCATCCCCTGCCTCTGGGTGGGGCACCGTGGACTTGGCCACTCGCAGGCTGTGGCCATACTTGCTGAGCAGATGCTCCGAGAGCTGCAACTGGGACATGCGCTGTGATGAGGTGGAGGCGGGTGCTGTGTTTGTTGATGCCTGCGCGTGTATGCTGTGCACCCTCATTGTAATCTGCGTTCTGCCAGCAACATGATGGGCGTAACAACCTAGTGCTGAACGCTATGCCAACAGATGAACCTACCTTCCTTTGTGTCTGTTCTTCCTCATCATCACTGTCGACACCCCACTCTGCTCCGCTCATCAAACGCGCATGTGCAGCCACCATGCCCTGTGCTGCCGCAGCTTGATCTCCAGCCTGCCGGGTGGATGTAACACTGACATGGCAACGTTGTTGACCGGTGCTGTCTCAGCCTGCTCTGAACCACCTAATGACTATGATGGTAGACTGATCACGTGAGGACTGATTCAGACGGGCTGCACTTGACAGACCATGCATGAATGATGAGATGGGTGCTACAAATGTCCTGCACCTGCACCAGACCCTCGTGCAGGATCTTGGCCACAGCCAGAATTTGGCGCTGAACATGCATGGCAACGATCAGCCGCTGATCCGAGAACGGTGTTGCCTTGGTCTGCACGACAGCAAGCAAGTATGAACCACATCGCCAACCCATGCATGCAGTTGGTGTGATGTGGCTCTTGTGTCTACCGCTGCTTGCTTGCATCAGGACTGTGAATGGTTGCACTGCGCGGTAGTGCATGGCAGGTCAGTGCGACCCATGATGCATGCGTGACGCACCTTGAGCAAATGCTGCTGCGATTGAGCTGGTGAGTTCCACACTGCTGCCAGGTAACACAATTTCTCCATGTCCATTGCCTCTTGCAGCTTCCTGTCACGTGGGGTGCCCACCTTGCCCAGTACAGTCTGAGCCCATCGGCCCTCAATTAATCTCGACCATGCCTGACGTATACCACCCATTTCACAACTTGAAGCAGTGTGTGGATTGAGGGGAAAAATCAACCTATCGTCAGGATCACAGGGATGGTACTTAAGCGGTACAGATGATGACAGAGCGCGCCGGAGAACCATCGTCATTTTCATGAACTGACTTATGGCGAAGTTAAACAGGTTCTGTCAAGGGCATGCCACGTCTGGATACCTCGAACGATGGCACCAACTGAAGCCAGGATTAGCACATCTTCGGCTCCATGCCACAAGAAGACGTGGTGCGAATTCTCTAGCTACTGCCGATCATGTCCAGCCTACAACCTCTTCACCAGACAAATTCAAGCGCCTGGTGGCGAAGCGCGTTGGGAGAAGCTTTCATGAAGTTGCAGAGCTGGAGGAAGTGCCCATGGTCATGCCTGGGCCTGGAGAGGTCTGTCTGCATGCATGCTGGATACCACTTTGTCCCATGCCAGCGGTCTGTACTGCAGTGTGTTGTGCAGTGTGTACTGTGCAGGCATGCTGGCAGATGATCATAGGAACGCAAACCCCAACAACCATCTCTGCTGCAGTGCTACTGCTTTGCCGCTGCTCCTGGTTGGGTGCCAGGTGCTGGTGCGCATCTGCTGGGCTGGTGTGAACGGTGGGTGCGAGACGTTCAGAGCACGCGGCGAGTTTGCATTCAGCAAGCACAGCCTTGCACAGGGTCAGCCCATCCTGCTGGGCGCTGAGGGCGCAGGAGTGGTGGTGGCTGTGGGCCCAAACGTGCGCTCACTGCAGGTGTGTGAGGCAACGTGAGCGTCATGACCGGCGACGTCTCCCTGCCTGAACTTCGACTCACCCCTGCATGTGTAGCATGATGTGTTTGTTCCTCCTTTGTACTTTCTCACACGGTGTCCTGGGTCATATGCAGCAGGTCAGTCCCAGCCACGTGCGCACATGTGGTTTGTTGGAATGCCACAGGTGGGGCAGGCTGTGGCTGTCAACGGGGCATCAGCGTTCAGCGAGTATGGTATTGCGCAAGAACGGATGTGCACACCTGTGCCAGTTCTTGGACCAGAGGCTGCTGCACTGGCTGTTTCGGGGGTCACAGCAATCTGTGCGCTTGAAGTGAGTGAATCCCAACGCAAGCTTGCACCTGCATGTTGCGCCACCCAGCGCTACTCTATTGCAACAAAATTGGGCATGTCATACTCTTCTGGGGCTGAAAGCATCAGGACTTTCTAACTGTTTGGTATGCACACATCATATGGCAGGGCACCGCCAAGATCAAGGCGGGCGAGGTGGTGGTGGTGACTGCCGCTGCAGGTGGCACGGGCCACTTGGCTGTGCAGATCGCGATGCGTGCAGGCTGCACGGTTGTCGCAGTGTGTGGAGGCGCTCACAAGGCCCGTGCACTGGCACAGCTCGGCGTGCACCACATCCTCAACTACAAGCAGCAGGACGTGGGCAGTGTGCTGGCATCCTTGTTCCCAAATGGCGTGGATGTGGTGTATGAGGGCGTTGGCGGGCAGCTACGAGACACGCTGCTCAAGCACCTTGCACCTGGTGGCCGGCTGCTGCAGGTAGTCACGAGCGTGCTGCTGGTGGCCATGCATGGGCGGGTGCTGTTTGCGCGGGCAGTGATTACAACAGGTCCAGTCAGTCGATGTCCTGGGTGAAGCGAGGTACAGATCCAGCTGAGCAGTTGCTGCATGCTTTGCCACCAGCTAGCACGTACATTACCCTGTTGCAATCAAACGCAGGTGGGGTACATCAGTGAGTATCCTCACACAACTGGGTACCGCTGCCCAGATGCTGGCAGCCACATGCCTACGGCAGCACAAGCGGCGCCAATAATTGAACCCGGGCTGCCCACATGCGCGGACATCTTCTGGAAAGGCCTTGACATCACACTACCTGAAGGGCGGAGAGTGGTTGGGAACATCTGGCCAAAGGTAGGCCCAGCTGCACTTGTGGTGTGAACCGTGTGATGGACATGGTGGTTTCAGCGGCACTGTCCGATCAATCCTCTCATCCTGTGCATTGTGCCACTTCACACAGGAAGACGCTGTTGCACGTTGGTTTGTCTGCAGGATGTGGCCACCATAGTTCGCTGCAAGCGCAAGCTGTATGATATGTTCTACAAACAGTCGGCGCTCACTGTTTGGGTAACCAAACCCCCTGTACTTGAAGGGGTTACACCTGGGTTGCCCAGCATTGCATTTGCTGTGGAGTGGATGCTGGAAGGAGGACACGTGGGCAAGGTGGTGGTAGACTTGATGAGTGAAGAGTCCAGACAGTGCCTGCATGGGGCTGGCACAGCGCATCATCACGACTGCTAGCGTGAAGCATGTGAGTTGCGTGCTTGCAGTAGTTCACCTGTGCTTCCATGGCATCCCTCTGGATGTCGCTACATGGGCTGAAGGACAGGGATTAAACATAGCAATGCCAACCAGTACATGGTGTTGGTTGCGTCGGTTGTTGGTTGGGGAAGTCAAAACAACGTCTGGTTGCTTGTATGCTAGATAGATAGTTGAATTAGCTAGGCCATTAATCGAAGTAGCGTTGTTTCCTCATCCTCCGATCCCCGTGCTGCCGTGGCATCTGGCCATTGACTGCTGTTGCCTTTCACAGCCTGAACATGCTGGCTGCGGGCTCTACGGTCTTTAACAGCAAAAGGGAGGATGTGGCACGGGAAGGGGACCAGGTGCGGGCAAGGTCAATGTCGCAACCGCCACACAGACCTACCGGGAGGCTTTGTCCAGCATTAACGCCCCATGAGGACTTGCAAGCATCAGCACAGCATATGTGTATGGCAAGCATGCAAGTCCAAGACTGTAGCACCGTCAGCAATCCCCAAGACCATGGGAAGTCAGCGAGCAAGCCGCTAGCTGAAGGCTGGCCAGATACTAACTGTATTGGACCAGGCGCGACCAAGTGGCATCCCCAGGATCCGGGAAGCTCAACACTGCCGGGTTGACCTTCCTGTGCTGTTCTGTGCATGTCACGCGCAGGCCACAAGGGGTGCAAACAAGGAGAACAACGTGCAGAGCGCTGCGGGCAAGCAACAGGTCGCGACAGGTGGTGCAGGAAATGCACTCCCGCTGTGCGCTGATACAAAAAAGGTAATGTAAACTTATGCATTTAACTCCGTTGTCTTTGGTTCGAGGCACAGAAGTTAGGGTGTCAGGTGCCTTAAGCCGTGTAGGCACCATGCAGACTGATGTGAGCATGCAACACCTTGCACTCACTATACACAGGCCATCTCATGCCAGCTGTGCCAGGGGTTGCTGGCATCTAGCCTGGTGCTGCAATGCTCACACACTTTCTGTGGGGCATGCCTGTTCGACTACCTGAACGCGCGGCCATCATGCCCGACCTGCAACGTGGGTACTTGGGTTTGTTGCCACAGCAGCAGCCTCAGCATGCTCCACATGCATGAGCTGCTGCAAAGCCTGCACTAGGCATGTGCTTGTGCACCGCCAGGTGTTCGCTTTTGCCGTCGCTTGACCCTCGCGGTGCTTTCTTGCCCTTTGTCGTGTGATCACAGGTGGGCTTGCGTGCCATCCCTGTCCGCTGCCTCGCCCTTGATTCTGTGGTCACCGCCTTCAGCAAGCTGGTCCCCCGCACAGAGCAGGAGACGTTCGCCAAGCGTGTGGAGGAGGGCAAGTCTGCTGCAAACAAACTGAACAAAATGTTCTGGTGGCTGCAGCCGTCTGTTCCTGTTGCTGCTGGCGGCGCAGACAACACGCCTGCACCCGTTGGCCCCTCCCAGCCTTCCCTGCCGCCCCAGGCTGCCACCTTGCCCCCAGCCACAACGAACCTGCGCAACCGCAGCCGCAGCGCCAGCTTTGGCGGCGCAGCCCTGCCTCCCACTTCGGCGCAGCCTGCCCCTTTCGTTGGACCCACATTCAACAGCTTCTCAGCCGGTGTCCCACCTGTGGGCATGCGCTTTGGTGGCCTGCCGCACCCCGGCCTCGGGGGCCTTGCACCGCAGCTACCTATGCAGAACCTCATGGGCCCGCCCCTT
Source organism: Haematococcus sp. NG2 (assembly GCA_004335575.1). Taxonomy (NCBI): domain Eukaryota; kingdom Viridiplantae; phylum Chlorophyta; class Chlorophyceae; order Chlamydomonadales; family Haematococcaceae; genus Haematococcus; species Haematococcus sp. NG2. The sequence goes on along the minus strand of QAXD01000041.1, from coordinate 97,030 downwards.
GGTGACTCCGCCTCCACCGCTGCCCTGCTGGCTGAGTATGACCAGTTTGGCCTGGCCAGTGCACAGGCCATGCACGCGCAGGCCCACCTGCTGCACCAGGCGCAGGCTCAGATGCATGCGCAGGCACTGCTGCAGCAGTTGTACCTGGGCAACTGAGGGGTCATGGTGGCGGCTGCAAAGCCGAGGGCAGGCTTACACTTATGCACCCTTGTGCTGGGGGGTGCCACAAGGTTGGCGGAGGACATTTTTGGCCGGGCATTGCTGAGGTTGTTGCACAGTGCCGAGCTGCTGCTATGGTGGGCCGGTACGGGTCTGTTTCACAGAGTGGTGGGTGTGTTCAGGACCAACATGAGCTGCCATGCAAGCATGCTATTCCATGCCATGCCAGCGGCGCGTCCGGCACATGCTTGGTAGGGTGTTGGTGTTTTGTCAAGGCAGGTAGGGAGTGCAATGCACGGGCAGCTATTATGCAGCATCAGCAAGCACAGGCGCCGCAGATTGAGAGGTTAGTTTTGGCAGGTGCTAGAGACTGTGGGGCCGAGCGCAGGTTGCTATGCACGTGTGCCACGTCGATGTGGCCCGCGCAGCATGGGCGGAGCACGTGGGCAGTGGCGGCGGTGATGTGTGTGCCCATGAGACATCAGGCACAGCAACGCTCTCACCACCCCACACTGCAGTACCAGTGTATGCTAGGTAGGTGACTTCAGGCTAGGATCAGGCGGCGTGCTTTGTTGCGACATGCTTCTTTCGCAAAAAAACGCATTCTTGCACTTCCATGGGTTGGTGAGGCGTGCCACCACGCCCCTTCCAGCTGTGGAGTGTGCCGCAGCGGTGATTGCCTTCATTCATTTGTGGAGAATGATAGTGTGTGTGCGTGTGTTGAGGTATTGATTTGAGTGATGCCTTGCCTCCTGCCATTGCGGATGCGGGCACAGACTGACGAGGCAGGTATGGACATGCATGTGCCCCAGAGGGTTGGTGGATGCACCGACAGACAAGGGGGCTCTGACCACAGCCCCAGGACCATGTGTAACGTGCTTCCCTTCACATTCTTGCCACTGCGCTTTGCAATTACATGTCATGTGCGGTTCTGAAACACGACCACCTACTCATTTCACCCCACAATTGCAACGGGCTGTCTTAATGCCTGCCTGTGTCAAACTGTTCCCGCGCACACGTGCCCAACTCTGGCAGTCACAATCCAAATCTGCCCCTACTGACGCTGCGTCTCCAGCTGGTACCGGTAGTGCTTGTGCCCAGATCTAATACAGCACCTGCAGCCCGGTGCCTGGGATCACTGCTGAACTGTTTCCAGGACTACTTCTACTGCGTGTGCACACCCCCCGTGTCCCCCACCACCTGCTCAGGTGTCTCAGCGTTGCCCAGGTCCCCCAGTGTGGTGGCTGTGACCAGCGGGGGGGTAACCAGCTGCAGCATCTGCGGCCGTGGCGGTGGCAGCTGCAGCCTTCACGGCAGGTGGGGGCGCACCACCTGTGGGTGGTGACACAGCGTGTGGAGCAGCACTGAGTTGTGCAGCACTGCCTGCACGTGACGCATGTGTTGCTAGGCCCAGGACTTCGCGCCAAGCAGGCAGTAGCCCGCTGCTGCTGCGCCCGCGGCGCGCACCTCCCCTGGCTGGATGGCCGCTGCTGCACCGCCCTGCACGGACCCACCCACCTGCAGTACGCCACGCACATGGGGAAATACATGTGCTGGAGCATGTTGCATGAAGGTGGGATGCGTGGGCTGTAACCACAGCAGCCCTGCGGACACCCATGGACTTGCAAGCATAGAGGGCGAGTATGCATGTGTGTGCACGTATGACGCCGGCAACTGCGCCCGGGTCACGCACCAGCGAACACGCGCGGCAGATACTGATCGTGCACCTGCCCCGTGATGTCGGTCGCACCAGTGTGGACATCCGTGGTGGCTGGGGTGGTGGGGGGCGTGGTGGTGGGTGGTGACGGCTCCAGTGCCTCCCTGGCCCCCGGCTGTGTGCCCGGGGCCATGACCTCATGGGGCGCAGCCACCTGCCGCTGGGGCTCCTGCAGTGTTCGTGCGTGGGGCAGCAGGTTGGTGGTGCAGGTGCGGCTAGCACGGCAGCGAGGGTAGACATGCTCATGTAGTCATGTTGCATGACGAGCTGCACGGCTTCTTGATGGGCAGCTGCACCGTGCGTGACAGCTGCGTGCAGCGCGGTGGCAGTCTGGTGGCACTACTGGACGCCCTCGAGTGCTATGATGTACAGCCCTGTTCCGTGCCCTACACAATGATGCTAACTTGCACTGGTGCACCTGAGCGGCAGCTGCAGCAGTCTGCTGGCAGCGGACATGGCGAACACTGCAGCATGCAGATGCTGCTGTTTGGAGTGGTGATCAGCCCAAGTGATCTGGCATGGTGAACTGGCTGATGGATGGCTGATGGCTGTGCCGCACAGCAACAGGTGGGGTTCAAAGCAGGAGGGAAAAGAGCGTTAGTGTGGCAACGCCAGTGCAGCTGAGTGTACTATCATAGCGTGTCCCTGTGACCTATACCTGTGACTCACTGCGCTGACTCAGATGTGGTTTCAAAGTGCGCTCGCACTGTGCACCCTTCCACAAAACAAAAAAAGCACAAGAGCAACACTCAAGACCGCCAAAGCCCAGCAACAAACTATCTCAGAGGGTGAAGAGCACGTGGCTGAGTCAGCGCGGTAAGGTGCACCCCAACATCAATCTGCAGCACCTGCACGCCTTGCACTGTCGCGTTAGCATGTGGGTGCGTCAGCACCTGCTGCATGCCAGGGGCGCGCGAGCCTGCTGCTCGCAGCAGCGCGGTCTTCCTGCAGGTTCTGTGATCTGGCTTGTGCCATCCTGCAGGCATGCATGCTGCGTGGCTTTCTGCCTGACTGGGAGGCCTGTCTGTCCCCTTGTTTGTTGGAATGGGGCGCAGGAGGTAACACAGGTGCCTTGGAGATGGAGCACACACCATTGCAGCCAGTACGTGCATGGGGGCGGGGGTTGGGGCCACTCGTGGGCTTCAGAATGGAAAGTCAGGCATGGGGGGAGGGACAGGGGCCAGCATGTGCTACTCATGGGTGCTACCCAGCTCCCTTCTACTTTACTCGGTTACCGCCTCCACCTTGTGTGTGCCCGATTCCAGAGCTGTGCCTGATGTGTGACCAGGTCTCGTGAGGTTGCAGCATTCTGGGGCAATCTTGACCCTGTGGTAGATGCTGGATGCCACCGGCTCACTGTCAGACACTGCCACTGGCTTGCGATGAAGTATCCACTCAGGACTTGTCAGATCTTAGCACACATACAGACCACATCCACTCGGGGCTCACTCAGGCCTCAGCTGACCCCCTCCGCCACCTTACACTGCCCAGCTCGGCTGTTGCCATGCGCTGCACACACCCAGCAGATGGGGCGTGGGGCTGCAGCCCCTGCCGGATCAGAGGATGCCCCTGGTGCACTGGCAGCAGACAAGCAGGCGCTGCATGAGCGCGTGGAGGCCATGGCCCAGCGCTGCCCCCACCTGGTGCGCCAACCAACACGCTCAGCTGGCAGCTGCCCTGGCGGTTGTGTGACCTCTCACCTCCGCTGCGTGAACGAGCACAGCCGGTGGTGCTTGTGCTGCGACAAGCCGTGCGTGCTGGCACACACTGTTGAGCGGCACTTGTCAGGTGCCAGAATGCATGGACCTGTTTTCCAAGTGGGTGCTTCATCCCACCCTCCTATGTGCTTGGCTCGCTGATGGCTGTGCTGCAGCTGCCCTCACAACGCGTGCCGCATGTGCGTGTCCCACTGCAGGGCACTGACAAAGGCCTGGCCATCCCCAGCCATGAGGCCTACACCGCCAGGAGTCCAGACCAGCACCTGGCGCGGTCGCCACGCCAGATCCACCAGGTGTGTGCGCACTGAACCCTGTGCCACGATGCTCCAGCTCGCGTTGCTCCATGTGGCTTCTTGCTGGGATGCAGGGCAGCGGCACAGCGCTGCCCTGGTCGTGTTTGCAGCTTTGTCTGCTTAGACCGTGGACCAGGCTTGTGCCTTGCTGACACCTGTGGGGACGACTCGCAGCCTGCATGCAGCTGTGCTCGTGCTGCCTTGACAGCTGCTTTGGTCTGTTGCTGGCCTCGTGCAACTGATGCGTGTAGAGCTTTGAGGAGCGCACGTATGCGATGGCACGTGGTGCCGAGACACCAGATGGCCCCGTGCAGGTGTGTGTGGTCGCGATGCATGCCTGCGGCTGGCACGGGTGTGCCACACGTTGACTCTCAGGGTGCTTGTGTTGCTGGGGTGGGATGGGATGCGGTGGTGAGGGTGGTGAGGGGGGGCGGGGTAGATGCCGCAGCAGCGCAGCTCACGAGGTGGTGTTTGGTGCCATGCCCTTCTTGGTGCTTGGCCATCATGGTTACGTGCCCATCCAAACCCCACCCCACACAAACCCCACACACACCCAATACCCATCTGCTGTGTTGTTGCCCAGGCACTGCACCTGCATGACAGCGAGGGTGCTTCCCACGAAGGTGCCCCCCTGTCCGGCAAGACCCAGCAGTTCGCACCACCCCCCCATGGCGCTGGGGCCACGCCCTCCACACAGGTGCGCTCACATCCCTTGTGGGCCACCCATCGCGCCTGGTGGTGTGGCAGCAGCCAGCAAATGTCTGGGGCTGTTGATGCCTGATCCTGTGTGTCACGTGGCCATGTTGCTGCTCTTTTGAACGCTGTTCCACTGTCACTCAGACAAGCAGCGGCATGCGTGTGTAGTGAGCCGCGGGTACCCTTTCCTCATGCACATGCCATGTGGGATTTGTTTTTCATGGTAACGTTAAGTAAGCTCATCAAGCTCGTTAAGTAGCGCAAAGTCAATCATGTCATGGAGTCACAGACTGGTGCCGCATACGACAGCACTCATAGCAACAAGCAACCCCAAACCTGTGACAGCAGCAGTGTACCGATTCTGGGTGTGCAGGACCACCCCATCAAGCTCATGCCCCACAAGGAGCCGCACAAGGCCAAGGGCATCCCGTCTGCTGCCAGCACTGCTGCTGCTGCCACTCCTGCCGCTGCTGCTGCTGCTGCCCCTGCTGCTGCCGCTGCTGGCGTTGTGCCTGAGGTGCTGGCAGACATTGCGGCGCCTGAGAGTGAGGGTGGCGAGGGCGGCCATCCTTCTGATACCGCTGTGACGAGGGGCGCTGGCGGCGCTGTGCATGGGGCCAACGTCCACAAGGTACTTTCGGCTGGGCACACCATGTATTTGTGACGGATCTGACTCGGTGTGGCACCCGTGCCTGGAAGAGTTGCCGCATGCTCCTCAATAGTATCTCAGTATCTCAGTAGTATCTCAGAGCCAGGTGCACGGATCACTGCATGTGTAATGTGATAGAAACGCCATCAGGTGGGTTCCGAGGGTGGGTTCTGTATGCACAGAGGGCCTGAGCAGGGACGGACCCGTAAGTTGGGTTGTGGTTGATGGGTTAATAGCTGCATGTATGCAGACGGACTGGGTGCTGGTCTTCACCGCCCCCAGCTCCTCGCACTGTGCCTGAACCCAGGACTTTGAGACCAGCACGGCCCAGCTGGCGCGTGGTGCGGAGACACCTGACGGGCCCCTGCAGGTGCGTGACATCACACGTGTACGCCGCACATGTCCACTGCCCTGCCCTGCAAATGTCTCCTGACCTGCCCTGCACATGTCTCCTGCCCTGCACATGTTGTTTCAGCTGCTATCCTTCGGCACGTCAAGCACGTGTCAGCCACATAACTCCCCACTCACCTACACGCACACGCGCTTACAATCAACAAACCAATCAAGCAACCACAGCAACTGGCCGGACAACGTGCACCACATCTGCGCTGCATCCAATCGCCATGCCTGGCAGGCGCTGCACCTGCACTGCGAGCATGGTGATGAGGGGCACGGCAGCTGTGCAGACAAGCAGCTGGGGCAGCTGCTGCGCAAGGGGCCCCACGACCACCCCCACGGCGCGTACGCCACACCCATGCCCCAGGCGAGTGGGTGGGTGGGAGGTGTGCGGGGTGTGCTGCTTCCCTTTGGTCACAGTCGGCGGTCATGCAGCAGTCCCTGCACTCGCCTCATGCACTGACATTCGCACCCCATGCGTGCACCCCGTGCCATGATTGCCATTCTGTTTCATGCTCCATATCGCCTGTCCCTGTCGCTGCCCCTCCCGTTACTTGGCGGAATCATGTGTGCTCACCAATGTTTAGGGTCCAGCTCACCCATACATGCTGACCACTGTACCTCAACTGCCACCAGGACGCCCCCATCAAGATGATGTTTCACCACAGGGAGGAGGCAGGGCTGGCCTCACGCACCAGCCACGACGCAGGCCTCCAGGAGCAGGAGCAGCCCGCTGGTGCCGGGGGCGGGGGTGGCATGGGGGCTGCATCGTCTGGTGGTAGTGGTGGTAGCCACATGCCCTGGAGTGCTGGTGGCAGCTACGGTGACATGTCAGGGCTGCCTGGTGATATGGGGGGCATCACACCTGCACCGGGTGGTGGGGATGATGCGGGTGCAGGTGTGGGTGCGGGCATGGGCGGCCGCACCAAGGGTGCAGCTGTGATGGGCGGGGACAGCTCGGGGGTGATCGGTGGTGGCAGTGAGGGTGGTGGCATGGCGGGCAGCGGTGCAGTGGGCATGGGGGGCCGCACCAAGGGGGCTGGTGAGGTGGCAGAAGGTCAGGTGGTGGATGCAGGCAACATCAGCCAGCTGGGGGGTGCTCCTGCGGCCCAAGCGCTGGGCGCTGGCACCGTGTGCCACCACCCTGGCTTCGCCTCTGACGTGGCTGGCTCCGGCTTTGCCACTGTGAGTGCGGCACATGTGGTTTTTTTGGCGCAGGTTGGATCGATGCTGCTCGCCCTTATGGTCTGCTTGCCGAATGTGTGTTGTTTCAATAGAACCGGCTCAATCGCACTCCTTGCAGCACAAAGTCGTGCTAGTTGCACATGCGGTCATGCGCTGTGCCTTGCAATTGTGCAACACGTGCTGTGCTGGGTATTACAGCAAGCACACCAGACTGTGCTGTTCATCCTGTGAACGATCTTGCAGGGCACTGACGTGGCTTCAAACATCCAGGGTGGTATGGAGGGCATCGGTCGCCCTGCCCGTGAAGCAAAGTGACTGACATGGGCGGTCCTGTGCAGGCGCAGCCTCCTGGTGAGTCTGCTGCTTCCCTGCCCACATGACACATGTCGACATGTGCTGTGTACCTGGCAGGAGTGCTTGCAGCGGCAAATCACATTTGGCTCTTGTTCCTGCGTGGCTGTGTCTGCAGGCAAGTACAGTGGTGTTGACCGCGAGCAGCCCAGGCCCCAGTCACCCAACCTTTTGAGGCACGGCAGAAGGGATCAAACATCTTAAATGGCCAACTGATGGGCACAGAAGAACATCAACAGAATATCAAAAACAGAATGCATTTATCCAAGGTAGCGACAGGTGATGCATTAGGGTTCATCGCATGATCTTGCATCTGTTCATTGTCACTGCTGCTACTCAGATTCATTTGGCGAATTTGTGCAGTGCGTTGTTGCTATAAGCGCGGCAGCGGCCTCCTGCAGATTTGTACAGCAAAAGTTGCGCCAGTCACCAAGAATGCTCAACATTGCAGCTTGCTTACATTGGGAACAGGGCACAGGTGCGTGCACATCTGCTGCTCGCACAAATGTTGGAGGGGTCACAGGAGAGAGGTGCACAGAGATCTTACCCTTGGTGTACGTGCCGTAGCAGGCCCAAGGCAATCACGACCATGGCAGCCCTTAAGACCGCCACCCCTGCACTCAGCGCCCGTGCCTCCTTGGTCAGGGCCTCTGTGCCTGTGCGCCCTTTCTCCAGGAAGGCCGTGACCGTGCGCGCCCAGCTGAAGGATGCGCAGCAGCAGCAGTCCATTGAGGCGAGTGTTGGTCCCGAGTCGCGCTAGGCAGGGGTTTCAGTCAGCTCATCTGGAGAAAGTTCTTTTGGACCCTACCAATACCAGCCAGTTTTACGCGAACCAGGGGGAATGACGTGCAAGGAGCACATCAACGAAGCTCCGGCTGCATGATCATACGTGTCCAGCCCAGATGGGATCATGAGCGTAGCTGACGTCGAAGCCGGACGTCTAAACCCTGCTTCGGGACAGCAGCAACATGATGAATTAATGCGGCAATCCTTTTTTTCTATCTGCAGGCCGGCAAGGCCGTTGGCCTCGCTACCGCTGCTGCCACCCTGATGTCTGCTGGCTCCGCCCAGGCTGCAACGGAACTGCTGCAGCTGGCTGCCAGCGACAACCGTGTGGGCATTCTGGCTACTCTTTTCATCCCTGCCCTTGGCTGGGTGGCCTTCAACATCGCCGGCCCTGCCTTCTCACAGCTGGACGTAAGTAGGATGTGCATGAACGTGCTTGCATGGGTGTAGATGCGCGTTGAAGCTGGCACTGAGCGCTGGCACGAGCCGCTGGTACGATGCACAATGCATACGTGCATGATGTGAGTTGTGCGCTGGGGATTTGTTCACTGCAGATTATGGGTGACAAGGCCGCTGCTGCGCCTCCTGAGAAGCGCTCCCTGCGCATCAAGCAGTCTGTGGCTGGTGCCCTGGGCCTGGGCGCTGCTGGCCTGATGGCTGCTGGCTCTGCTGATGCCGCTACCGAGCTTGCTCAGCTAGCTGCCAGTGACAACCGTGTGGCGATCCTGGCCACCCTGTTTGTGCCCGCTCTGGCGTGGGTGGCCTTCAACATTGCTGGCCCTGCCTTCTCACAGCTGGACGTGAGTCGCACGCAGCAGGGCAATGCAGCACGCCAATGGAGCACGGGGCAGTGCATGTTGTGCTGTTGCATCTGACATGTCGAGCTCGTAGCTGTAGATGGGCAGCAATGTCATACTTGGTGAGAGGCAAGCCCAACGAATACAGCACTGTGATCCGGAACGGGGATCAATGCATTCGCCTCATGTGCTGATGCTGGGGTTGTAATTTTACTTGCTATTGGATCTGCAGATCATGGGCGACAAGGCTGCTGCTGCCCCTCCTGAGAAGCGCTCCCTGCGCATCAAGAAGTCTGTGGCTGGCGCCCTGGGCCTGGGCGCTGCTGGCCTGCTGGCCTCTGCCCAGACTGCTGAGGCTGCTACCGAGCTTGCTCAGCTGGCTGCCAGCGACAACCGTTTGGGCATTCTGGCTACTCTCTTCATCCCTGCCCTCGGCTGGGTGGCCTTCAACATTGCCGGCCCAGCCTTCTCACAGCTGGACGTGAGTGCGATGCGAGCAACAACAGCACAGGAGCAAGAGCAGCATTAGAGTGTCTGCATCAGCAGCGCTAGGGACACTGGGGCAGCCTTGTTGAGGCCTGTACCACAGCTCCAAGTGGTCCGACATTTGCCCAATTCCACTTGTTGGAACATGCTGCATGAAACGGGCATCTTTGGTGAGGCACGGCGAAGGTCCAGGATGCACATGATGTGCAGCAGTGCTGCTCACAATCTTGTGTCCACCCTTGATGCATGCAGATCATGGGCGACAAGGCTGCTGCTGCCCCTCCTGAGAAGCGCTCCCTGCGCATCAAAAAGTCTGTGGCTGGTGCCCTGGGCCTGGGCGCTGCTGGCCTGATGGCTGCTGGCTCCGCTGATGCCGCTACCGAGCTTGCTCAGCTGGCTGCCAGCGACAACCGTGTGGGGATCCTGGCCACCCTGTTTGTGCCCGCTCTGGCGTGGGTGGCCTTCAACATTGCTGGCCCTGCCTTCTCACAGCTGGATGTGAGTGCATGCCGATCGTTTGACCATCAGCTGCGTTGGGGCCACGGACACCCAGTGTGTTTTGTGCGTTGTCGTGCATGAGTGTGGACTTCCATGTTGGTGTAACACAGCCTCGGCGCAGGCTAATACAGGTGGGAGATCTTGCACCCAGGAGCGAAGAACACTGTTGAACTTGTCAAAGCGGACAGGACTACATCCCTTCCTGCGATGTGTTAACATTGGTACAGTGGTATGGTGATTGTTCTGCTGCAGATCATGGGCGACAAGGCTGCTGCTGCCCCTCCTGAGAAGCGCTCCCTGCGCATCAAGAAGTCTGTGGCTGGCGCCCTGGGCCTGGGCGCTGCTGGCCTGCTGGCCTCTGCCCAGACTGCTGAGGCTGCTACCGAGCTTGCTCAGCTGGCTGCCAGCGACAACCGTTTGGGCATTCTGGCTACTCTCTTCATTCCTGCCCTTGGGTGGGTGGCCTTCAACATTGCCGGCCCAGCCTTCTCACAGCTGGACATCATGGGTGACAAGGCTGCTGCTGCTCCTCCCTCCAAGCGCTCGGTCCGCGTGAAGTAATTGGGAAGTCGAGCTGTGCCGGGGAGCTTGTTCCTTTGTTGGGGGGGTGGTCTCAGGGATCATGAGGCTGTGCAGAGTGAGTGGTGCATCATGCTAGGCAAGATGCTGACATGACTGTTTTCTATGGAGCACGTGCAGCACGGCCGATGAGGCTTGCATGGTGCGTCAGTGGGTGCATGCTAACACAGACTAAACTGTCATGCACCGCATTGAATTCTGCCTCGACTTTCGAGAAAGAGAAGAAAAGCGATTGGCTGTTTCGAGAGGTTGAGCAAATGTAGGGTGGATGTAGGGCTGCTAAGGATGGAAACATGGCGGACCTCCTCATCATTTGAGCTGTGGCCTGAGGGTTGGAGGTGCCCAGGCGCATGCTCAATGCACTCGCACGATGGGTGTAACTGGCTGATGTTGGCTTTTGCATGATTGCTTCTGGCCTGTGGCTGTCTGCCATGGTCCATACAGGGCCAGCCGGAGAGAAGGGTCAAGAAACAACAGCAAGAAAGAATGACACTGATGTCGGTTGTTGTCGGTTCGCCCTGGAGCACGAACCGCACATCGAAAGCTGCGATGCAACATAGTGTGTGCTCTTTTTTGACATCGCTACAACATTTGTGCTCTTGGTGACGTACCATGACGCTGAAAAGTCCACCACCATCTCCAGAGGCAGGCGATTGATTAAGGAAATGCATCAGTGCAACCGAAGCTGTTCTGCTGCCCATCGTCGAGAAGGACCAGGCTTAGTGACTGGAGAAGGGGGCATGCGCAGCCTGCGCTGCGCCCTGGACGCAGCCCGGGCCTTTTGGCCCATGGCGAAGGTCCCTTTCGTGCCACGGCAAGTTCAAACAGCTGTTAGGCGGGAAGGAGGGTTTTGGTGCCTCTGCATGGTTGGGCATGTCCATGCATTTTGTCTTCGCCTGCGGCAGGGCTTGTCACATAGCATGCACCTGACCAGCAGCAGCCCCAAGAAGCATGGACCGCGTCAACACTTGTTTCAAGGTAACAGGCGTGCAACTGGCTTGTAGGTGTTACAGCGGCCTCGGGGCCTCCACCAGCTCCCTCCATGCATTTGGTAGCAGCCACATGAGCAGTCAGCTGAGCTGCACGCCTCGGCTGCACCAGCGGAGCGCAGGCAGCAGCACGTCTTTAGTGTGCTCGGCACAGGCCGCCTGGCAAACGCGCCGTGAAGAGCAAGAGGCGGCCAGGGCGGCCAACCAGAAGAAGAGCAATGGCCACCCAGCACACGCCGTGAGCGGTCAGACACGCAGTACTGTGACCGCTGATCCTAGCTCTGGTGCAGGTGCACAGCCAGCAACTAAACGGCCCTCAGCAAATGGCCAACATGCCGATACAAATGGTGTTCCTGCACGCACTCACACGAGCACGCCGACAGCAGGGATGTCAGTGGTTGGCTCCTCGCCACCAATAACAACCGTGCAGGGGGCTGCACCGGCTGCGCCTGCTCCTCCTCCATGGCCGGCACCAACATCGCGCCTGGAGCACCAGTCATCAGCGGTGGAGGCACTGCAGCAACAAAAGGCATTGCACAGCACAAACAGCAACGGCACTGGAATTACATCCCATGCAAGTGCTACAGGGTCTGCCACCCATGCCATGGCTGCAGCAGATCATGGGGCAGAGCCTGATCGAGACAGCAGCCCAGGTCCCAACCAGACACTCCAACAAGAGTTGGCACCTCCTGCAGCTGACATGGTGCGCGCTCGGTCTACGCCCACCAGAGGCAAAAAGAAAGTTATCAGGACTGGCCCAGCGTGGGAATCCAATGCTGTAGGCAAGGCGCCTGTGGCTGGTAGGTTGGAGCAAAATGGAATGACTAGAGCAGCAGCAGCAGCAGCAGCAGCAGCAGCACAAGGCCAGTATCAGAGCGTTGCGACAGGTGCAAGAGATGACCAGCGGGCTAGTTCACACCGTGTGGGCAGTGAAACATTGCAGCAGGCAAGTGCTGCACCTGCGACCGCACCAGTACCACCGTCATCGTCATCGTCAGCGTCTGCTCCAGCAGCACCAGCAGTGCAGAAGGGGCAGGAGGAGGGACAGGTTGGAGGTACAGGCACTGAAGGCACAGAGCACGCCACACACGCGCTGCTGGATGTGCCACCGGCCGATGTCGCCATTGTGCAGGATGGCTTGGCAGCAGAGCGGGTGCGCGTGTGAGGCTTGTTGCATTCCTGTACTTGTGCGTGTTCCCAGTTGTATGCATGTGGGCACACTGCTGAGCATCAGCACGCTCAGTGCAACTTGCCACCATCAGCGCAGCAACACCACAGGAGCTGAGTTAGGTGGCATCACGTGCCCAGATCGGTGGTGGGCAAGGCGTATTGGTATTGTTGTTGACATGGTGGCCCCACCCTATGCCACATCCAGGTCGTGGCAGAGTTGATGCGGCTGGCGGAGGTGGAGCCGGAGCCGTTGGTGATACCCAAGTACACCAGCGAAAACGTGAAGCCTGAGGTCCGCTTCTTTGCATGCGACACAGAGGTGGCTTTCATCGACGTCAAAGAGGAGTCGCCGGTGTGTGCGGGGCGCTGCTTGCACTGTGGATGTGCGGCGTCGGCGTACGTGGAATGGTGTATATGTTACCTGGTTTTGCTTGGGTGTCCATCCCTTTGTACTAGCTCAAACTTGGTGCTGCCAAACTGCATGTCAGAGAGCATAGCTGCAGGCTGCAGCCAGGAGGTGCTTCCCCTCCGCCTGCCAAGACGCGGTCTGCTGCCGGCGCTGCCTCTGCAGGTTGGTCACGGCACCGTCATCTGCTTCTCCATCTATTGCGGGCCAGACGCAGACTTTGGGCCCGCGGTGCGCGGGCGGGCCATGGACGCGGAGGGCCGCATGCCCGGCGACCCTGGCTACGTCAAGCAGAGCCGGGTGTGGGTGGACGTGTGGGATGAGGTGGAGCAGCAGGAGGTGCTGGACCCTGAGACAGGCCAAGTCAGGGTGGATCCCAGGACTGGAGAGCCAGAGATGGAGCCGGTGTGGGAGCGTGGCAAGGTGGGGCCTGTGGCAACAGACATGGGACACCAGGATGGAGTGCTGGCTGGTGTGGCTGTCTGCTGTATGGCACTTGTTGGTATGGACTGTTTGCATCTGAGCTGCATGTGCGCACGCATGCAGCTGTTGGTCTTGCCATTGCTGGGTGTGGCTGCGCACAGGTCAAGCTGAAACCACACCACCCCATCATCGCTGCCTTCAAGACCTTCTTTGAGAGCGAAACGACACGGAAGGTATGGGTACTACTTTTACAAACGTTTTGTGCTGCCTGGCTCAACAGCTGATTGGCTCTCTCCGCTCTGCTGGAGAAGCACCAGCATGCCCATAAGCACAGCAATACAACACATCGATGTTGGCCCACACCTAGGTGTGGCACAATTACGGCTTTGACCGCCACGTGCTGGGCAACATGGGCATCTACTGCAAGGGCTTTGCGGCCGACACGATGCACATGGCACGGCTGAATGACGCTTCCCGCCGCGGCCGCAAAACGTACGGGCTGGACTCGCTGACCAGCGACTCAGAGGTGGGTGGTTGGGGCGGCATGCACCTGCTGTTGCACAGATGGCACAGTCTGCTCATGGGACAGGAGCCACAGATGTGTCGTCACTTCCCGCCTTTGGTGCCGTTTTATGTCTTGGAGTTAAGCGTGCATGGAGTCTATCATGACGAGAGAACAGCCAGCTAGCGCTGGCATGAATGCATCATTCTTTGATGTGTAGATCATGAATGCGCTGCTGGGCAACAGCGACAATAACGCCACCAGCGGCAAGGCTGTGCTTGAGGCCCAGGCTGGCGGTGCAACGGCCGTGAACCCGGTGGTCCAGGTAAGAGTGTGCCACATGGAACTCTGAAGTGCAATGACTTAATATGTTACATGTGTTGATGCAAAGCGCTCACACAGCACCTCCTGCATAGGTGAGGTTTACGGTGTGCGCGTGTATGTTGCTGTGTGCATGCACGTGCAGAGCCTGATGCGCGAGAAGGTGTCCATGAAGGAGCTGTTTGGGGAGCGCAAGGTGCGGAAGGACGGCAGCGAGGGCAAGACAGTGGACCTGCCACCCGTGCACAAGCTGCACACCGACCCCGCAAAGCGCGCGTCGTGGATCGACTACTCCGCGCTAGATGCACAGGCCACATGGGTCCTGCGGGAGGCACTGAAGAAGTGAGTGGATGCACCTGCTGTGGTACTATTAACGGATGGCATTGTTGATACATTGCGACTGCCACGAGCGTGTCTACGCTTTGGTGCGCGTCTGTGCTGGTTGGCTTGAAGTGTATTTGGGGGAGATCACTGCTTCATGCAGTAATGTGGTCAGCTTGTATGTGTCCTAACGCAGGCACCTGATGGGAAAAACGTGGGTGATGGATGAGTTCCTGGCCAAGCTCATGGGGGTGGCCAGCAACCGCAGACCATTTCATCCTAAGCAAAAGGGCCTGTCCAAGTCCAGCAGGGGCAACAGACCTGCCCCTTCGCACCTACCTGTTCAGGACGCCACCCGCACGCTGTATGACTGCTACAAGAAGCACTGGGTGCCGTTTGGGCTCATCCTGACAGACATGGAGGCGGAGGGCATGTGCATCAACCGGGTGCACCTGGCAGAAGCACAGAAGCAGGCGGAGGCAGACCAGGAGAAAGCCATCAAGACGTTCATGGCCTGGGCTGAGAGGATGGTGCCAGACGCCAAGTACATGAACCCCTCCAGCCAGGCGCAGGTGTGGCATGTTGCGGTGTTCTGGAGCTCAGAGGGAAGTGCTTTGTGCAGCAACTTCATTGCAAGGTTTTGCGTCAAGCACAGTAGTGCCACCAGTTGTGCCAATAGTGCGTGGCAGCATTAGGCATTGATGCTGCACAGGTTGTCACATCGTGTTCAGGACTCTGGACCCTACCATGGCCGGCTGCTGTCTTCCCTTGCCCTGCAGATCCGTCAGCTGCTGTACCCAGATCACCCTGGTGCGATCTCGCGGCCAAAGGCAGAGAACACCCTTGAGGTGCACTCAGCCAGCCCAGCAAGCAGCCTGAGCCCAGTCCCTGCAGCCACTGACGCACCTGAGGCCAGCACGACCCAGGATCAAGAGGAGGCAGAGCTGGAGGATGGCAAGAAGAAGAAACGGAAGAAGGCAACCAAGGTGAAGGTCAAGGCAGAGCCAGAGCCGCTGCCTGAGGGCTGCAGGTTGTTCAAGGTATGTTGCTCAAAACAAGGGCCAGCAGGACGTACAACAGCCGTGATGCCTGAATATGCAGGTGGCCACAGCTGTAGCTGCAGCACCCAGTGTTACCTCCCAGGTTGTCGTTGATACTGCTCATAATGAATGCAGGTGCCCAACCCAGACTATGAAAAGGATCTCGCAGCAGGATTGAAGCCCAAGAAGTTCAAGAACATTCTGCTGCACGGCATCTGGGGCAAGGGTGTGCGTGGCAGACTGGAACCTGAGGCATTCACCGAGACACGTGCTGCTGCAGTCAGCATGCGTGTCCTCAAGTGCGTGACACTGCAGGCCACTCGAATGCATGAAGGTTCTTTTCAGGGCTCAGCTTGCTGCTTGAACTTGCAACAGTTTTCATTACAGCACTTGGACCAGCAAACAAAGCTGCCGCACGCTATTGCCCACCTGCTTGAATGTTTCCTTGGGGGATGGGGGGATTGAGCAACACCATCCTTGTGGGGCTTGGCCAGGAAGTGTGATGTCACGCCACTGCGCTTGTCCTGCCTCAACAGGGTTCTTGCAGGGAAGGGTGGTGCTGCGCGCAAGGCCCTTGCGGAGCTTGATGCTGCAGAAGCGGCCGCCAAGTCTGAGGCTGAGGCTGCTGCCAAGGCTGCAGCTGCAGCTGCAGGTGTGGTGCCTGCATGCTTTTCTGTTTTGTGTTGTGTAACAAGGAAGGTTAAGAGGCAAGGATGAGTACTAGGGGCTTGCATCTGAAAACGTAGGCACAAGCCCCGGATGGGCAAGTGGTGAGAGGCTCTACTGTTTTGTTTTACCTGGTCTCCACCTCTACCTTACAACATCTCTGCCTTACACCAATGCTGTGGTGGTGCCTTGCCTTCCGTTTACTTCTCTGGTACATACAATAGTGTGTTTGAATCAATTAGTATCCCGCAATGGCTTAAGTACGTCTTTCATTTGCCTCATGCAGATGCGCCCACGATCCTGGAGGATGATGATGAGGAAAGGCTGCGCAACCTGTTTGCTGGTGACGATGCAGAGAATGGGGAGCGGGCTGAGTTTGAGCAGGAGATTGAAGCGCCTGGTGCCCTGAGTGATGAGGAGCGGGCCGCAAGGGACAAGGCTGCAGCTGACAAACAGGCTGCGCTGGAGGCCGAGGCCAAGGTGAATGAGGCTCGATGCTGCAGTGACCAGGTTGCGTTGGTTTCAACTCAGGCCAAGTGCTTCATGGCTGCGGCAACATTTAGTGAGACTGCTGTTACAACGCTTGCAGGCCAAGGGGTTTGGCAAGCTGTACGCAGCCATGGGTGGCGGCCGGGCGGGCCTGGAGGCTTGTGTAGCAGTGGAGGCGCTGTGTGAGGTGTCAGCCATTGACAAGCTGCTCAGTGCGTTCATCAAGCCGCTGCAGGGCGACAACATCAGCACTGCGGTGTACGGTGTGTGGCTGGTTGGTTGGCGATTGGTTGGCTGCAAGCAGGTCATCCGCTGTGATCCTACAAGCCCCTGCTGCTGATGCGCCTGATGCCTCCACCACCTCCACCACCGCGTGGACATGAGTTACACAAAGTCTCTTGTACAGACTCTGCCCGAGGTTGCTGCCCTTTGCTCATCATGTCTTTGATTCTGATGCCTGCATCTTGTCTTTCATCCTGACGCATGTGCTGCGCCGCTGTGCGCAGGCCCTGATGGTGAGGTGCGGGGCCACCGCGTGCACTGCTCCCTGAACATCAACACGGAGACGGGCCGCCTCAGCGCGCGCCGCCCCAACCTGCAGAACCAGCCCGCGCTGGAGAAGGACAGGTACAAGGTGCGGCAGGCGTTCACTGCAGACGTGGGCCTGGGCAAGACGCTCATCGTGGCCGACTATGGGCAGCTGGAGCTGCGCATCCTGGCCCACATGGCGGACTGCAAGTGGGTTGCCCTGCTGCTTGCTGCACTGCGACCTGCTCTGTGGCCTGCAGCAGTTGGGTTCCATGGTATGCCGTGGCACTTGCATGGGGCATCCACACGGCCAGTGCCAGGCCCTGACCTTGTCCTTTACCCAGTGCAACATGCGCCTGCGCTGAGGTGGTCGTGCACCAGCTTTTGTCTAATTGATGGCTCCCGCATGCTCGCGACCTGAGCAGGTCCATGATCGAGGCATTTGAGCTGGGCGGTGACTTCCACTCACGCACAGCATATGGAATGTACGACTACATCAAGCAGGACATCGCAGAAGGTGTGTTGTTGACATGAACGGATCTGGCTGCCCATGGACAAGCTTCTGCATCATTTGACTGATTGGTCTGTAGGGCTACTCTCGCTCGCTGTTGGCATTGAGAAACCTCACTGAATGATGAATGTGTGCATTCCGGCTACCCCAACAATGCATAGGCAACTGCATCCTGGAGTGGGAGGGTGAGGGTGCACCACCCAAGCCACTGCTCAAGGACAAGTGAGTCACTACATGCTCAGCTGCATGATGCAGACCTGATAGGGACAGCATCAACAGCACTCAACAGCATTTGTGCAGCCATGTACCCGCACGTGTGGCGTTGACGATTCAATCGCCAAGCTGCAGCAAGTTGCAGCTGTGAAGTTGGCGCTACGTAGCCTGAGGCATGTTACCTGCAGCTGTATTGAAGCTGTGCCACAACCCGGCCACTTGGTTCTTGACTCTGGTTCTAAAGTCTGACCATTGTCCCGGCTCTTCGGCTTGTTGTGTGCTGTCAAACTCCACAGGTATGCATCAGAGCGGCGTAAAGCCAAGATCCTCAACTTCTCAATTGCGTATGGCAAGACGGCCCATGGCTTGGCCAAAGACTTTGGCACAACACTTAAAGAAGCAGAGGACACCGTGAACAAGTAGGTGCCACATCTGACCGTTTATCCCTGCACTCTTGCTCCAACTGTTGTGTGCTCTCACTTGTTGTCCTGCGGATGCATGCAATGGGGGCTGGTCACATGTGCGTCTAGCCAAAAGGGATCCTGCCATGAGCCTGCCACCATGGTCATCTGATGTTCGTGCACCTCTGCAACGCCTCATCACACACACCAGGTGGTATGCCGACCGCAAGGAGGTGAAGCAGTGGCAGGAGCACACGCGTGCCCAGGCAAAGGCGGAGGAGGGTACACCGTTTGTGTCCACCATCCTGGGACGCAGGCGGCCCCTACCGGACTTGAGGTAACAATGCGGCTCTTACGCTGCCTGCAGGAACAGTCTGCTTGACACTGGCTTAGCACCTGATTCCTGGATGCTCTGTCTGGCGGCTTGAGCTGTCTGTTGACAACATCGCCTTGTAAGTGTGTATCACTGTATCTGTATGCTATGCTGCGTGCACCAGGTCCAATGATAAGGGCAAGTTTGGCCATGCAGAGCGTGCAGCCATCAACACACCCATTCAGGTGCGTCTGTTTGGCTGTGATGACGGCAGGCCATCGGCTTTCACTTGATGTTTGGCCGGCTCAGCGCAGTCAACCTACAAGCTTCACGGTGGCCAGTTGTGTTCATCCTGCCGCTGGGTGGGCTTCTTCCTGAGCACTCAACGCCCAGGCATGTTGAAATGGCTCTGTCCCTTCCTCATGCGCTGCAGGGCTCTGCTGCAGATGTGGCATCATCTGCCATGGTGGCCATCGCGCAGTGCCCACGGCTGAAGGAGCTGGGCTACACACTGATCATGCAGGTGAGCAAGCCTCAAACCTGCGCGAGTGGCAGCTTGCGCGCAGCTGAAATGCCCCGCACACCTGAACCTGTTGGACATGTGAAAAAGCTTGCCACTGTTGTGTGTTGCCACACCATGACTGCGTTCCAACCGGCACTACGACTGGCACGCTGGTTGGATTCTGAGCTGCACCGGCACATGCCGATTCCCTGCCATGTGCGGCAGGTGCATGATGAGGTGATCCTGGAGGGGCCCAAGGAGCACGCGGAGGAGGCACACCAGCTGGTGGTGCGGCACATGGCCAACCCGTGGCTCAGTGACATGCCCCGGGAGCCGGATCGCAACCGACCGCTGCGTGTGGAGCTGGCCACGGACTGCAATGCAGCTGACACATGGTATGAGGCCAAGTGAGGGCCCTAAACCCAGCCAGTGGGGGATGGTTGAGGTGGTGAGGATGGGCCCACAAGCAGTGTGATGGTGTTGTTGGCTGCACATCAGAGGTGGCTACAAAAATTAGATCGGGTGCTGGAAGGGGGAAGGAGTGCATTCAACAACGTCGCTGCTGAGCATGCGTGTGGGACTGTTGGATGGCTGCTTTCATACGTGTGATACATCATTCATGCTTAATCAAGGGATGTCCTGACCCAGTGGAGATGAGGTTTTCTGCATGCCGTGCAATGCTGTTAACTCATGTCAGTCACATGTATTAAGCCTCAGAGCCTGAGCTTGCCAGGCTTCTTAGCTGGAATGACACCAGCGATCCACGGCACCAGCTCTGGCCTGCAACCAGAACACACAAGGGGAAGGACAACTGACCATGATAGAACAAACAACAAAGACTTGTCGCAGCTGACCATGAAGGATGGAGTCAATGCAGCAATCCATGTGTCTTGCAGCTGCTGGTGCACAGCTTCCCGGCCACTCACGCTGTCTTGTGCTCCTGCCGGAACGCGTCTGAGAACTTGTTGATATGGTTGATTTTCTGCAACCATGCCACATAAGCGTGCAGCCTTTCAGCAGCATGCAACACCCCAAAGCGCCATGAGAACAGCAGTGCAAGGCGTATGTCCTGTGGCATGGTTTCTTTGAGTGCGGCACCGCACACAAGGCACACACAGTCCAGGCAAAAGATTCATGTAGTCCACTGGTGCGTCATTGGTGCGGTGACCCCGCAGGCTGCTGCAAACCCACCCCACTCACCAGGTTGGACTTCTTCAAGTCTGGGTTATTGTCCCAAGACTCCTGGAACTTCAACCAGCAGTCACCTGTTGTGTGCTTGTGGATGTCCATGGTCCAGCAGCGCCCTGAGGGATCGCCGCACCACACCCACACATTACACCGCTGATTGCCCTGCCCCTTGAAGTCCTTGCACCTCCGACAACACTCAGCAGCACTCTTTGCCTTGTGGCCCAGACCCCACTGTACAGCATACCTGCATGGTGATCAATGGCCGGACATTGGTTGAAAATGGCTGCGGAGTTCCAATTGGCACAACCTTGCTGGCTCTTTGTGTTGTGACTGTGAGCAGGCATACATCTGCACACAACTACACATGTTCTTGGCAAACAGGCTTCTGGCTATCATACCCATCGTAGTCAGCATGCTCAGTTGCATAGCAGTCAGCAGGGACTGGCTCATCGATAATCTGCAAGGGCAAGTGGTGTAGTGCACCGGTAATATCAAGGATTGCAAACACCATGCAAGGATTGCAAATACCATGCAAACCCATGCAAGCAGTGTGCTGCACAGTCAGCTTGCGCACATCAAGTGTGGTGTTGTCTGGGAGCTTGACGCTTGTGATGCGGGCCCCTGTCCCTTTCTTGTTATCTTTTATATCCTTATTGATGGCCATAATTGTTTGGGCAGTCCCACTGGTGGGCAATGGCAACCCTTTGCCCGTCGAGCTCTTGACAACCGCTTGCCCTTGCAATGGCATTGTAGCTGCTGTGCCCATTGGTGCCACTGCGGCCACCTGCAACCACCGGCAAAGTCCCAACACGAGATCTGTGCAGCCCGACCTCAGCAAGGAGACGTAGTTGTGTACCTTTCCTGCCATCGACGTCACGATGTACGCTTTTGCGCCTGCAGTGCAGAGCAGAAACAGAATGCAGCCCTGTAATGCAGTGATTCTCAAAATATTCAAAGCAGGCCATATAATGGCCTTAAGCAGGTAATGTCCTGACCATAGTAAGCTCCGATGATCTCGCCCCGACCTTGCCACAATGCATACCCTAAAACTGAAACTATGATGAGTATAAAAGGTGCTGCTTTCCAGGGATTAGTCCGTTCGACCACGATTTCAGGTTCAATGACTCGGCCATATTCATCAGTGGTTCTCTTCCTCTGCATGATTTTCGCACGTTCATGCATGCTACGCAACACTCCCTGCACGGCTTGCTTCTCACTACTCAACAGGGTTTAGGGCTCATCACACACCACAAGGCCTCCGTACGAGGCACAGTCAGTAATGCACACGCTTAAGGCTTAATCATCACACACGCTTGTCGTCTCGCGGGACACAAGGTGTCGACGAGGTAGCTTTCTGAAGTAGTCTTGCCCACTGCTGCTGTGGTTGTTCTGGAACGTGTTGGCCTTTGACGCCCAGCGTTTCCATTGGGGCTAAAGTTGTTTGGGTTGGGGCCAGGGGGCTGGTAACCAGTTGGCTGTGACCATTTTTGCTGACCTTTTGCCTGTCCTTTCTGCCCTGCAGGACCTGATATCTGCCCGTGTGCACCAACAGGGTTTGAATCACGCAGCCCCTTCACCGCAGCTGCCCCTTTGGACACCTGTCAGTATGCAGGCACAGGCACAGACGCTGAAGCAGCACACCATCAGCCACACGGAATCCCTTGAACTGGTGCGCACTCGCACTGGGGATGCAGCGCAAGCTCGTGTGCATACCTGCCTGACGTATGGGGCAGCACTTCGCGCACCGGTCCTCAGCTGTCACTGCCCCCTGTGATGATCTGCACGACACGCATGCCTGCTGTGCGTGCCTGCAGGTCCGGTGCTTGTTGCGCGTGGTGAGTATGCGCCAAGGGGGACCCAACAGCTTGTGCACAACTCGCTGAGCTGTGCAAGGTAGTCATAATGCTAACAGTTGACACTCAGGTCTTGTGCCCTTCTGCCTTGTGGCACTGCAGAGCATCTTTCACATTAGCTACTTGCGTGGGCTGTTTCCTGATGATTACTTCAAAGGAGTTGATATGAAGAATCTGGATGGTAAGTAGTACAAGCCTCGCATTATAAGCAGACCCTAGTCAGGACCGTCTAAGCCATGGTCAGGAGGTTGTCATCTGCAGGATCATACAACCTGCTGCAGATCAAGCAGCCTTTGCAGGAAGTGAATGCTCGCTGACACCAATGTGTGCTTGATCGGCGTGCAGGCATGCACATCAAGATGCTCATACCGGCATGTGAGGAGTCACGGCGGCTGATTGACTGGGTGGAGGGCGGTGCGTGCAGACCGCCGTGATGACTGCAGACATTCGTGTGTAGATCTGCTGCTGTCTCCCATGTTGAGCACTGCATGCAGAAGTTGCCAGTGACAAACATCATCCGTCAGTTCATAACTCTACATCTTGACCACACATGCAGGCGTGTACGATGCTATCAAGCGCGGCTACCTCAAGACCTTATTCTTCGGCATAGCTACAGACCCTGAGGGCTCCAAGCTGCTTGAGGTGTGACTGTAATCCTGACGTGCAGGTTGCAACTAAGCTGTCTTTTTGCTGTGCTGCTCACAGCACAGAGTACGGTCTGTCAGGGATCGTTTTGCAGCATCTGAGCTTGATTTTGATTGATCGCATCTCTTACAGTAGTAGCATTCATCAGTTGTGCACAACGACGCATCCATCATACACACTCACCCGTTTTACGATGTTGCACGCTGGCAGGAGTACATCTTCAACTTCAGCTATGGTGGTGAAGCCGGCGTGTCCATGGACATTGCTCAGAAGCAGAAAGGGTCAGGCAGCAAGAAGTTGCACAGCTCTAGTGGCCAAAAGGTGTGCAAATCCTGCGGTTTGTCACGTTGCTTTGCGTCCCTTTTCATGCCAGTGCATTGATGCTGCAGACATCACGGCGGCCAGCAATCGCAGATCTTGTCAACTGTCAGGAGGTACGAATGCTGAGATGGCCTGCAGGCTGAGACATCAGTGGAGGCGGTCAAGTACCAGGTTACACGGCTGATGCGCATGCTGGTTCAGATCTGCCAGACTCTGGTGGGTGCTGGTGTGATCATGAGCTGCGTGCTGTCAGACGTGAGGCTGGGGTGCTTTTTTGAAGCTGACATCAGGCACATGCCTGCAAGTGAGCCGGGAGTGTAAGGAACTGCCACTTCCCTTGCTCTTGAGCTGCTTGCCAACAGGATCGCGTACCCCAGGAGCGCTACCTGTTCATGAAGCTGATGTACCACGATGATGCGCCTGAGGACTACGAGCCGCCCTACTTCGTACCAGTGGAGGGTGACGCGTCCATCGGCCACTTCAGTCGCAAGCCTTTCTCCATGTGCGTGCGTAACAAACATCACAAGTTATATTTGGCATGCCTGACTCAATGCTTGCCCGCTTGCCATGCGTGCATGCTAGCATGGAAGGTGGTTACTGCCGTTGTACTGCACACAACCATAACCAGCATCGTTGCATGTGTTGTACATGTGCACGCAGGGCTGTGGGCAATGTCAGCACATGTCACCATAGCGTGGTGATGAAGGTGAAGAGCACACTGGACTGCTGTGAGGAGGGGGGCGAGGGTGAGGCGGCTGAGCCTGAGGTGGTGGCGTCTGCAGGGGCAGCTTCCACACAGCTGGACGATGCAGGTAGTATGTGAACCATTGAATACTAAACACCCAGTTTTTGCAACACATCCAGCTGTGCCTATCAATGATGAATGCGCCTGCTGGGCTGACCGTGCTGCTGTGGATGGCGCTCAAGGGCTGACTGGAACGGCTGCCCTCACATGCGTCTCTGCATGTTGGACGCTTCCGCATTTGTGCGTGATGTCAGGGAGTATGGCATGCGCACGCAGGCACTGATATGGAGGAGGCGGAGGTGGCACGTGCTGAACCTATTCCTGAGGGGATGGAGGGCATGGAGGTGGAGGAGGTAGGTGCCCAGCAAGGCGTACCTGATACTCCTGAGAAATCAAGGGTGATGCCACATCCCTGGCTGGCATGGCCGCTGTAAAGGCATCATTTTTCATGAGCCAGAGCTCACATTGCCTAACTTAGGCTTGAAGCTGTACTGCTGTACAGGAAGCTGCTGGTGGCAAGAGCCTGGTGGATCAGGACTACCAGGCAGTCAAGGACTACGTCATGCGCACGTTTGGAGTGAGTTGGTCAGCGCATTTTTATGATGCATGTTTGATCCCAGCACACCTGGTGTGTAGGTTGTGACTCGGCCCGCTGATGCACTGCGCTGTGCGTCAACAGCATGCATTCAGCAGGACAGCAGCTAAGGTAACCACTAGTTCTGTTGCATCATCCTGCTGTTCATCGATGCTTGCAGATGTTCTCCCAGGTGGAGGTGGTGGATGCTATGGGTGCGCTCACCTTTCACCCCAGCACCATCGAAGCTGCTTTTGACCGCATGGAGGTGTGGCGCTGGTCGCTGTGCCATGTCACTGCAGATACATACACGACACGCTGCATGTGACTTGAAACCCAACTCCAATAGCGCAGCAGCATCAACAGCATCATCATAATAATGCTCCACTACCCTCTAACACACTCACTCCTACTTCTGTGGTGCATGCACTGCAGCGTGAGGGAATTGTGGTGAAGGATGCGAGCCGCTTTGACTCGTACCGCCCTGGACCTGGTGCTGCGGAGCCTGCTGATGAGCAGCCACACAGCAAGAAGGCGCGCAAGCAGGCGCGTCGTGAACCAGCAGCTGCGGGTGCAGCAGAGGTAGCAGCAGCTGCTGAGGCCCAGAAGCTGATGGGGAAGCTGGCCGTGGGTGAGCAGGCGGACGACGTGCCCGCGCATCGTGACCAGCTGGACCCCACCAGCCAGCGTGCTGGGGTGCAAACTACAGGTGTGCCGTCGGTGGGCCTTTGAGAGCAACATCCCATGCCATAAGCCCATGACACCAGGTCACCAGCTGCATGTGTGGGGAGTGCCTGTTGAACTTGCGCCGCTCATCTCAAGCTGTGCAGTGACTTCAGCCTGCCCCCTGCCGCGCAGGGTCCGACCTGACAGGCACAGGCTCTCCGAAGGAGCACGTGCTGCCTGCCCAGGCACCTGCTGGCGGCGAGAACGTGCACTTTGATGGTGCCAAGTCCAGTGGCGCGAAAGTGGTGGCAGGTGGCAAGCAGGCCCGGTAAGTTGCTCGCTCAGCTTTCGGACTGCCACAGCTGTTGGTGACACCTTTTGCCATGTTTCCCCACTGCCCGGATTGCAGGGGTGGTACACGGAAGGCCTCTTACGTGGCAGATCCCATCCACCAGACGCGT
Organism: Haematococcus sp. NG2; assembly: GCA_004335575.1. Classification (NCBI taxonomy): domain Eukaryota; kingdom Viridiplantae; phylum Chlorophyta; class Chlorophyceae; order Chlamydomonadales; family Haematococcaceae; genus Haematococcus; species Haematococcus sp. NG2. The sequence goes on along the minus strand of QAXD01000041.1, from coordinate 71,472 downwards.
GGCAAGGAAATCAAGAAGCAGACCAAGCGGCAGACCAACGGTCCAAATGCATCAGCCACCCCTTCCCGCGCCGGCCGTGTCCGCAAGTGATAGCAGCAACATTATGGTCTTTTTTATTTGAAATGGCTGGCGTGCGATCTTGGGCGGAGCACGTGCTCATTATCTGATGTGGCATCCGCGGCTGGCGGGGGCGAGGTGCACAACAATTATAACAAAACAAGCAAAGCAAAGCAAAATGAAGCGACGCCGCAGCTCATAGCTGAGAGGTGTGGTAGAAAGTAATTTCGGGCCAGGGTTTGTGCGGAGACCCGTGACCGGCCCTTGCATACGCTGCATTTTGTCACATTTGTCCTGAAAAAGCTGCCAATCCTGAGCGTCTGAGCACAGCTCTGCAGCCTGAGGCAGGGCTTTCCCCGCCAGCTACGCGCAGAGCAGCAGCATGAAGTCGCTGCTTGGGAGCTCCAAGCTGGGGGCTGGGTCTGCTGCATCTGGTTCAGCCAGGCCCAAAGTTCAGGGTCCAGCAGTCCTGCCAGTGCTCGCCGCTCGCCGGGCTGGTGTGTGTTCTAAACAATGCTGGCCGCTTGAGGGTGTGTTTGCATAAAGACGATGTTGGTAGAGCTCGCCCTGCACATGTGCTCAGGGGTTGCTGGCCGATCGGGCGTCGTCGCACGCCAGGAGGGCGGTGCAGTGGCTGTGGAGGTGCTGAAGGAGGAGAATGACATGCTTCGCGCCAGTCTACTGCTTAACGGTGAGGACGAGAACACAACCCTGATCAACGCGACTGCCAGCCTGAAGGCACCAGAGGATTACTGGAGCCCTGTTATTGATGCTCCCGACGGCCATGAGTACAAGGACGAGTATGGCCCCATCTCACCTGTCCCCAACCACGATGGCACCGAGTGTTTCCGCTGGGACAACACGCTGTGGAAAAAGGCGGACCACTTCAGGGTGCGTAGCATGCGTTTTTGGGCGAGCGCGTGCTGTGCATGGTTAGCTCAGCTTGAGCATCATCCTGAGTCCTGAGCTTCATGGGTCCATGCACATGTAGTCATGAAACAACAGCATGTGCCCCTGCCCTTGACAGCATCATGTTGACGCCTGCTGCACTGTTGGTCTCTTGCTGCTTACCTGCACTGGCAAGCCACGCACCTGATGATGCACTCTGCTGGCTCACATCTGTCTGCAGTACCGCTGGAACATCTTCCGCAACATCCGCAATGCTATTGATCAGAATGAGGGCGGCTTTGAGAAGTTTTCTCAGGGTGGGTGCAGTGATGCCAGCCTGACACCATAATGTTACCATACACAGCATGCATGCATGCCATCAGCGTCGGATATCATGTCCCTTCATGCTGAAACCATTTGGCTTCCATGGTGTGCAGGTTACAAGCACTTTGGGCTGAACCGCGGCACACACGAGGGCAAGACTGGCATCTGGTACCGGGAGTGGGCACCCGGTGCCAAGGTGTGTGACGTGTATGTCCGCACTTCTGCCACTGCACTGCACCCTGTGCTGTCACGCAGCATGGGCGCATGCAGGCCAGTTATTGTCCATCCATGACCCGCAGCCGCAGCTGATGCAAAGTCCCCTGTTTGGCACATGATCTGCGCATGGCATGTGTTTGTACGCCACAGGCGCTGTGCCTGGTGGGTGAGTTTAACGGCTGGCAGCCTGGTGAAGGCCACTGGGCGTTCAAGAATCCGTTCGGCGTTTGGGAGCTGTTCCTGCCTGACAAGCCTGATGGCACACCTGCGATCCCGCACAGGTGTGTCCACGCACAAAGCTTCACCGGCAGCAGGGCAGGGCATGTGTGGGCAGCTGAGACCGGGGGCAAAAGGAAGACATGCTACAGTGGGGCTTTTGCATGCACACATCGTGCTGTGTGCAGTTTAATGGGCATGTGGAGCACAAGCAGTTGTGTCACGAGTTCTGGGGTGCGATGGTGATGGTGTTGATGTTGATGCGATGCATGTCCTGTGACGCACGCTTTGCCAGGACCAAGATCAAGTGCCGGCTGGAGACAAGTTGGGGTGAGTGGGTCGAGCGCATCCCCGCGTGGATCAGGTGGGCCACACAGGAGTGGAATGAGGTGCAGTACAACGGCGTGTACTACGAGCCGCTGGAGCGCGGTACACCTGGTGTGCTGGAGGACGGCAAGAGCTACGTGTTCAAGTACCCCCGCCCCCCCAAGTGTGTGGTGCTGGGGTGCTGGTTGCCTGGTGACGCGACGGCGTTGTGTACTGCCTTGCAGTGGTGGGGGGCGGCGTCAGATCACTACCATGCCACTCTGTGCTACACTGCGCGACCTCCCACTGTTCGCTGAAGCTGTCATGCTTGCTGCCACATTCTATCACCACCCTGCCACCAGGCCGCGTGCACTGCGCATCTACGAGTGCCACGTGGGCATGAGCTCCCAGGAGCCCAAGATCAACAGCTACACGGAGTTTAAGACCGATGTGCTACCCCGCATCCGCAAGCTGGGCTACAACGCGATCCAGATCATGGCCATCCAGGTGGGCTTGAGCATGAGCAGGTAGCAACAAGGTTTCATTGCAGCTGCTGCAAATGGGTTTCTGCTGGGTGGTCATGCACCGGTGGATGCTGCATAGGCGGCTGGTTGTGAGGGTCTGTAGGAAGCAACATGTGGTGTGGTATTGTTGCGTGATGACTCAACCGCATCAATTGTACTGCAGGAGCACGCGTACTACGGCTCTTTCGGCTACCATGTGACCTCCTTCTTTGGCGCATCCTCGCGCTTCGGCACCCCGGATGAGCTCAAGGCCATGATTGACGAGGCGCACAGGTGCTGCAGGCATTCTTGAGCATAGCATGTGACATGTGCCTTCAACATGCGCATGCTGGCTGCTGCCCATGATTATTGCGGCCCACTGTGCGGCGCTCAGATGTAGGTATCAGCTACCTTGTAACATGGTGCAACGCCAAGGCGGGCGCAGCAGCTGGCGGTGCAGCAACTCAGCTTGGTGTTGAACAGCATTCCAGCTGTTGGAGGATTCTGCTTGCCACACGTGCCCAACTATTGGTTGAGATGTGTGTGCGCGCGCACGCGTCCTCTCTGCCCTGCAGGCTGGGCCTGGTGGTGCTGATGGACATTGTGCACTCGCATGCGTCCAAGAACACCAATGACGGCATCAACATGTTTGACGGCACTGACAGCATGTACTTCCACTCCGGGCCCCGCGGCAACCACTGGATGTGGGACTCACGCTGCTTCAACTATGGTGCGCCTTGGGCAGCGCACAGCAGCAGCTGCTGGCTGAGGGGTGCCAGCAAGCATTGTGCACGAGCAGCAGTGATGCATGGGGCTGAGGTCTTCAGCAGGCTGCCAGTCCAACCAGGATGGTGGAACCAGGGACAGGATGAGATGTGGTGGTTTGCGCCAGTTATCAAGGGTGGCAGGTTGGGGGCCAAGCCATTTGCTCGACATTTGTGCGCCCTGCTGGCACTGCACTGTGCGATGCTCTTGCCCCTCCACCGTCAACAAACCGCACGCCTTGTGATCCATGTGCCCCACCCAGGCAACTGGGAGACACTGCGGTTCCTGCTGTCCAACGCGCGCTGGTGGATGGATGAGTACAAGTTTGACGGGTACCGCTTCGATGGTGTGACGTCCATGATGTACCACCACCACGGCCTGTCGTACACCTTCACGGGTGCGTGTGTGCGCACCGTGTCTGCTGTGGCTGCGGTATGCAGGGCTGCTGCTGTGGCAGCCTGTGGCACACCTCGCGTGCTAACGTTGAAAGCCGCCGCAAACCTCTGCAGCAGCTGGCACTGCTGCTTGCAAGGGAGGCCATCAGCCCAGCAGCACAGGGCATATAGCAATGATGGGGTGGCAGCTACTGCAGCAGTTCAAGTCACAGCCTGTTGATGTGACAAGGCTGCGCTGCCAGTGCTCCTGTTGACGTGGCAACACTGGCGTTGCCGCCTGCAGGCAACTACGACGAGTACTTTGGCATGAACACTGACGTGGACGCTGTGGTGTACCTCATGCTGGTCAACAACCTGCTGCACGACCTCTTCCCCAACTGCATCACTGTGGGAGAGGATGTGAGCGGCATGCCCGCGTTCTGCCGGCCCTGGAACGAGGGCGGGGTGGGCTTTGACTACCGCCTGCAGGTGTGCAGCTGTGCAGCTGTGCACCTCTGGCTCCTGGGGCCCCCGCGGGTGCTGCGTGGCCAGCGCTGCAAGTGGAGCCGCAGGCAGGCTGGCGGGCCCAGTGCAGCCCCGGTCACTGCCGCTGCATTGATGATGAGCATGCAGCGCAGCTGCGCAGCATTGCTGGAGCCAGGCAGTGCATGTGCATGCACACATTGGTACTCAGCCTCACTTATGTGCCACGTGCAGATGGCCATTGCGGACAAGTGGATCGAGGTGCTGAAGAAGCTGAACGACTTCCAGTGGAACATGGGCAACATTGTGCACACGCTGACCAACCGGCGGTACATGGAGAAGTGTGTGGGGTACGCGGAGAGCCATGACCAGGCACTGGTGGGCGACAAGACCATCGCGTTCTGGCTGATGGACAAGGAGATGTATGACTTCATGGTGTGTGCCTGGGGCCGTCATCATCGTCGTGACCCTACTGGTGCATGCAGCTGCTGGACCGTGTGCACTTGCGTGCGTGACCAGCATACTTTCCCAGCCAGAAGCAGGGGCCAGCAGTATCAGTCTGCGTTGTCTCCGCCCAAGGCGCAGGACAGCATGCAGCACTGACCAAGCCGTTGAGCCCCCACAAACTCCCAGCTGCGTGCTGTTTATGCTGCAGGCTGTGCCCGGCTTCGGCCCACAATCACCTGTCGTTGACCGCGGCATTGCACTGCACAAGATGATCCGCCTCATCACAATAGCACTGGGGTAAGAGAGGCCATGCAGTGTTGCGGTGGTTGCAGGACCTTGAGAAGCACGGCAATTGCGTGGCAGCATGAACACGTGCTCATCCCTCTCTGTTTTAAGAAGGGTTTCACAGCCTTGCATTGCGGCTACAGCCAGCACCATGGGGCTGCCCCCCTTGTTGCATTGCAGTGGCGAGTCGTACCTCAACTTCATGGGCAATGAGTTTGGGCACCCCGAGTGGATCGACTTCCCGCGCGTGGACTCCTATGATCCCTCCACCGGTCGTTTTGTGCCTGGTGCGTGGGGTAGCCTGCTGCTGGTGCATACCTGCCACGGGGGGGGGGGGGGCCTGCTGCAGTTCCGCCCCACCCTGCATGACTACTTGCTGTGGCTATGTGTCCCTGGACCACATGGACAAGGGCCGTGCAGGCCCTTGGGCTGCAACCTTTCCAGCCATTTTCAGCAGCAAAAATGCCTGTGATCGTTGTCATGAAACGAGTCCCCTCACCCGGCCACCCTGTCACTGCAGGCAATGGCGGGTCGCTGGACAAGTGCCGGCGCCGCTGGGACCTGGCAGACGCCGAATACCTCAAGTACCGCTTCATGAATGCGTTTGATCGCGCGATGATCCACCTGGACAAGGCGTTTGGCTACATCTCGGCGCCCCACACCTACGTGTCAAGGTGGGTGCGCGGGTCGGGCGTGGGGCACCACAAGAGCGGGTGGCAGTGGGTCAAGTGCCGCACGTTGAGCGCAGGTCTGCTCACCCTGCCGCACATCTGATGTGCATGCGCTGCGCCGGCTGCATGACGTTGCCATGGTGCTGCCTGCACCTGGCTCAAGTTCTAAGAGCTTGGCAACTGCATGGATGTGATAACCACCCCTGCCGCCCCTGACCGGCCACGACACCATGTGCCCCCACAGGAAGGACGAGGGTGACAAGGTCGTGGTGCTGGAGCGCGGTGACCTGGTGTTTGTGTTCAACTTCCACCCCACCAACTCGTACACGGACTACCGTGTGGGCTGCTACAAGGAGGGCGCATACAAGGTGGGCGGCAGGGCATGCACCAATGTGGCGGATGGGCTGGTGGATTGGTGCTGCTGGGGCTGGAGGCCTGCACACAGCCAATGGCCAGGCGTCAGGCTGTCATGGTGGAAACATGCACGCCATGTAGCCCTTCCCTGATGTGGGCCCCGTGCACAGCAACAGTCGGATGGTCGGGCGCATATCTCATGCTGCATGTGCACTGTACACCTGTTGCTGGCTGGCTCTGGTGCATTCCATCTGAGCATGTGCCCTTCCCTGATGGCGCACTGCACTGCACCACATGCAGGTGGTGCTGTCATCCGACGAGGAGGTGTTTGGCGGGTATAAGAACGCGACCAAGGACAGCGATGTGACGTTCCTTGCGCAGCAGAACTGGTCGCACGACAACCGCCCACACTCCTTCCAGGTGTGCACACGTTGCGCAATGCTGGTGCCTGCCCCCATGGCAGGGCATGACGTTGGTGGATGTATGCTCTCTGCGAGCTGTGGGATGTTGCCTGTTACTGACTGCCCATGCTCCGCGCATCCATTGACACTTGCAGTTTTCGCATTTCCTCCAGAAATGGCATGATTGGGTCTGTGCCTCAAATGCCACTTTATGGTGTTCACTGTGCTGCAGGTGTATGCGCCCTCACGCACTGTGGTGGTGTATGCTCCGGCTGACTTCTGCGACAAGGATGCTGATCGCAAGCCGCACGGCGTGCCGGGCCTGGGCGTCAAGGGCCTGGGCCCCTACTATGAGCGGTGATCGTGCTGCAGCACAGTGTGGCGTGCGCGGGAAAGGCGCTAACCACTGCAAGGAGTTGCTGGTCATTGCGCGTTGTTGGGCGAGTGATGTGCACAAGCAGTGGGTGAGCAGCTGCAGTTGTGTTGCATCCCACAGGTGCAGCGCATGGGTGTGGCGGCGGTGAACTGTTGTGTGACGTGACAGTAGCGTTCGTCAGTTGTCAGGCCATGGCTTGAGTTGGGCTGGAGATGCAGCGAGCGTGTGTTGCGAGTGTGAGAGCGCTGCTGCAATGCTGGACAAGGTGGGTGGCGGGGTCGTGTATTGATTGTGCAGCGTAGGAAGCAGCAGCGGGCACCTAGGGCAGCATGGAGCGGGCCCATGCCATGCCTAATGTGCATGTTTCCTCATGTAGGCTCCAGTTGATTGAAGCACCAAGTTTTACCAAAGCGCCATGTTCGTGCGTTGGAGAGCGGAGTGTGATGTGTGAGGTGGCATGTGTGCAAGCAGAAAAGGCCCCAGCATGTCTGGTTGCCCTCGAGCACAACTGTGCCCGGGTGGTGCGGCATGCAGGAATGCCAGTGTGTGACTGCCTGGCCTGTACCTGTACTTTGCAGCAGAATGACGCTGTGCACAAGCCCTGTTTGTTTGTTGGGAGGCGCCGCTCCCTCTTCCTTCCAAGTTTTCACCCGCTCCTTTTTCCCTGATGGAGCTGGGACTCCCTTTGGCAGTGCGAGGGTGTGTGAGCAAGCTAAGTGTGAGCGGAGCATGCGTTTCGTACTGAGGTCATTGTGCGCGTTGCTGGATGATGAAGCCGTGAGTTGCGAGTATAATCAGATCATGAGACAGGGGGCCGTATTCTGCTGCTTCTTCACATTGTGGAAGTACACTTGACACACAGGGCTTGTAAACAACTTGCATGACTGTTCAGATCTCGCCAGAGTGCAATCATGGCGGTCGGCATGCTCGCAGCTTCTGCAGTTCTTGTAGCCTCGTGGTTGATGTCGCAGTATGCAGGTTCGAATTTGTGATCAGGCTGCTTGCCAGATCATCGCGTCCGATGAAGGCGCTGAAGAATATTATTGCACTGCAGGAACAACACGGTTCCTCCCAGGCGCTTGTCAGCGCGTCGAGAACTTTTTGACGGCCCATATTGTAGGCCAAGAGCTGGCCGTGCGCCAAATCGTCGATGCAGTTTGCGCTCACATAGAATCCAAGCATGACACCAAGCGGACCAAGCCACTTGTTCTGTCAGTTCATGGACCACCAGGTGTGGGGAAGACGTTCACGCACACGCTGCTGGCTAAAGCGCTGTATAATAAGGACCCCGTGTTCGCCAAGGCGTGTCCCGGCATCGCCTGCATGGGGGCCAAGGTGTGTCATGTTGCATGAACGGACATGACATGCCTAACTGCTTATACCTGACAGTGCCTCAAGCAGTGGGTGTGACAACCATGTGCCTCGCCCTGCAACGTTCCAGGTGGTGTACGGCCTGGACTTCCCAGCTGCACAGCGCGCGGCCCAGCTGGAAGCTGTGCGGTCAGCCATCTTGGAGCATGTATCTCGCACCAGAGACCCGCTGGTTGTGATTGAGGAGTATGATAAGCTGGACTGTGCTGCGCGTGCAATGCTGAGGGAGCTGCTGGAGCATGCAATGGATGCAGTTCCTGGGGGTGGCTTATCGCGGTGGGCGACCTTAGGGCAGTTAGAAACATAACGCTAGTTGTGCCTATTCATCTGTGATCAGAATGTGCGTTTTTGGTGTGTGCATGGCTGGTGTGGCCCGATTGACTTGCAGCATGCCCCTTGCAGTCGGATAAAATTACAGAGAAACTGTGTGCAACGCACATCCAAACCTTCACATGCGCACAAGACATGTATCCTGAATTCCTGATGAGCTGCTACCGCACCTGTTGTGTGGCTGCTGTGCACTCCTGCTTGCCGCGCAGTGCCATCATCCTGCTGGAGAGCAACCTGGGCTTTCCAGAGCTGGAGCAGATTCTGACAAATGTTGGGGGTGACCGGGACAAGGTGGATGCTGTATGCTGTTGCTACACAGTTGCAACACACAACATGAACCTCTGGCATGTCCGTGGAGATCACCAGCTGGTCAGCCTGTAGTGCCATGCTCCCACCAGCACACCAAACATGCACCAAGCTTCCACTGCATGCTCGTGTTGTGTTACCATGGCATACCAGACTTGACGAGAGTACGTCACTTCATGGCTGCAGGTAACCGCAGAGGCAGTGGAGCGAACACTGCGTGATGCCGTGTTTGCTGCATGGCGCAAATCAGCAAGCCAGGCTGCAGCGGCGCCATCGATTAGCGCAGGTAGAGGTGCGCCAGACAGCTCAGGGCAGGAAGGTTCTGATGGCGGGGTCAGCGCTGCCGCAGGTGATGCAGCCACCCGAACAGGTGGTGGTGCAGGTGTGGGCGCTTGTGAGGAGAGCTGGGCAGACACATTGAGGACCACGTCAGCTGTGGACTTCTTTGTCGGCTACCTACCATTGCAGGTGCGTGGTGGAATACCGTACCTCGATGCTGTGCAACCTATGCGGGCACATGCATTTGCATACTTTTTTTTGTACTTTTTCTTGCTTACAATGGATGCTCAAGGCGCCACAGCACTTTCTTGTTGCCCGACTGGTCACGGCTGCCTCCCTTGACCAGGCTCATCATGTGCGTGAGCTGCTGCGGCGTGAGCTGGTGAGCTGGGGTGGCATGCTGCAGCGGGAGAAAGGTGTGGCGCTGGAGTGGGATGACGCGGTGGAGGGCTGGCTGGCATCTAAGGTGTGTGGCGTGATCCCAGGTGCTTAGCACAGGCTTGCACGCACCCTTCGTGGTTGCTCCATAATGAAGCCCATGTCTCAATGCAGCACAAGGCTAGCTGTCACGCAACACCTGCTCCGCCACCCCTCTTGTGCCCTAACCTGTGTTCGTGCCACTGAAGTATGTTGTCGCATGCTGTGTGTGTGTGCTGCATTTTGTGGCAGGTGGACTTTGATGGGCCCTACCCGCTGGAGGGGGCGAAGCAGGTGGCCAGCGTGGTGGTGCGCCACGTGGCGCGTGCCGTCCGCAAGTGCCCCGATGCCCGGGCCGCACGCAACGGCAACGGCAGTGCTGCGGCTGGCAGCCAGCAGCATGGCGATGTGAGTGCTGGCGCTGCAGCCCCAAAGCTGCGACTACTGGTGAGGGGCGATCAGGAGCTGGTGGTGCAGGTGGGTGGCAACCCAGTGGGTGCACACACTGTGGGTATGTATGGGGACTGATGGTAGCTGTGCGTGGTTGTATGTTGCTGGCGAGTGGCAACGCACCCAGTGAGTGCAAATCATGCATTGTGTGGTGCTTCTGCGCCTTGCAGTACCCGGTACTGCAGTGAGTGGGCAAGCAGGGTGGCGCCAAGCAGCGGCATGGCACAGCCTGAACCTGGTGCGTGTAGGATGCATTATGTGGGCTGAGGGGGGTGTAGATGCATGGTGTTTGTGTGGACAGAAGCTACCATGTGGGTGGCTCCCTGTGGCTCCCAGGCCTGCCACCCATCGCCTAAATCCTTTCAGACCACGGACCGACGCACGTCATGCCAGCCACAGGCGATGGGTGGCTATAGTGTTCGCACGCCTGGGAGCCACATATGTGGCACAGAACCTCCGACCTCATGGCACATTTTCAGCCAGATATTCCCTCACTTGTGTGTCCGGCGCTCATTCCTCTCGCCTGCTGGTACTTAAACACTCCCGCACAGGCTGACAGCATCAAGCGTTCTTCAATACTATCACCGTTCTCCCAAGCTCTCGGCGTCTTCTCCCAACCCAACTTACAACGATGCTGGCCATCAAGTCCGTTGCTGTTCGCCCCGTTGTGGCTGTCCGCTCTGTGAAGGCCGGCACTGTGTCCGTGCGCGCTCTTCTGGCAACCAAGCCAAAGACGACCAAGACCGTTCAGGTGGGTAACAGCTACACCCGTAGTACACCCTCGCACCTACTCTACCCCCACCCCACCGCGCATGCTGGTGCTCCATGGTGCTGCGTATGCCTGCGCTGAAGACCGAAAATGCGGTACATTCGCCACAACCACACCTCTCGTACTCAAAAAGGTCATCGAACTCAAAAAAGTCTTTGGTATGGTCGGTGTGCAGAAGAAGAACGGGACCACCACCACATCCACCGTCCCCAAGAAGGTCAATGGCTGGGCTCTGGGTTTCACCAAGGAGGTCAGTTGAGACAACCAACTATTGACCTCAGCATGCAAAGGCCTGTGTGCTGTGTTTAACACATCGCACTGCCAGCATGCGCACACATTGTGCAGTGGTTGAGCCCCACACGTTTAGATGCTGCATTATCTGTTGGACATGTCAGCAATGGATGCCTTACAACAGGCAGACTTCAATGGTCAAAACACCACTCAACAGGATCTGCAATTATCCTGTGCCCTGCAGAATGAGCTGTTTGTCGGCCGTGCAGCCATGCTGGGCTTTGCCTTCTCCCTGATTGGCGAGCTGCTGACTGGCAAGGGTGCCCTGGCCCAGCTGGGCTACGAGATCTTTGACGACAAGCTGGGCACCATCCAGATTGATGAGCTGGTCATTGGCCTGATCGCGTTCAACCTGGTGTGCGCCATCCTGCCCGCCTCTGGCACCTTCGTGCCCGATGAGGAGGTGGAGAGCCGCCCCGCTGGCGCCCTGCAGGACCCCCGCATCTCCCTGCTGGACCCCAAGCGCTTCTTCGGCGTCACGGTGCGTGCTGGGGCAGGATGGAAGGGTTGCATGGCCCCTAAAGCCTGTGTTTGTGTTGTGCTTGGGCATGAGTAAGGAACATTTGCTGATGTTGTCCTGCGTGCTGTCTGTCTACCTCGCCTGCAACTGGAGTACTGAACAGCAACTGCACCTGCCTACACTGCACAGGGCTTTGGCTTCACCAAGGAGAATGAGCTGTTTGTGGGCCGTGTGGCGCAGCTGGGCTTTGCTGCCTCCCTCATTGGCGAGACCCTGACTGGCAAGGGCCCCCTGGCCCAGGTGAGCTGGGAGAGATTTGCAATTGCGCTTGGCTGAACTGGCAGCAGGCAGCAGCATGAGAATGTAGGCATGCAACTGAACTGCACCAGTTGTAGATGTGTGACTTCAGCGTCTTGGTGAACATGTGAGACCTGGCACTGCTGGATGGTAATCCTTTGCTGTGCTCTGTGATTGCAGTTCGACATTGAGACAGGCGTCTCCCTGCTGGACACTGAGGCTGCCCTGGCTGCCTTCATTGCGTTTTTCTTGTTCGCTGCCATTAACCCTGGCACCGGCAAGTTCGTCAATGACAAGCAGGATGCATAAATGCACCTGCCTGCTAACTGGCCATGACAGCAGCTGGAGAGTGTGAACTGTGGCAATCGGCTTTTGATGGCTGGGGTGATGTTGTGCGTACTTGCACACAACTGTGCCACCATGTTACAGTTGCACACCCTGCGCCAACGCGCGCAACCATGTGCTCTGGGCATGAGTGATGTGCATATGGACACACGGGTGGGACAGGGGAAACATGCTGCCTGACATATGACCAGTGGTCTGCATGAGGGTGGTTTGTACCCACTGCCATATTGTGGGATTGCTTTCACAATACCTTATTTTTTGGTGTGGCAGGAGTGTTGCGAACATGTATGTGCAAGATCGGTTCTGTCACCAGTTATTGTACTTGTGGCCGTGAGAGGGAGAGATGCAGTAGGAGGGTTTGCAGGCCCATTGCCACCATGTCCATGGGTCGCACCTGTGAGAGAGTATTGTGAGTAGGCACAACTGAGGTGGTAAAAAAATCATGAGGAGTTGAGTGAGAGCAAGATTATTTTTCAATGAGCGCAATGGAGCGGAATGAGTGCAGCACAATGTAACATGCACAAGTCTTCATCCATGTTCAATTACATCCAAAACACTTGAAAGTTGTAGTCATACCGAATCAACTGCAATAACAACTGTTCAAATGCCTGCCAGCTGCAAATGCTATGTACTGTAGTTGTGGCTATGCTGTGACACAATGTAAACTTGCAGGGGTTGTAGGAATTATTGAAACATATCAACGGGTTGTGCTGCAGTACCTTATCTTTTGGGACAGGTTGCACCTGCTAAAATACCACAACAGCCCTTCATGTCACACACAAAGTTTCTGTTCAGCCCCAATCCCAAGTTTACACGCAATATGGCCCCCCCCTTTCCCCAATGTGTGTACTAGAAACCTGAGCAACTCAAGAACTCCCTTGAAACCATGTAAATCCATGTAATACGCAACATTGCCAACGTGGGGGTGGTGGTTGTGCCTATGGCATCAGCAAGAGTGGTGATGTTTAGTACGAGTCTGTGCTGAACAGCACCTGCTTGGCATTGCTCTTGTCTCCCATGAGGACTGCTTGCTGTGATGGGGTGCAAACAACAGGTGGCGCAGGCGCTTGTTGTGAAAAGTGGTCGGGCGCTGTAAGTGGCACTGTGTCGGAGCCCAGGTGCTGCGGCTGAGGACATGACCACGGTGCTGTGCTTAGTTGGTGTCCACGTGCTGCTGCGTGGCGCAGAGACACACACCCGTAGCTGCTGGAAAGCTGGACCTGCCAACTTCAGCCGGCGGCTGAGCTCCTTTGCAGCCACCTGATGCCTCCACCATGCTGCCCAGGTACTTGAACTGGTGAGTGTGTGGTACTCGGCCGCATGTGCTGCTGCTGGCCTGGCTCTGCCACGTGGGGGCTCAGGGGCTGTTGGCTAGGCGGCCCCGACTGCACCACCACTGTCATCGGCTGCCTGTGTGCTCAAGCACTGTCAGGACGGTGCGCAGGTCCTGTGCAATGAGCGCAAACAGCACCAGGTCATCTGCATACAACAACACCGCGATGTTGTTGGAGTGTGTGGTGTTTTGTGGTGCTGGTGGCTGGTGGCTGGTGGCTGGTGGCTGGTGGCTGGAAGTGAGGATGTGCATCACAAAAGAAGATGGTGGTCGTTGATGGAAGTATAGAAGGGTTTTGACCGTGTGACGCAGCAGGTTCGACCAACATCAGCAGCTGACACGTGCATGTTGCCCACAAGCTGTGCCCTGCACTGCTGTGTGCTGGGCCCGCCCCGCCCTGTCCCACCCCCTGCGGTGGGGGCAGTAGCGATGCCCTCACCAGGCGGTTGCCACCCATACATGCGCAAGGGCCCGCGCCCACCACCTCACATGACCACCGCCACCGCCATACAAAGCAGCATCGTGCGCAGCACACAACGTGCCACGACCCTGCCCCGCCATGCATTGGGATTGATGCAGCCGCACGAAGGTGCGGGCAAGGGCGAGTGTGAGGGCAGGGAAGCTGCAGCGCTTGTGCACGCGGCAATCGCAATGGGCTCTGGTGTGCGGGTTGTGTCTGATGTGGATGTGCTTCACGCGACCACGTCGGAGGGTGGTGGTACAGCTGGTGCTGTGTGGTTGAATCTTGACCATGTTGCCGCGCACCAGGCTGCATTTGCTGCACTGCAGGATCAGCTGAACATTCCACAAACCAACAGGCAGCGCCCAGGCTGGGTACCGGCATGCTGGCCCCAGCGGCAGGAGTGTTGTGGCCTGACAAGTGTTCCTTGTTGCAGCTTGATATGGTTGAATGCCTCTGTTAATCATAGAGGGCTGTGGTTGCCCCGGAGGCGTATCATACCATTCTTCACAGCATCCTTCTCGCACGTGATAAACAAAGACAGCAGCTGAGCTGGTTGACAGCTGGGGATGTGAGCGGGCTTGCACCTAAACAGTGGCGGCATGTTGTTTCATGTATTTCGCCCATGCAGATAGATTGCGGCTGTGTGCACTGGTTTCCGGCTGCCAGTGCTTATAATGATGCGCACATGATAGGACATTGTCCACCGTGAGGAACGTCCTTTGAAATTCTTACTGTATGTGATCAATAGCAGAAGCATAAGAAGATGTTATAGCTGATGCAATACCGGTCTTCGCTCGTGATCTTGTTGCTGGTCGCTTGCGCGACGCCACAGCGAGCTCACAGATGGCGCGAACCGACCTGCAGCCAATGCGGGGACTACTGTTCCAAAGGGAAGGTCCCGGGCTTCTCAGGCGACATCACGACAGGTGCATGTGAACAAAGCCTCTGGCATGCATGCACCTCAACATCACCCTGCCTCAATGGTGCACCACTCTGTGCTGTGCTCGACTCGCATGTGCAGCAACACGCATGCGTCGCTCTGATGGCATGGTGATTCCCGCCATGCAGGCGCCAAGCTGCGCACGGCACTCGACAGCATCAGCTACAAGCGGGAGGTCATCTTCACCATCACAACAGATGCTGACTTCAACCCTGAGCTATGGGGCCAGCTGCACAACGACCTGGTGCAGCTGTGGTGCGCGGGCTTGGGAACCCTGGTATTCATCGTTGTGCTGCGCCACCATGGGCAACAGAAACCCACATGTAACTGTGCACTGTGCGGGCCTGGGCTGCACGGTTGCAGGACGCACATGCACAGCAGGTTCCACATGTGCCGCACCCCCTTGCTGCTGCATCTGCTGCAGTTACGACCACTTCGCCATCCTGACAGTCAGCGCTGAGCACTGCGCACGCATCTCCCACTCCTCCCCCCACCATATCAACTGCCTCTGGGACAGCACACCGCAGGCAACACAGCTGGGCAACATGCTGGTGAGACGCCATGTATGGTCGGGTGCTCCCAATTTGGTTTCAGGTTGCAGGCCACAGGGGGTAGCCTGTTCCAGGGACGCTGGCATGCAGCAGCGGCACACCAGCTGTTGCATGCTGGTGCGGGTGAGGAGGGCCGTCATGGCCAGCGTGCCCCAAGCCCGCCACTCATGCCCTGTCACACCTCAGGAGTGGACATGGCACTTGAAGCACAGGTTCATCACGCGCGCGATTCGCTTGGGGTACAACGTCCTGTACATGGATGCTGACATGATGGTCGTCAGCGGCATCTATCAGTGAGTTTGCCACGCAGCTGTGTGTTTGATGATGGTGGGGGGGGATGCTTTCTGGTTACAGCGCCCTGCACGTACCATACTCGCACGTCCACGTGCCTCTAGTGTGTCCGCCGCTGACCGCCTCCCGCACCTGATTTGTGGCCTGCAGGCATGTGAAGCCGCCCGGGCCCTTTGCCCATATACACTTGCTGAGTGTTCCTGAGCTGCCCTGTGGCATCCAAGCGTCTTTCTTCTATGTGCAGGTGGGGCGTGGGTCAGCCGCAGCTGGGTGGTCACAGCGCGGTGGTGTGTGGTCATAGAGCACAGTGCTTGGCGCATCAGGGGGTTGCCGTGCCTCCATGCACTGCCGACTGCACCGACATGCCAGGCACTTATGTTTGTTGCTGTGGCATTGCTGCGCACTGCTGGCAGCCATTGGTGCACATCCATGCACGCACTAGCACAAGCAAGTGCACGATCCCGAAACCGTGGGCATGCTGCCTGTGACGGCTGCTGTGTCAATGTGCTTGGCTGCGCAGAACGTGGCACCGGATGGCCCAGTTGCGTGGCTGTTCCATGACGCAACGGAGCAGCCGCTGCGGTGGCAGGACGAGAACGGCATTACACTGGCTGGCTGGGGAAAGCATGAGGCTGGCAAGGCGCTGTGCATGACATTTGGTGGGTTTGGCGAACAGCTGTTGCGTATGCAAATGACCTGACCAGTTGTGTGCTGAGTGCGAAGCTCATAGTGCCGATGCTCATGAAAGTCCTGTCGCTGGCTCAGCTGCTCACGCCCGCCTCGTGCAGATCAAGCATACCTGGACGACGCGCTCAAGTCAACCGTACTGGGGCAGGTGGTGCGCTGGCGCACAGTTGATGCATGGTAGGTAGCTCACATGGATGGCACTGCAATGCCGCTTGGCTTTGCACAGGAGTTGAATGAATGGGCCAGGGGTGTGTGCGTCATGACTTAACAAGATGCTGGTGCGTGCAGCTGCACATTCGCGTTACACCCTGCCCCCCGCAGCATGGCTGATGACTGGGCGCCAGGGAACCAGCAAGCAGAGGCAGGTCAGCGTGATGGGTATTGGCGGAAGAAGATTCTGAGCGCCTTTGATGCAGCCATTGACTGCCCAGGGACACGCATGAAGGAGTCCCTGGTGGACCACCCCAACAAGACACTGGACCACAACCAGCTGCTGCGCACCCTGGAGCTGGTGTGTGGCTGGTGCCCGGCTTGTCCCTTGGACCGGGGTCCCCTGCTTGCTGGCTTGACACAGCACACCTCCCGCTTGTTGCCCTCCCCTTATGATAGTATGGCACACGATAGCATGGCACTTTTGATGTGGCGCGTGGGAAGAGCGCACCTGGCAACCACCACCGCGCGTGCCGCCCCCTGACTGCGTCCTGGCCTGTGACCCCTACCAACATTTGCTGTGTGCAAGCACGCTCGGGTGCCCTCACTTGCTCGGTACACGTGCAGGTGGTGCCCCGCGGCATGTTTCAGCCACAGATTGATGGCCTGCCCGCAGGCAGCCTGCGCTACACACAGCTGCGAGGCACACCTGGGCCCTTTGTGGACGCGTACCGGCGGCAGTTGCAGGAGGACTGCCCCACATGCCCAATGTGGCATGAGCCCCTAGCGTCTGGCAATGCACGCAGGCAGCGCAGCCTGCTGGCCGCACAGGCCCTGCAGAGCAAAGAATTGTTCGCGTTCATGCCGCGCTGGTTTGCCGGCACCACACGCGAGGGGGGCTACCATGGCGCGTATGTGCCCTATGATGGCACCATGCGCGCAGTCTTCATTCACATGCACCGCTTCCATCGCCTGCACACTTTGGGGTGGGCGCTGAAGGTGTGCAGCTGCTGTATGCGGTGTGCATGAGCACCATGCAATGTGTTTGACCCAGACTTGGCCACCCTCATCAATCCACCCCTGCTGCCTTGCAATCCACGCATGGGCCACAGCATGCCGCGTCCTGCACTGTGTGATGTCACATGTCGACATGTGGTATGTGCACTGACCCCTTGGTGCAGGTGGGCATCCGCAAGCACTACGGCATGTTCAACGCCTCCATCTCACGCGTGCTGCGTGAGCCGGGCCCCGGCGGTGTGCGCTCCCAGTGGGGCATGGGCCACACGCCCGGCAAGCTGCTGGTGCTGCACCCGGATGTGGACATTGGCCAGACGGCCAGCTACCAGGAGTACATCCAGGTGGTCATGTCCCTGATTCAGATGGCACTGCTGCTGGGGCGCACGCCGGTGGTCCCAGACGTGCCGTGCCTCACACCCTGGATGCACCCTGCGGACCGCCGGCCCCATCAGTTCTGCACACCCCCCATCGACCCCACCCACTTCAACATTGTGCCGTACGCATACCCGCCGCCGCTGGTGCACGGCGCCACGCTGGCAGGGCCGCGCGTCATGCGGCTGGCAGTGGCTGAGCTGCTGGATGAGAACTGCAGGCGCGGCTGGGGCGGCACGTTGAACGGTGAGGCGATGTGTCTGAGGGGCAGCTGTTGTGCGCTGCCTCACCGCCTGCACACCTGGCATGACGAAGCACAGCAATGCGGCACTTGTTGTGATTGTGGGATGCAGAGCCGGAGTGGGCGCACTGGCAGGCGCTGCATGATGTGAAGCCAGAGGGCCACGGGGACAAGCTGCGGCCAGGCAGCGGCAACGTGGTGCTGCGGCGGTCACAGTTCCTGCAGGCAGCTGTTGATGTGCACAAGGGCATGCTGTTCTTGGGTGTCTCAGCACAGGTGAGGCAGATGGCCAGGCCTGCTGTGGGTTGCACCGCTGCTTGTCATGCGGCGCTGCTGGTGCTGCCTGAAGAAGCTCTGCAGAAGATTAGCCTGAGCTGCAACCCTGGGTTACACCTGAGCATGCGGCCACAATCAAGTGGCGTGGGGTGGTGGTGGCGTGCACGCAGGCTGTGCTCAAATCGTTGACCCCTACACAGCATGACGAGCAGGTGCTGTACCTGGGGCACCCGGTCTTCATGGACCTCAGCGGCGCCAATACCAGTGACGGGCGAGTGCTGCAGGCAGTGTATGAGGAGAGCGCACGCCAATGCCAAGGGATGTGGGGGTCTGAGCATCACAGGGATTCACCAGAGTGGAAGCTGGTGCGTAATGCTTATTTTTGCCAGGCAACGCTTACACAGTGTGGCACACCGTCCACTGCACGTGTGACTGCCTGTATGCTGCGTCCAGCATGCGCAAAATGATCAGGACAGAGGTGCACTTGTCAACTGCACATGTGTCCTTGTGCACCAGTGCCTGGCTGGTTGGCGTCTCAACGTCTGCTTGCGTGCCGCCATCACATACGTGCTGTGCAGATGCCACAGCGCATAGACAAGTCTGGGGTCATACAGCAGTCAGGGGAGCTGTCCATTTGAGCTGATCAGCTGTGATCTGGCGGTGGAAGCTGCTTGCATGATGCTGACATGTCAGCTGCTGATGCTTTTTATGAAGCCAAACGTTCAATGTTACGCGACCTCGCAAGCGGGCGTGCGCAGCTCATCAGACCCTGTTGATCAGCTTCCAATCTGCACTTGTTGGGCAGAGACCGTGCGTTGGAGAAATAACACCTGAAGAGCTTGCCATTCATCAGGCATCCTGTATGCGCCAGGGCACCCGTTCCGCTTCACTTCACAGCTTGCAAAGCTTCCCAGCACCTTTCGCACGTCCATCACTCACTCGCAATGCTGTACTTCCCAGCTCACCCGCACGGTTGCAGACCAGAAGGGCAGGTCGCCCAACAGACGCGCAGCAACACTACAGCGTTTAAAGTTCAATTTCATCGCGCATTCAGCCTTCGGGAAAGCATGAAATCGTGTGTCGTTTGCGCGGCCTCCGCCAGCGTGTTCTGCAAGGCAGATGCAGCCTTCTTGTGCGCGGCCTGTGATAAGACCATCCACTCTGCTAATGTGCTAGCGTCCCGCCATGTCAGGTGAGCCCTGAGCTCAACGCAGGATAAGGGGCCAGCCTGGACGGTAGCTGATCCGGGGCCACTGGCTGCCGTGCGCGCAGGGTCCCTGTGTGCGAGCTGTGCAAGCGCGCGGCCTCCACTGTCTACTGCCCAGTGGATGCAGCCTCCTTGTGCCCAGGTAGGGGGAGCAACTCCCACAGCGTGCTCTCTCCTGCAGCGTCACCCACCGCCTTCATTTGCGCCGTCCTGAACCAGCCCTGCAGCTGTGTGCATGCGTTCAACGGGCACTTCTGAAAAATCTGCATGTTCAACTGCACCGCAGAGTGCGACAAGGCGGTGCACGAAAGCAACCCGCTGCCCCACGCTGTGGTTCCCATCGAGC
Organism: Haematococcus sp. NG2; assembly: GCA_004335575.1. Taxonomy (NCBI): domain Eukaryota; kingdom Viridiplantae; phylum Chlorophyta; class Chlorophyceae; order Chlamydomonadales; family Haematococcaceae; genus Haematococcus; species Haematococcus sp. NG2. Next base: position 51,617 of record QAXD01000041.1, on the reverse strand, counting down.
AGGCGCTGGTGAGTAGCACTCTGCGAACGAGATTGTTCCGCATCTTCCTGTCAGCCCTTGTCATCACCAGCCCAATTCCTACTACCTGCAGGAGTCAAAGCCCGCAGCGCCCGCTGCTGCTCCTACCATGCCTGCTGCACCCGCTGAGGACGAGGTGTCTGCGTGCGGGGAGCACGACATTCCGCAGACCAATACCCCTGCAGAGCCCCTGCTGAGCTCTGAGCTGAACACCTCCGTGGCCATCGTGCCAGAGATGCCTATTGAGTCCGCTTTGGGCGCTGCATTTGCGAGCAAGGATGCGCCCTGGGGCAAGGAGCTGGAGGTGAGCTTGAAGGACTGGAGAAGTCCTTATCTTCGCAGCTGACATCAGCGCCAGCTGCCTGCAGTGCGTGTGTGCTCCTGTGCAGGGTCAGTGATCCCTGCCAGATGCAATACTCAGCATGTGCTGTTGTATCGTGCGGTTTACAGAATCTGGACCTGGATGCTGTGTGGATGGATGGCCTGGACTTCTCTGACATTCTGGGGAATGATTTGGGCGATGGTGAGTGCTGCAACAGGGGCAAGAGCGTGGCTGCATCAGTGCTAAAAGGCTGACTCAGAATGGTTCCATGCATGCAGTTAAGCACATGAATTCCAGTGCAGTCCGTAATCGGGATGTACTCATTGGTTGTACTCCGCTCCTGACATGCAGCTGGCCTGGTCCCGACATTCAACGCTGGTTGCGAGCCCATGAAGCAGCCACCCATGCCCTCCATGGATGATGACCTGGTCGTCCCAACCCTGGATATGCCAGCGTTCATGGCACCAGTGCTGGCACCGCCTCCGCCGCAGCCCCCTGTTGGCATCAAGCGCACAGCTGATGCAATCAGCATGCCCCTGCCACCTCCCAAGGTGGCAGCTGTCAGTGTGCCCATGCCGACGAAGCCCAATGCAGTGCCTGTAGTGGCAGCCGCCCAGGTAGGGCCCAAGCCGGTGCCCAAGGCTGTGGCTGTGGCACCTGCGGTGGTCAAGCCCATGGACGCTGTGGCCCCTGTGATGCCCTACCAACAGCAGCAGGTGGCAGCAGCTGCGCAGCAGGCCATGATGATGAATGGCGCCAACCTGACACGCGAGCAGCGCGTTGCCCGCTACCTTGAGAAGCGCAAGAACCGCAAGTTCCAGAAGACCATCCGCTATGCATCCCGCAAGGCGTACGCAGAGGTACGCCCCCGCATCAAAGGGCGCTTTGCAACACGCGAGGAGGTGCTGGCACTCAAGGCGGCAGCTGAGGCTGCAGCAGCAGGGGGTCAGATGCTGGACGACGACTGCGTGGTGCCGACGCTGGTTGCATGAAACACCATGCGGGACAAAGCCTGGCCCTGTTTATGAGAGCTGCAGCTGCTACAGCTTTTTGCGAGAGAGGCTCTTCAGCCGTGGAATGTGCTCGGGCCGCAGAGGTCCTGGCTTGTCAGGCTGGTGCTCAGTTTGTGTCCTTGGGGTATGTGGTGCATGGCACAGCTGGCACGCATGGGCGCAACCCTTGCGACTTGCTGGGCCCTTTGCACCGGGCTTCCCCCATCTTCCTGGTGTGCTCAACCTTTTGAACGAGTGTGGTAAATTTTGTATGCTTCCTGGCAGTGTGATAAGAGGGGCCGGGTGGACCTGGCATGTGAGAGCAGGGACCCTGGGGACTCTAGCGAAGGTGTGAAGTGCATGTGAGCTGCAGTGGCTCGTTTCTGTGTGTGTGAGAGACACGTGCATGTGGTGTGGAAGATCTTGGCGCGTTGCACTGCCTTCTGATTCATACTAACAGTGCGGGTGAGGTTGATCCGCTGACCCAATGCCAGCGCATGAACGGCATGTGGTTGAGGTGTGCGCGAGAGCTCCAGTGGCTGTGCTGGTGTTGTACTGAATTCAATCTTCTGATGCACCCATCATTCGGGCTTGAGAGATGGAGAGAGTGTGGAAACTTGCAGGTGTCTTGACCAGAGAGGGAGAGTGCGCGTTGGGCTCAGGAGTTGGAAGTGTTCAAGTGGGAGAGGTCGCATGTCGTTATTGAGTGCAAGTTGGGAGAGCTGAGAGATGCGAGATTTGAGTGAACTTGCGCTGTCAGCACCGCACATGTGCCATGCCTGCCACTTTGGCTGGTGTGCATCTGGTGGTGGGGCCATCCAAAGTTTATTGACTGAACTGGCTGCATGTTCTCCAGTGGGAACTTGTAATAACATGCCTTGGCTGTACCCACCTGTGCCAACCTGCTTGTGCTGCTGCTGTCAGTGAAGTAGGCATCAGCTGCTGTGTGCCAGGCACAGTGCGGTTGTTGAAGTGTAGCCGTTTGCATATAAGTCACAGCTACTGCACAGCAGGTCCCACTAGCTCCCTTCAAAATTCATGACAATTTGCACTGGTACATTTGTGTGTGCTTCATCGCTCACCAGTCCCAATATAACCTGTATCTCTCATCCAGACTTCAACTCATGAACCTTCAGTTGCATTCCAGAAATATTTACGTGCTTCGACTGCCGCGCAAAGATGAAACAAAACAAAACTCACCAACTCATGCTTTAAAACTTGCTGGTTGCGTTGCACATTGAGGCCGTTCGCAGCTCAGCTGTCCACGCTCCAACCACATGCCGAAAAGCCTTCCAACACCAGTACACCACACAAGCCTCCCCGACAGCCTACGAAACGTCTCCCATTCGCAGGCAGGGTGTCAGGTCAAGCCACCTATTCAGGCACAAATCCCTCTCAAATCTCAACCAGCCTTTGGCCATGTTTTCATCCACTCACGCTCATGCTCGTCACTTCATGATACAGCTTGTTTGCTTCTCCCCGTTGGTTCTGCTCACAGTCTGCACTCCCCAAATGCCCAGGTCGCCCACGTTTCAAACTTATGGTACAACGTGGGGCCCTTTCGTTCCCATGCGTGCCAGCTGTGCCATGCACCACATACCCCAAGGACACAAACTGAGCACCAGCCTGACAAGCCAGGACCTCTGCGGCCCGAGCACATTCCACGGCTGAAGAGCCTCTCTCGCAAAAAGCTGTAGCAGCTGCAGCTCTCATAAACAGGGCCAGGCTTTGTCCCGCATGGTGTTTCATGCAACCAGCGTCGGCACCACGCAGTCGTCGTCCAGCATCTGACCCCCTGCTGCTGCAGCCTCAGCTGCCGCCTTGAGTGCCAGCACCTCCTCGCGTGTTGCAAAGCGCCCTTTGATGCGGGGGCGTACCTCTGCGTACGCCTTGCGGGATGCATAGCGGATGGTCTTCTGGAACTTGCGGTTCTTGCGCTTCTCAAGGTAGCGGGCAACGCGCTGCTCGCGTGTCAGGTTGCAGCTGTGCATGAGCACGGCCTGCTGCACTGCAGCAGCTGTGGCCGCCACCGCAGCTGCGGCTGCACTCAGTGGTGTGTTGGTGCTGGGTGCCGCAGGGGGCATTGCAACCGCCGGCTTGACAGGTGCAGCAGAAGCCACCACCACTGACTTGGCTACGGGCTGCAGCCCCACCTGGCCAGGTGCCACCGCAGGCACCGGGCTGGGTGTTGGCGGCACCACAATGCTGGCGCTCACAGCCGGCACCTTCAGAGGTGGTGGCTGCAGCATGCCAGCCGCCTCAGCAGTGCGCTTCACAGGGGCAGGCAGCTGGGGTTTTTGCTGGGGAAGGGGCGGAAGGGGTGCACGGCGAGGAGGGGCAGGGGTGGGAGCAGCATGAGAGTCAAGCGCTGGGTCCTTGCTGGAGGCCGGTACGTGCAGGGTAGGGACCACCAGGTCTTCGTCAGCTGGCTGCGGTGGCGGCTGCTTCACAGCCTCAGGGCCAGTGTTGAAGATGGGCACCAGGCCTTCTGTGGTGGGTGAGGTCAGGCAACCAACACGCTGTTGGTTAGTTGCAGCCATGCATCACTGGGGCATCACAGTCGGACATTCACATGCAGAACTTGCTACAACTACATGATAATGGACTTGTGTCCATTTGGCAGCACTTGTGCACCAGGCTGGCACACACAAAGAGGTGTTGTGTGACAGACCTTCAGCCAGCTCATCCTCAGTCAAGATGTCAGAAAAGTCGAAGCCATCGACCCACAAAGCAACAAGGTCCAGATTCTGCACCCAGGTCATAAGGCATAAGCAGTGCAGCAGATGAGAGCAGGAGAGCTTGAAAGTCCAAGGTCTCGTTGGAACACAGACCGGGTCCCACCTCCGTGCGATGGGGCTGACCCATCACAAAAAAAAAAAAAAAAAAAAAAAAAACACAGAACACCTGATGCATGTGTGGATCAAATGTTGTGCACATACATGCTGACGTGCTGATACACTGCACAGAAAGCACTCAAGGGCCCCGGTACTGCCCCAGCTGATCTGGTGCTGTGACAGCAACAGGTGTGGTTGACATCATGTCTCACCTGCAAATCTTTTGGTCCCGCCAGCAGCTTGCCACCCTGCGGTGCGGGATGTGCACTGGCCTGCAAGTTGTTGTCCAGCTCTCCACTGGTTGACACCTCTGAGTCATCCGCCTCAGCATGTCCTTCAGCAGCTGCATTGGCAGCTGCTGCTGGTGCCGCACGGGGCTGGGTCGATGATGTGGTGAGCTGTGTGGTTGAACTCAGGGATGAGCTGATACAGCTGCACTTGTTAGAGGCCTGCACAACAAGCACATGGGCCGAGATTTGATGACTGTTGGGAGCTGTCTGCTGTTACCACTGATGGATACGGCAAATGCATGCAAGCCCAGCTTGCCCCAACCTACCACTGCTTGCTCAATGGGAATCACTGGGTGCGGGATGGGCTTGTGTTCATGCACGGACACATCACAGCCTGCAGGCACATGCACAGCGAGTGCTGAGCCAGTGACAGGCTGTCTCTTCACACGTGGAGCATGGCTGACAGATCGTTTGACAAGCCATCCATTGACGTGGGTGCACTCATGCACACCATGCTCACCAGGACACAGGCAGGCCGCGCCCACTGTGCAGTACACCGTGGAAGGGGCACGTTTGCAGAACTCACAGACCGGGACTCTGCACCGCATGGAGGTCACCATTTGTTCAGGCACCCCAGCTCAGCAGGCTGAACCGCCCCCACCACAACCAAACCCACATAACCTGCCTGGCATGACGACTGGCCACGGCGTTAGCTGAATGAATGCTCCTGTCGCACTCCGCGCACAAAAATGCTGCATCTGCCTTGCAGAACACGCTGGCTCCCCCCGCACAGACCATGCACGACACCATAACGATGTAGTTATTCAGCCCGGAGCATGAGGGACCATCATCGTCCTCGTCACAAACGCTGCTGGTGTGGACTGGCTGGCCCAAGAAAGACGCCGTGACTTGCATCGACATTGTGACCACCCAAGTTTCCACAAATGCTACACTATGGCTGCTCTACGAATTTAAAGCCAGCAAAAATGTTGGTTTTTCAAGCAGCACAGCTCCTGGCAAAATTGTGGCTTGGGCGGATTCTCGGGAATTGCAGCGCAGCATCCGGAGAAACTTGTGCTATCTGTAGTCTCAAGTGATCCTCGGTGACGTGCGCGTGCATTGATGGCGGAAGTGTGTCAGGGTTTAGCAGACCGTTATCAGACCATGCTTGGCCGTACACGGTACACGCCCTGTAGCAGCGCGACAGTATTGGCCAGCCATGGTTGTTGATATGGCGCGCCAACGCAAATGGACACGCATTACAGGTTCTGCAAACATAGGCGCAGTGTGCACCAACTGACCCTACCTGAACCACCTATTATGCTTGTGATGCAGATGCTCCAGCACTATTCCCTTTTGCCTGCAAGTGTGCATGTCCGTACGTCTTTGTACATTGTGCGCTTTGCTCAAGGATTGGAGTGCTGCTCCTGTGCTGATCGCTTCCAGCACCAGCAGCAGGTCGTGACAGATGCCGATCACACAGCACATGTCTGTCACTATTGGTGTCTGAGGCACAATGGACATGAGTATAACACATTATGCCCTCTGGTCTGCACACACCACTCGCTTGCCACACTCACATCTGCCAAACGTGGCCAGTCAGAGCTGCAGCAACCGCTGTGCACCTCATGCATTCAGATCATGTCACTGCGCCACAGCAGCTGAGCTCTGGAGACCAAAGGCGATCCGCCGACACACATCCCAACTGCCGTGCTTGGTAGACCCAGGCCTTAGTTCTGTCCTGCTGCTGCCCATGTGCACGGCAGGCATCCATGTGTGAGCAGTTGCAGTGCAACACTGAACACAGCACGCACCGCCCCAACGAGGCCAGCTCACCTCTGCTCCCATACAACTGCACAACTTTGTCGCCACCCATAGCCTTACATTGCAACCAAGGTATGGCAGAAGCCCACAGCAGCCAGCCGCAGCTCAGCTGGGTGCCGCAGTGACCTTGGCGATCGCTTTGCCCAGCACCTCTGCGCACTTGTCAATCTCCTCATCCGTCACCACCAGTGGGGGCACCAGGCGGATCACATCACCCTTGCCAGCTGTGATGGCCAGGATGCCCATGTCGCGCGCCACATCCACCACGGCCCCCGCCATCATGTCCAGCTGCACGCCACACAGCAGCCCCACGCCACGCACCTCCTTCACGTGCGGGTTGCTGCCCATGGTGCGGCGCAGCGCTGCGGTGGGGGCCAGGGGCCACAGCAGGGCGTGCACGGTCAGTCAACAGCAAGAAGGCAGCAGTGGCGGCTTGCATCATACATCAAGTACAGCACGGCAGATGATGGATGAAAGCATGGGGCCAGGCATGGCCCATGCTCGCCTCTGGCGTTGTGAGTTATGTGTGTTCTTGTTGGGAGTCAGTGCTGCACCGGCGCCTGTCTACAAGCATGACAAGGAAGTATAATAGCACCACCAGCAAGGTGCCAGTACAGTGGGAGGTGCGCGGCACATGACAGCGGTCTGCCAGCGCAGCTGCTGCAGCTTGGCCACCGCACCTGAGCGCAGGCGCTGCCCCTTGAGCTCCACCGCGTGCAGGAACGCGGGGTCGGCGATGATGTCAAACACAGCGCACGCGGTGTGGCACACCAGTGGGTTGCCGGCAAACGTGGAGCCATGGTCACCTGGGAGCACAGTGAGGGCACAGCAGACGGCGCATCATAGCAGCCCCACCTCCACATTGCTGTGTGCTGCAAGCGAGCGAGCCGGGGTACATATGTACACCACCACCAGCAGCAGCAAATCAAGCGAGCGAGCGAGCGAGGTGGTTGCCAGGTTTCAGGTGCAATGATGACAGGCATGACGGCCGTGCATAACGGCACAGTGCAGGTTGCTGGAGCGTCAATGCACCCTTTGTGCACGTGATGGGGCTGCAGGCCGTCACAACAGAGGCGGTGCTGATCACAGATGCATCGCCCACACGCTGCACGCTGCCCACCGCCCACCCACCCGGCTTCATCACGTCTGCGACATGCTGCTTCAGCAGCACTGCACCAATCGGCAGGCCGCCCGCCAGCGGCTTGGCAAGCGTCATCATGTCAGGCTCCACACCATACAGCTGGTGGCCCCACAGCTTGCCGGTGCGGCCCAGCCCACATTGCACCTGAGCACAGTGAGCCGCAGCGCAGTGCATGAAGTGGTGACGTTGCAGCTGCGCAGGGGCCCCTCCACTTGGCCAGCTCTAACAATTACAAGATGCCCGACAACCACACCTCCAGTGCCTGCAGCCCCCATGCAGGCACACAACAAGGCCACGAGCGTGTGCCCACCTCGTCAAACACCAGCAGCGCGCCCGCCTCATCACACAGCTTGCGCAACCCAGCGAGGAAGTCCTTGGTGGACGGTGTCACACCGCCCTCACCCTGCACCGGCTCCACAAACACTGCGGCCGTCTTGCCCTTCTTGATCACCTGTGCAGCGGGCATGGGAGCGCGTGCGTAACACGCGGGACCGGCAGGACGCAAGCTGCAGCGTGGTCACGGCAGCCCGCTCTGCGAGCTGCTGGGCCACCTGACTGTGGCGGTTGTGGACCTTGATGCATAATCATATCGCGGTCCAGTAGGCCACGCTGCACTACACCACAAAGCGCCTGCCACGCTGCAGAGACCGGCCACCAGTGGCAGGTACTCCATGGTCGGTACAGCCCCCACAGCCACTCGCACCTTTGCTGCTGACTCCAGGTTGTTGTACTCAGCCAGCTGGTGGCCGGGCATCATGGGGTAGAAGGGCGTCTTGTACTGCTCCTTGTACGTCAGCGCCAGCGCCCCCATGGTGCGGCCATGGAAGCAGGATGTGAAGGACACGAGCTCGTAGGGCGCGGTGGCGGCAGGGTCGTAGGGGTCCACGCCCGCCTGCGGTTGAACGTGCGCGCGGCCATGTGTGCGCATGAAGAGGAAGTGGCGGAGAGCATGTTTTGTTGTGTAGCTGCATCACCTGGTAACTCAGATGTCAGATGTGTGATTTACCTGGCTCCACTCCTGCACGGACCCCACCCGCTTAACCACCACACCGGTAAGCAACACAGACAAGCAGCTGTGTCCCTGCTCCCCCTGCCACACCCTGTTCTCATCTTTCATTGCGCACCTGTACACGCGCCCACTTGCGTGCGAACTTGATGGCGCCCTCATTGGCCTCAGTGCCCGTGTTGCAGAAGAATGCCTTGTCAGCAAATGAGTTGTTCACCAGCCGCTTGGCCAGCTCCACCTGGCGGGGCAACAAAGTCGCAGCAGAAGTGTTACCTGACTGATGGCACAAGCCACCACAGCATGCATGCAGCTGCAGCACTGCAGATGTGCACACACATGACACACACACACACAGGCAGGGGCAGGGGCTGGCCCAGGTCCACACCAGCATGGTGCGCCTGCCGCCCCCCTCCTGGCTGCACCCATTCCCTGGTGCTGCTAGCAGCCGCGCAACAAGGGCAGGCGCCTCACAGGTGCTGGTGCCCTGCTCATGCCATGCGCGACGTGCACACCTGTGGCGCGGTGTGGTACAGGTTAGACGTGTGCGCCAGCATGCCCGCCTGGTCGGTCAGGGCAGCCAGCCAGCGGGGATCACTGTGGCCCAGCGCGTTGACGGCGATGCCGGCAGCAAAGTCGATGAACTCCCTGCCCTCCACGTCATACACCTTGGCACCGGCGCCATGCGACAGCACCACAGGCGCACGCGCGTACGTCTGCAGCGCACAGGCCATGCACAGCACTTAGCGCATGCATGTGTTGCAGCATTGTGCACCTTGCGCACAGCCCTGACTGCATCCAGCTAGTGGCGCCCCAAGAGCTGCTGCTGCCTGCCCATCGGTGTGCAGGGTCGTCCACAGAAAGCAATGCTGTTGATGTTGATTTGACAACACGAGCCTGTGCCGAGTTGGTTGCTTGCCATGCCTGCTCCCTTCTGTTGTATGCTGCACTTGACCTCACAGCAGAGGTCGGCCGCCCCGTTCCCCTCAACCCTGCACCTGATGCTGCACCCTGCTCACCAACACCGACACGCACCTGCAGCACATACTGCGCCTCCTCAGCCATGACCTTCTTGGCATAGGCGGCATCATGCACCTGGGGCTTGCCATTGATGAGCTTCTTCAACAGAGACACAGGGTCTGTACTGAGAGCTGCACGGACTGGTGCCACAGTGGTGCGGCCTGCCCTGCAGGGACAACCCACCGCAAACGGAACACAACACAACAAGTGGCAGTTTGCAGGCAGGTACGACAACACTGCCCATGTACAGGGCAGTCCACTGGATGGTGACTGGTAGGCAGGCCTGTAGACCAAGCTGTTGAGGCTGTGCTCTGCATGCGCGTGATGAGTACATGATGCATCATGCAAGCCTCCTGCATGCAGGACCCCTATATCTTGCCTGCGCTGTCGAACCGCCGGTGAAGGCCCGGAGGGCGCCTTGCCCACCATCTGGTATGCTGCGCAGCAGGGACGGCGATGGCTTGACAACACGAACCCTACCAAGCTGATGGCATTGTGCTGGCAGCGCACACAGATGCAGAATGTGCCAGCGTCCCATACGAGCAAACGCGACTGGATGTGCAAGCAGCGACGGCCCCAGATATGGGTGGCAGGCCTGGCCACCCATATGTGCTAAACAACACGCCGCAGAGCGTCATACAACATGATTTTGGTTCCTCACCAGCCATCGAGGCTTCACGAACTGGTGCAGGTATTCACGTGCCCCACCGCCTCAGCAGAGGGTGCCAAACGAGGCCTACAAGTCTGTCCCTATACAAGCCCAAGCCTTTAGACCCTAAGCTCCAGTGCGGCCTAGTTGTTCACTGGGGGGAACCTAATCGTCAGATTATCGAGAGTGAATGAGGTACTGCCCGGATCGTCATCTGTTTGAAGGAATTAGCACTGATGGCACAGGTACATAATGCTATGGGTCGCTCTGCTGGATCATGTTGAAGCCCCAAAATCCCATGCCAGCCGCAGCCCACGAGCGCTAGCATTGTGACCACACAAAACTCCAAGATGCAGCTTGTGACCTCGGCCCCTAATGGACCTGAGGGAGCTGAGCGGACCAAACCATAGGTAGCAATCGCGATCAGTTGCAAGAGCTTCTATACGGACAGTCCTGTAGTGTGGCCTGTCATTGTGGCTATCTTGCGTTGTGGTTTTGTGGTGGTTTGGTTCTTGAGACTTTCGATGATAGAGACTTTGCATAAGTATTCAGAGGCTTAGCAGACACGGTTTCATCATGCACGCGTTAAGAGGCTTTACAGCACCATTGAGGCGGCAGGCAGCATCACCGTGCACAAGCCAGGGTAATAGTTTGGTGGAGCATACAACTCGGGTGGTGTGCCGAGTAGCCACACCAGAGGCCCCAGCCCAGACACAAGTGAACGGCAAGAAGGTTTCAATTGTGCAGCTTGGATGCCCAAAGAACGTTGTCGATGGTAAGGATTGTCTGTGCAGCCGGTGAAAAACATGGGGCTGATGTTGACATGGGTGTTCCATTGCATGATGCATGTGGTGGCCTGTGGGTTCACACTGCACGACTCACCTGCATGTCCACGTTGGGGCACTGCAGGTGAGGTGATGCTAGGAGACCTCACACGAGCGGGCTTCCAGGTGACCCAGGAACACGAGGACGCGGACGCCATTGTGGTCAACACATGCGCGTTTGTGGAGGATGCCAAGAGCGAGTCGCTGCAGGCCATCATGGAGGCTGGTGTGTGCGCATCGAGCGCACGTGTGATGCGCTCGGACTGTTGCATTTGCAGGTGGCCACTGCAACAGCCGTTGTACGGTTGTAGGCACACTGCGCGCATACATGGTTCAAACTTCTGACATCCACCTTGCACTACACACGTGCAGCAACAACACCGAAACCACTGCTTACACCATTGGCCTGCTGCTGCATGTAATGTGTGTGTGAACCGCAGCCCAGCTGAACGAGGACGGGAAGAAGCGCAAGATCATCGTGACCGGGTGCCTCGCGCAGCGGTACTCCGGCCAGCTGGCCCAGGACCTGCCTGAGGCTGATCTGGTCATTGGGTTTGAAAAGTATGGGTCACTTACCGACAGCCTGCAGGTGATGCTGGGGACAGAGGCGGCAGCCAGCCCCAGCTCCAGCACACTGCCTAGCACCAGTGGGGCCACCAAGCCAGCCACCGCCTCCGCCACTTCCGCCAGCTCAGCCACTCCCCCACAGCGCGTCCAGGTGGGCGACGCGACGGTGCCCTTCCGGCCCGAGTGGAACCGGCACCGCCTCACACCGCGCCACACCGCGTACCTGCGCGTCGCGGAGGGCTGCAACCACGCGTGCACGTTCTGCGCCATCCCAGGCTTCCGCGGCAAGTTCCGGTCCAAGCCGTGGCAGGCGCTGCTGGACGAGGCCAAGCACCTGGTGGACAGCGGTGTGCGCGAGCTCAACCTGATTGCAGAGGACACCAACCAGGTGGGTCACACCGCTGCACTGCTGGTGCACTGCTGGGGTTGAGGCTGCATGGCAGCGGTGGGTGGCCACGAGGGGCGCTCACAGGTGCAGTGCCTGACATGAGGCAGGGGTTGAGTGGCTCGTGAGGGAGGTGCTTCAGCTCCCTTGTGCAGTGGGCACAGTACAGCTGGGCGCACCGATGCGGCCGTGCACACATGCGTATCCACCACACATGTGGATGTGTGGGCGTGCGTGCAGTACGGCATGGACCGGCGTGACGGGCGGGGGCTGGCAGAGCTCATGCGCGAGCTGTCACAGCTGGAGGGGCTGCACTGGATCCGCATCCTGTACGCCTACCCCTCCTACTTCACAGATGAGCTGATTGACGAGATCGCGCACAACCCCAAGGTCTGCAAGTACATCGACATGCCCCTGCAGCACATCAACAACCTGGTCCTCCTGTCCATGAACCGGCCGCCACAGGTGCGCAGGGCCGCGCCACCTCCTGGCCAGGCCTGTGGTGTGTGCACCGGTGTCTGCGGTGCGGTGTGATGTGGTGTGGGGTCGTGGTGTAGGTTGCGCGCTGCTGGTGCTTTTGTGAGCGGCAAGGTGTTGGTGCTGCTGGCATGCACCGCTGTCCAAAAGCGCTGCGGAGGCATTGGGTGCGGAGGGCAGCTGCTGTGATGGGGCTTGCCTCTGAGCAACAGCTGGGGCATGGATGTGGATCCACAGCTCCTGAACTCCACGTCCCCCACCCAGCCCATGTACTTGCCTGTTGTGCCTCATGCTGCCTTGCCTGGGCTACATGTGGCCATACACACACGCCCTTTCCTCATGCACGCGCGTGCAGGACCACACGCTGAAGCTGCTGCGCAAGCTGCGTGACCGCATCCCTGGCCTCGCACTGCGCACCACCTTCATCTCGGGCTTCCCTGGTGAGACAGACGCGCAGCACAAGGAGCTGGTGGCGTTCTGCAAGGAGTTCAGGTTTGAGCGCATGGGGTGCTTCGCGTTCAGTGAGGAGGACGGCACCCCTGCAGCCACGTTCCCTGACCAGGTGTGTGGGCAATGGGCACATGGGATGATGTGTACATGGCAGGCAATGGGTTGGAGGGGTGCGGCTGGGCTGGCCCAGCATACCCGAATGATGTCACATGTACGTACACGTCCACTTCAAGTGCGGCCCTCCGGCTGCGTCTAATCCTCAGCCCGCAGCAGCAGCAGCCCCCGCCTCCACAGCCCGCCACAGCCCGACGCCACCTTCAGCACACAAACTGTCACACGTGCCAGCTGCCCAACACGCTGACCATGCTCAGGTCACAACAAAAACACATGCACGCACTGGCACGCGGCCGGACAGGTGGCGGAGAAGGTGCGCGCGCGGCGGCGTGACGAGCTCATCAGCCTGCAGCAGCGCGTGGGCGAGCAGTTTGCTGAGCGGCTGGTGGGCCAAGAGCTGGACGTCATCATTGACGGCTACAACGATGACGGGTGGCTCATTGGGCGCACGCAGTACGACGCACCTGACGTGGACCCCATCGTGTTCATCTCTGACCCCACAGACCCGGGGGTGCCCCCGCCAGAGGTGGGGCAGGTGCGGCGATGCATCATCGACGGCAACTCGCTCTTTGATCTGGAGGCACACCCAATTGCGTGAGCTGGGGCGGTGCTGCCCTGGCAGGATGGTGGCGCCCCAGCCTAGCATGGTTTAGTTTGAGTATGCATGCTTGCAGAGCAATTTGCTCCCTTGACTGAAGGTATGGGGCTGGGGTCTTGCCAGGTGCAACGCGTATGTACCTCCAGGGGTTTTTAACCGTGCCTGGGCTCCTAGTGGTTCTGTGTGGCCTGTATGGCAACTTGCAGAGCTGTATTGTTTAGAGGTTGAGCGACATCAGATGTCCTTTATGCTGCAAGTGATCAGGAGCCTATGATGGCGACCAAACCATTACAGAAGAATGTGGGTGTGGCTTGTTACATCTCGTACGTACAGCTAATGAGCTGCCCAGACGCTGCCTTGGCAGCCACGCAGTAATGCTGGGCTAGTGGCCCCTGGCCAGATGAATTGTACACGCAGTGTTGGTCGTTAGGACAGCCACCAGTATGCCTGGCGCTGCCCAGTCACGCATTAACAGCATTACCTGCCGTATACAGGCAGCTGCTGCAGAGTACAGGTTATGTGCGTGCCAGTGAGCCGCACAGACCAGCTGTGCCCGTCTTCGGCATGTCACCTGCTGCAGAGGCTGCCCGGAGACAGTCCAGAGCAGTCTGCACAGCAGTGCAGGAAGCATTGCAGCCGGCTGACCGTCATGCCCATCAGCCGCCCACTGTCATGATGGATGATGGGCAGCACATGGCCGGCAGTGGTGCGTGGATGGCATAGAGGCACTCCGGGCCCCCACACAGCGCATTCAGGGAGGGGCACTGTGCGGACAGGGGGAAGCACAGCATGGCGCCCACGCTGCCTACTGCATACGACAGCCCCAGGCCCTTGAAGCTGACCATTGCCAGGGTGCGGCTGGGGCTGGGTGGTGAGTACACCACATTGCTGTCTGCGACGCGCAGACCATTCAGGGTGACTGCTCCTATGGCAGATGAGCACTTCGTGTCAATGGCGAGGTCGAAGTCGTCCAGCGGCTGGGTGCAGCAGCCCAATGTGGGGTCACACAGGCGTGAGGCGATCTGCTCCACGTACAGCTTGATGCACACGCGGTCAGACTGGGAGCGCGTCAAGTACGCTGCGCGCCACGCCATGGCGTTGATGTCGGCCTGGCAGCTGCAGGATGAACGAGCATGACGCAGAGGCAAACAGCATCAACAGCTGACTGCCTGGCGTTTGCCGGTAAAGGTCATGCCATGTAAGATGTTCGGGAACAACGCCTGCCACAGAGTGCAGGTGCTGCTGGCAGGCCTCACATGCCCATGCAACAAGCAGATGGTGTACTGTCATGGCAGGCGGTCTACACATACATGTGTACAGCAAGCTGTGCCAGCGAGGCACGCACATGGCATATGGAAACTCGGTTATCTGCAGCAGGGGTGTGGCGGGTGGGGCTGGGGGATGGGCCCGGCTTGGGAGGTGTTGGAGAAGGGGGTAAGGGACGCGGCGAGGGAGAGGCGTCCTTCTTTGGGGGCGGAGGGGAGGTCGCGGAGGAGATGCTGGCTGGGGGCGGCTTCTTGGCTGCCTTGGGCGGCGGCTTGCTACTTGTTTTGATGGGTGGTGGTGGGCTGCGGACTGGGGGTGGGCGAGGTGGGTTTTGTGGTGGAGGAGATGCAGGTTTGGGGCTGGGTGATGGAGATGGCGACACCAAGGAGCCTGAGGTCGGTGCGCGAGTGTGCAGAAATGGGAGAGTCATAAAAGTCAGCCACAAGTATGACATGCCATGACGGCAAGAGCAAATAACCAAACCACCAGCGGTTGCCCAGGATGCAGGATGCAGGCCAGGAGCGGCTGCAAGGCACACACATGTGGCAAGGAGTGCGGCCACCCCACTGCCAGCACAACCCAGCCAGCTGCCGTAACATGACATGCTGCTCCCGCCTGTCGTCACGCACTTCCAAGCGCCAGGCTGGAGGGGCAGCAGGTGATGCCATTTGTGGGGCTGGACAGCCCGATGATGCTGTACCTGCGACCACACACAACACGTGGCAGATGATGGGCCACCTCATGGAGTGACCGATTACTGCTGAGGTTGGCGCTCGATATGCTTCGCAGCGTGTTAAGCAAGGTCAGCTGCCGTGCCATCACAAGCAGCACCCTGCCCGCACTTGATCGCGTCTGCACCCAGGATGGACAGCGCAGAGATCGTGCTGCACGCGCCCTCCAGTGAGATGCACAGGCTGATGGGCACCTTGGAGCTGCGGATGAAGTCCTGTGGATGTGGGCATGTGGTGCGTGCACACGGGAAATGCACAAGACGCAGGGATGGGACTGCATGGCATGTGGACTTGTCCCTAATGCGCACGTGCTTGTGGTGACGTCAGCCCAAAGCCCTGCATAGTGGTCCGATGCTTTTGAGCCTTTTCACACCTCCGCCACAGGAGGGGCCTGCGATATTTCATCACCACACAAAGGGTGTTCCACAAACCTGTGTCAGCCCCAGCCCAGGCCCTATCACCAAGTTGGCAGGTGCACTGGCATCACGGGAGTCTGTCAGATCGCGCCAAGCAGGTGACCCGAACGGCTGCATGGACAGCCGCACGTAACCTCCTTTAACGGACAGTGCATTCATGATGGGCCACTTGTGCATGCTGGGAGACAAGAGGCCGCGCTATGGTGCGTCCTAAGACCACACACGAAGCAGATTGATCAGAGTGAGAGTGGCCATGAACATAACTGTAGGCTACAGAAGATGTTGATATGCAGCAACGTTGCTCCTACTGCACATGCTACTTGCTGCTGAGTCATGTCGACTAGCTCTGCCCAGCACAGCTGCCGCACCATGCCATTGACCAGCACTTGCGTGACCTCTGTCTTGCACTTCCCCACTGCATACAAGGCAGAGGAGGGCATTCTTGTGTGGTGGTCGTGGCAGAGCATAGCTGAACCACCTGTTACTGCTCAGCCCATGTTCGTCTGCAGATATGTCTCAGCTGCCCCATGCCTCTGACCCATGTCCGCTGTCTTCGTATTCCTGTTCGTACTGCCTTCTGTCGTCATTCACCTGACATGATCTCCACCCGATCCACCAGCATGTCGCAGCATGGCGCCCGGTCCACGGCACCAGCAGCAGGACAGATAGTTGCGTCTAACTGTAGGTTGAAGCACGCATAGCTGCACATGACGCAGTGCAGGTTCAATGTTTGCCATGTGCTCGTGGTGGTGTGCCACCCGGAGCTACGTCCCAGGTTGTATGAGCCTAAACCTAGCGCAGGCAAACCAAGCAGCTTCAGCTTCACACCTTTTTCCAAAACTTTTTATTGAACCACTTGCAGCTAGCCGCAGTGGGGATGTTGAGGGGTCTGCACTGCATCCATCGAGCTTGATTGCCGATGAGGCTGCCAAGGCTGCCGTGCTGCACGTAATTGAAAGGTGAGCTTTACTGGCCTGCATCTCGTGCACACTGTTGATAGGGGTACAACTGCTGCCAAGGACTCACCTCTTTTGGCTGAGGGACAGCTGCACGATGAATACTGCAGGTTGCAGCAGCAATCAAGTCAGCGTTGATAATGCGCGGGTGGACACAGCGGTAACTGCATGCAGCAATACTCACGGAGCAAAACTGCCCCCATTATTAGCTCCATGTTTAACAGCCCTTTTGTAATCTCGTTTCATTCAGGCACAACTCCAGTGCCCACTCCCAGTTTTCCCACACATACCCCCAAAACACGCTGCTCGTCAATTGGCTTTGTTAGTGGCTCATGACATGGTTTGAGAGCATCTTTAAGCATATTTGGCCAGGAAGTGCAGGTGGAAATATGGAGCGTAGGCCACAAGCACAAAATGCCAGTGCACTGGCTGCTGTGTTGGATGCCGATCAAGTCAACTCCGACGCGATGGCGATCGACGCTGCCAATGGATCAACAGCTGAAGACTACGAGCTGAAGCTTCAACATGTTCAGGGGCAGGCAGCTCATGCCGCTCAGCGGCTACGTGTGGCGCAGGAGCAGATCTCTGAGTTTGCAACACAGACTGCGCAAGACATGGCAGCACTCCGGGACCTCGCGAGCGGTCTGGACGCACTGGTCGCCAACGACAATTCAGAAATTGCTAAGACAATTCAGGCACTCAAGCAGAAGCTCACAGATGCGACTGCTGCTGTGGCTGGCTTTGCTGGTGAGAGCATGCACCATGCATGGCGCATTCAGCAAATGCCCATCAGCATGTCTGTGCATGCATGCTGCTTAACCTTGCTCATCACCTTTGCTCTGCACTGTGCCCGCACAGATCAGCAACGGCAGGACGTAGATAATTTCAACAAGCGCTCCAGCCAACAAGCGGGCATGGCAGACCAGTCATCAGATGACTCAAAGCGGCCGCGGGAGAGCATCAGCGGGGGGCAAGATGAGGCAGATGGTGACGACGTCGTGAGTTTTGTGGATATTGGATAGCAAGGGCCCTTTGAAAATCTGATGCACCTGGCCTTGGACTGATGCTGCTTTGGACGGAACTCTGTCGATCCCGCTGCCGTGCACTCCTGATGCTTGCAGAGCGCAAGTGCTGCGTCAGGGCCGCAGGCAGCAGGCATGGCAGACACACAGGAGACAGCACCTGCAGGCAGCTTCTTGGAACGCGCGCGCTACATCCCTATGCGGTCAGTGTGGGTGTTTGAACATCATCGTTTCAATTGTATGGCATGACCCGGGGCTGTGTCTGATCACTGGCACTGGCTGTGGCTTCCCCTTGCAGCGATTCATGCTGCTGGCAATTCGTAACTCTTGCCCCGCCCTGCCCTACAAGGGTGACTCAGCTGCCTGCATGAGACGCATGACGGACGCTCGCCTCGGGCTTGCCCTGCTGCAACGTTGCGCCAGGTGATGAGGTTCTGATGGCCCTCGCTTGCTTGTCGTGCATGCAGGCTGGCCCTTGAGGAGCGGCGGCTGCTGCGGCTGCTGGAGGCCGCGCTGAACGTGAGCGAGTACACGGACAAGGTGGACGTGCTCACATGGCGGCACAAGACACAGCGCATTCACGCGCAGATCAAGGACATCTGGTGTGTGGCCTGTGCCCTGTGCCAACATGCTAGCACAGTGTTTGTGCTCTTGAAAAAGAATTGCCAGGCAACCATGCATGTAGGTGGCAGTGCAGCAGGGGCTGGCACTGACTCTCGTGAATTTCACCGTTTGCACGGCACAAGGGATCTCGCATTGTGTGCCCTTGCCCAGGTTGTTGTCTGCACCTCTGCGTGCACGTGCCGCATGTCATATGTCAGTCACAACTGCCTGCTCTGCCCCCTCCTTCACCTGCAGCGCCATCCTGTCAGGCCTGGTGGTGGCGCAGGACTACCGGCGCGGCCAGGAGCTTGTGCGCGACCGTGACTTCGTGCAGAACCAGGAGTTCTTCCAGGCAGTGTTTGAGATAGGGCGGCGGTACAAGATCCAGAACCCTGACAAGATGCGCTCTGAGTATGGCAAGCTGATGTGAGTGCCACGGGTGGGAGCAGGCAGGGCTGGGTGCAAGAGCAGACGCAGGGAGCGGCAACACCTGTTGGGCACATGGCCCCGTGGTTGATGGGCAGCGGCAGCGGCAGGCAGGGCTGTGCTTAGGGACCATGCTTGCGAGCTAGCCATATGCACAGCCGCACATCACCGATCACGGCTCATGGCTGCACCTGTGTGCAGGTACATGCTCATGGATTCAGCATCTCCTGAAGTGCAAGACCTGCTGGTGAGAGGCCCTGCATGTTGCTTGCTTGCATGTATGTCTGCACAGTTCCAGCCACGTGGGCCATATAATCGCTCTTGTACCCAGTTATTTACAGCTGCTGGGTGCACCGCAGCATCGGCATGATTTGTTGACGTGATCCCCCTCCTGTTTGCCGGGCCCATCCACCTGGATCCTGCACTGCCTTGGTATGTGCACGCAGGAGTTCAAGTGTGTCAAGCCGCTGCAGACCGTGTACACATTTCTTGAGGCCAAGGGTGGGCTACGGGTGCTGGAGGACCCGCTCATGGCCACAGCAACTGCTGAGATTGTGTCAGGTGCGCAACGTGCATGGCCGCGTGTGTGTTGTGTGTGTTGCCGACTGCTGTGACCAACAGGGGTTGGTACCGCACAGCGTATGCCTGCGCCATGCCCTCCTGTGGTTGCCGCCTTGCTCGTGTTCCTGCACATCCGCCCGGCCATCTGCATGTTTGCGCTTGCATCCTTGTGCTGACTGCAGCCAGCACAGCTGAACTGCGCTATTGACCCTGCCCTTGCACACCTGCGCAGGCGACCGGCCGCGGCACGAGGTGCAGCGCGACATCAAAGTCAAGGAGAAGGCACGTGAAACACTGGCCAAGCGCTACTGCAATGCCCACCTCACGCAGGAGGTGCGTGGTTGGGGCACATGTTGAACACCTCGCGCCCTCGCCACAGTGCCAGGTGTCACAACGTAGTGCGCCGCCTGTGGGGGGCTGTGTTGCTTCTTTGCACGTTGACACGGTGCAGGTGGCACAGGGTAAGCACGCTCTGAGGTGCTTGCCAACTGTGATGTGTGCGACTGTTTCTGTGGCTGGACGCAGGAGGTACTGAATGCCATCTACTCCTTCTCAGACAACAACACGTACCTGCTCTTCAACAGGTGCTGTGTGCCACTGAATGCGGCCTTCACGACATTGGGCCCAGTGCCGAGCTGTGAACCCAATCTGGGGTAGCGGCTGGCATCCGCCTGCGCATCATTACATGCGCCTGCATTGTCAGGCCGCCACCACCATGACGCCGGCGTTACTGTGCTTCGTCCACCTGTGGTGCCTACAGGGACCCCATCGACCGCATGATCGCATACGTCCGCGCCTACTTCAGGCCTGATGTAGTAGAGAGCGAGGAGTACTCCCTCGCCATCCAGGGGTGAGTCAAAGGGGTGTGGCGGTGTGGGGAAGGAAGCCTGGGCATGTGTTGGCCAGGGTTTGGCTACAGCACCTCCACCTGTACATGGGATCCACCGTGCACTTGCTGGCCGCGCCTCAGCCGGGGCTGGGGCGTGTGAACGCGCATCTTGTGAAGGGTGCGCTATGCATCTTTACTCCAGTCCCAACACCCCATTGCCTTCAGAGGCATGCTGTTCCTGCTGTTGTTGTGCTGGCTGCAGAGGGCGAGGCGGTGCACGGCTGACGCACAACCATGAGCGCCAGTACCACTACGTGCTGCAGAGCCTGACGCTGTGGCGCGAGATCAGCAATGGTGTGCAGGGTGCCACGTGCAGCTGGTTGTGCATCTTTTGCACTGCCACAATCCTGGGAAGCTGCGGCACATCCATACACACTGGAGCCTTGGCATGTGTTTGTGTCCCAGCATGTGCTTGCCTGTCCCGTTCATGCCTGCTCCACTGCACAGACATGTTCAAGCTGTGGTACCTGGCAGAGCAGGACATGCTGCGCGAGGGCAACCATTACCGGCTGTGTGACACGGGCCAGGGCCTGAACCGCGTGCAGTCAGCACCGTCAGTGGGGCGCGTGATGCAGCAGATCCTGGCTCGCTGCCAGCAACGCATTGGCGGCTGGGTGGGCTCATCAGTGGTGCATCTGGGGGTGAGTGACCGGCCGTGTGCTTGCAGCAGCTGTCACCAGCACTTACACACATGCATGCCGGCTGTGCCTTGTATGCCCCACGCCTGGGTGCATGTCTGTTGCAGTGCGGCACGTGCGCTCCTATGCCTGCGGCTGGCTCAGTGTTGCTACACCGTGAGCTGAGGTGTATCCCCACCGTTGCTGGGCCCTGCTTGCTTCCTGTTTCGCTAACCATCCCGCATATGGGCCAAGGTGCAACATGCAGCACGCTGCACAGTTTGTGTTGTGGTGCCCGCTGCCTGGCTCATGCACAGGACCACAACGTGCCCAACGCGCTGCACTTCATCGACAAATACACGCAAGTGCCGCGCATCCTCAACCCCGTCGTGTCTGTGCTGGATGAGCTGCCCAAGCTGTACCGCAACCGGGACGTCAAGACCTACATCGACAGCGCGTACGGCGGGCTGGAGGCGTGCCGCAAGGAGATCCTTGCCGACTTCTGCCGCCACGCATTTGACGGCTCGGGTGCGTGGCCCTCATGCTTGTTCCTGTCTCCGCGACTGTGCAACTTGCCTGGTGCATGTGGGCGACCTGACAGCTTGCGCCTGGTAGCTGCAGGACGTTCAGGGTGTCAAGCGGAATCGTCCCATGTGTTGCCTTTGTGGCACAACAGTGGCAGCGGCCTCAGACGCAGGTAGCAGCAGGGCTGAGCACACCAGTGCCTGATGCATGCTGCCACACACAGGCGCGGACAACTTTTTTGACGCGGGCAGCTGCATCGATGGTCGCCTGACGTCGGCATGGAACTGGTGCAGCAAGCTGGAGAAGAAGCATTACTACCACGTGTTCCGGCTTGCTGGCTTTGTGGGCTTTGATGGCGACTTCAAGTGAGCCAGCAGCAGCTGTTGGCCGGAGGAGGCCGAAGTGGAGCAGCAGGGCATGCGAGTACACCAGGTCTGGCGGGTGACAGCCTGGGGCTGGGGGTAGGGCGGCTAGGCACGAACTATGCCAGCTTGATTAGCATGTATTGGATATTTGTCACCGGCCTGTAGGAAGTTAGGCTGTTTATATGCAGGGTGCTTGCTTGTAGCAAGCCACAGCAACGGCGCTTGCAGTTGCTGTTCTGAACCAGGTCATTGGATAGCCATGGGACTTTGCGATTCATGCAGCCTGTCATGGTAGGGGTGTATTCTTGCTGGTGAGCGACCTGGGGGTTTCTACGGCCTGGAGCGAGAATGACAACTCATGAGATCCTTTTTGGCTGGTATCTCGGGCTGTGCAATATCTGGGTTTTGTCGTTCTTGGCAACGAGCAGAAGCAAAGTGAGACCACTTGCTTGTAATCAGAAGTCTGACGAGGCATGTGGTCAGAAGGAAGTCTGTTGCATGTGAAGATTGTGATGAAGACGTGAACACAATGAGATGCATGAGATGCGTTTCTCTGACACATAACGTAACATGATAAACATTGTTCACAGCTAACCACAACAGCTAAGAAGCAATAAGTGACAAAGATGTGACATCAGTCGTACATACGGTTGCGATCTACGATCGCGATGAGATGGGTGGCGATTATTGTGACCATTATAGACGGCTTTGTTTTCGCCAGGGGTGGATTTCCTGATCCCTTGACAAGGAACTGGGCATTGCCTCATCCAGAGCTGAAAGTCACCTTGACACCTGTGGAATGCAGTACCAAGGAGTCGGAGCTGGAGGCTCTATTAAAGTGAGGGGCATATGGCCAAGCATCATGCAACCCCATGACCATGCAAACTTGTGTAGAGCCGCGCGCGTGCCTCACCCGCCCCTTAAAGGAGTGTTCATGCATACAGGGACAACCTGGAGCCGGATTTGGATCTATGGAAGGGTCAGGGGCTGGACATGAAGCGGCTGGAGGCAGCGATGCGAAGGTGGCCGGAAACCGACACACGACGGGTTGTGCTCATGCACAACAGCACTCTCTACTTCCCGTTTGGCCACGACCCACGCATCTGCACTGAGCCTTGCAATCGCTACTTGAGGGTAAGTTATCAGCGTTTGCCTAGCCAGCTAGGTGTTGATGGTGTGGTGTGAGCTGCAAGCCAGCCTGTTGCAAGCTGCTGTGCACTGTGCTGAAATAAAGAAGTTTGACGATTGCTCGTGTGTTGCAGGATGCTGTGTTTGCATTCAAGAAGTGGACGAACGAATGGGACAGCACAATAAAGTTCCCGGTACCGTATGCCGCTGACCTGGTCCTGCACCACGTGTTGTGCACAGCCCCTCACATCACACAGTATGCTGAGAAAGCTGTGCAATTCCGCAACAGGGTTGCCATGCACAGTTGCCATAGCTCAGGTCAGTCCCCTCAGTGCGAGGCTGGCCCCTTCCATGCGAACTGCGGTTCATTTTGTCTGCAGAATGCCCTCTTCATTTTCAACGTGCTGGACCAGTCCATCTGCTCCCACATAGGCCCCGAGTGCCCGGCACCACCCTTCAGTTTGGCGAAGATGCTGCCAGACCCAGCACATGCTGCTGCGGCCATGCCAGTGCCTGATATCCTGGTACCCAAGCTGTCGGCCAAGCACAAGGCTGTATCCGCTACGTTCCCATGGAGCAAGAAGGTGAACAAGGCGTTCTGGCGTGGTGAGGCCCCGCTCACATGCTGTGTGGGTTGTGGCACCTCCTCATGCACCTGTGGTTGTGGACTGCTGCTGTCATGCCACAACTGTATGATGAAGCAGTGCTCATTCCATCCAGCAGCTGTACTGAACCAGCTGGTGGTGCAGCCTGCATCTACAACTGCGCCAGGGTGGGCTACAGTGCCAGATGCAGCCTGACCCATCGGCATGTGCGCGCCACAGGCACACTCTGGCGCCATGGCTGTGTGCGGCAGCGCCATGTGACCTGCGCCCGCCGCTACATGGGCGGCCTCATGAACAGCAGCGCAGAGGCCCGAGAGCTCGTTGACTTTGGGTTTGCTGCCGGGGATGCGCTTACTCCGATATCACCTCATGTTCCCAGTCATGAGTGTACCAGGTGATCTATGTGATGCTGCTCGCGCCTCTACAGCAATCATTTCCATGTGTGCCTCAAATGTGTGTTGAAACCACAGCTGGCACAACTATGTGGCCCTGTTTGTCAGCAACGTGCCGCCAGATGATGCACCTGTGTCTGCCATGCTCATCACGCATGCTCATCAGGTTCAAGTTTGTGCTCAACCTGGATGGGTACACTGCGGCGTACCGGTTGTCCAAGCTGATGCTCACAAACAGCGCGGTGCTGAAAGAGGAGAGCGTCAGAGGGGAGTTTTACTACCGCTCCCTTAGAGAGTACAAGCACTACATCCCAATCTTCAAGTATGTGCTGGCCAAACTGGATTGGGCCTGGCACTGGTATGCTACTGTCTTGACCCCTTAGTTTGTACTTGCTGATGGTCACAACCTGCTCGATTTCATCAAGCGCCTGAAATGGCCGTTATGTTGCCGATTGTAGATCGCTGAGTTCATATATAACACTAGTACTCAACAGTTTCAAGCTGCGATGGTCCAGCTAGTATGCACCTCCGTGCTTGTGCTGCAGGGACAACGCCACAGACATCTTGGACATCATCCGTGAGTACCGCAAGCCTGAAAGGGAGCAGGAGCTGCAGTACATCGTGGCAAATGCCCACGCATTCTCAGCAATGTGCGTTTGTCATGGGTCCAATCGCTGGCTCCAGCTGCTGTCATACTCATGTGCTTGCGTGCATGGCCTGCTGGTTGTCCAGGTGATGCAGCAGCGGAAGTGTGATGGGGACCCCAAAAAGCTGCATTCGTCCTGAATCACTTGACAGGTACTGCTGCCCACGCGCGCGCATGCTGTACTGGCGGCAGGTGCTGCTTGGGTACCGCAAGTTGTTTTCTGATATGGACGCAGCCATTGATAGCAAGTGGTGGCCCATGGTCAGAACCAAATTGGAGCAACTGGGCAAAAGGGATGTCTGAATTGGAGGGATGTCTGAATTGGGAAGGATGTCTGAATTGGAGGGATGTCTGAATTAGACTGTGTTGGATCTGTGATGTGAAGGCCATATTTCCTTGCCTGACATCGCGCGGGGGTGCAGGGGAAATTGTCCCTGTGAGTGATTGTGACAGTGCAGGTGAAGCAGTTACTGAATGATGGCGATTAGGTGGAACCGAGCCAGGCAGCTGATCGTGGCATTTCACAGTCTTTGAAATAATGTTTGTTGTTACAGAAGCTTTTCGTCCTATAAGCCGTATAAGGGCATCATCAGTGTAACAAATACTCTTTCAAAGACGCTGGTGTAAATTCAGGCTGTACTGCCTTCACTGTACTGCAGCCTGCCTACATCAGCACACTGTAAACATGCAGTGCTTCAGATGTACTAGAACATTGAAAAATCAATTTTGAGGCATCAGCCTGAAGCATGCAAAGCTGCGACAGCAGCTGTGTGTGCATGCGAGTATGGGGCGCTGTGTCCTGCTCAAAGCTATCTGTCAAGATTTGTCACTCGCAAAGCCCTAGATTTTACACCTCCTGCAAGAGTGCCGTCGTATTTACCTGTGCCGGCAGCCCCAGGGGGCACCAGAACGACGCCATGCCCCCGGGCAGGGACGCACTGACACCGAGTCGAGAAGTGCGCGTATGTAAGTCTTAGCGCAGAAAGGCTACATTTCATTTCACTTGACTTCACTTCACCCATGCCCCTCACTCGTGCCCCCTATGTCGGGGTAGATCCAACAAAAGAAGGTCCATATTATACTTGCAAGCAAAGCCATGGATGCAATATTATCGCGGTTGGGGCAGGCCCCTGCCTCGTTCTCTGGGCGAGTCTCAGCCCCAGCACGTACAGCATCCCATTGGCACAGTCGATCATGCAGTTATGTCGAGTACCGCAACCGTTCAAAGATCCATGCAGTGCCCACGGACGAAATCCAGGTACCACACATACAACATGGTGGACAGGTTATACGAGTATAAGGCCGATATTTCAAAACGCTGAGCTAGTGCACGCTGCAGTTGGAGGAGACTCGCGCTGGGACAAAGGAGCAAAAGAGGAGGGTTCGGCTAGCAGCAAGTAAAGAGGGCGTGAAGGCCGTGCAGGAGCAGGAAAAGACGCTGGGTAAGCGCTCCGTGCTGTCTTGTTTATACAAGACAGCACGGAACCCATCAAGATGAATGTTGCATAGTCTGTGCATCATGTGGCATGTCTGCATGCAGGCCAGGGCTTGAACATGTCAGGCACAACAGAGTTGCAGCTTTACTGTGTGTTGTTTGTATGTTTGCCATGTAGCGGCGTACATGTCATTGCCAGCCAGCCAGTACAGCGTGCTTGACGCGCGCAAGATTGAGCGCATTTCCGACACAACAT
Source organism: Haematococcus sp. NG2 (assembly GCA_004335575.1). Lineage (NCBI taxonomy): Eukaryota > Viridiplantae > Chlorophyta > Chlorophyceae > Chlamydomonadales > Haematococcaceae > Haematococcus > Haematococcus sp. NG2. The sequence goes on along the minus strand of QAXD01000041.1, from coordinate 25,330 downwards.
TCCGCTGCTACGTCGGGCAGGCAAGCTGCTCCTGTGGTGCTTGCCCCTGTGTCCTGCGTTCCAGCAGCTTTTGCTGTGCACAGTGCAGGACCAAATGCATGCACTGACATACCTGCCACCGTGCCCCGGCACTGTTCACTACTCATGACACCTGCCTTCTGGCTGTGCCTTGCACCTCTGCAGCTCAAGATGATGAGTTGGGAGCTCGAGCCAGTGCTGACTGTATCAGTAGATGCTGAGCCGGGCCTGGGGTGCACCATCCGCCTGATATCATGCCAGGTACTGCATGGTTTGTAGACGCTTGCTGCAATGCATGACATTGTTCAATTCATCACAGTTGCTGCCAGCAGAAACAATGGGTTGTACTGTTCATGTGGGTGCTTGTGCTGTTATGCGAGCGCAGCTGAAGGGGTCACCTGCTATTGAGGCCATCAATGACAGGTTTGATGCGCAGGTGTGTTGCTGTTCTGGTGCCCATCCCTGTGGTGGCAGGTGGTCAGGCAGGTGCACAGGCACAGCGAATAGTACAGCTTGGATTGAGTGCAGTTGCCTGAAGCTTGTGCATTGATATGCATGGCAGATGACCAACGTGGTGCGGTGGCGCAGTGAGGCAAGCCATGACGGCAGTAAGGCGATAACGAGCATCACGTCATTAATGGTGCGAGCATCCAACATCCCATCCTGCCATCTTGCACCGCTGTGATGTGGGTCGGTGGGCTGGACGTCGTCCATAGTTGCACATTGAGCCAGAATGAGCGCCGTCATGCTGCGCTCAACCTTGCGCACCCATCATCCTGCCCACAGGTTGAGCTGGAGGTGCCCACATGGTGCTCCTTCCTGCCGTCCAGCACGATTGAGAATGTGGGCAACGGGGTGCTGCAGAACGTGCTGAACATCATGGTGCCACGCTTCTTGCAGCAGCTAGCAACAGACTATGCCACGTGGGCGTCAGGTGACACCTCGCGGCGGCCAGTTGGGGAGATGTAGATGGATGCAAGTTCAGTGTGGCACCGCTAATCTAGAATGTATGCTGGGTAACATTGCAGTGGCGTGATTTGATATGTGGAATGTAGGTCACGAATGTAGGTCACGAAGGGGGGTGGCGTTGTGCCTCAGAGTGCAGGGTATGGATATGGAATGGCACGGCCAGGGCTGGCTGCTAAGTTGCACACTGGATCCAATTGTAAAGTGGCTGATGTTAGGCTGCCATTGACTTTTCGCTGCCAGCAGCACTGATGCCGCAGAGCAAGCCTTGCATCAGCACACAAGCACACATGTTCTGCGCACATGTGTTTTACACATGTTCTGGGCATCAAATGAGAGGAGGCAGGGCCAACACCGCGTGTAATAGGCCAGAGCGAGGCCTGCCAGTGCCTGATTAATAATTTCGGACACTTTATGGTCACCTGGTCACACTCTTACAATCCCCGCAATCTGCCGCGATCCTGCACAGGGGCATCCACATTTCAACCTTTCAGAATTTCTAGACGTTTAAATCACTGTTAGATCTAAGGATTTCCATCACCCGCACATACCTCAGTGGCCACGGCCAAAATGCTGCAGGCTTCTGGGCGACTGAGACTACCATCAGGGCATTTTAACACAGAGCAAAAGTATGCGTGGATCCTCTGCGTTCATCAACCTGTTGAACCATTTCAGGGGAACTGAACACTGCTCAACTTTCTTGCAGGTCTTTCAGATTTTGCACTTCTGGTCTAGTGAGCAGCAAAAATGCACGACTTGGCTTGCCACTGAGGGCTTTCACGGAGGGCGATGCGCTCGTATCTTCCTCCATGCTTGCGACGGTGGCAGATGCGAGCATAAGCGCCAGCGAGACAATGGAAAAGGCAGCTCCTGTTGTTCAGAAGTCAGGTGAGCGCTTGGGCCTGGACCCTAGAAACATCATAGCCCATGATGTGCTGCGCCATGCTGGGCACATGGCATGCAGGGTGTCACCAGACAGAAAGAATGGCTATCTGGTCGCACACATGCTGCAACTTGTGTGTATACTCATGACGTGAAGGGCCATCAGGGCGCTGAACTGCTCACTGTTTCCCCAGGTGGTGGTTTGCTGGCGCCGCTGACGAACACGCTGGAGACATGCTTGTCATTCATCCAGAGTGGACTGGATACCCTGCATGTGCCTTACTCATATGGCTACTCCATCATTGTGCTTACGCTGCTGGTCAAGATCGCCATCTACCCTCTAACCAAAAAGCAGGTGTGTTTCCCGCTGGGATGGAAACAGTGCAACAACCACATCAACAGGCAGCCAGTAGCAGTCGTAGCAGCATATCCTTTGGTGGGCATTTGCCTGAGGCATACCTCGTCTGCATTCCAATGATCCTTGGGTATACCGGTATGTACTGTGCATTCATCCCATTTTTGCTACAGGTGGAATCGACACTGGCTGTGCAGACGCTGAAGCCACGTGTGGACCTGATCAAGGCACGATATGGGGATGATAAGGAGCGTGTGCAGAAGGAAACCAGCGCGCTGTATGAGGAGGCGGGCGTGAACCCACTGGCAGGTGCGCGCAACCCCCAAACACACGACACAGTATTCCCAGCCTGCCCACATTCAACCACACGCACTCACCAGCGCAAACCGGCCTCCGTGGGCATGCTACGGGCTGTTTGTACATGTGGTGTACCTTGCGGCGCGGCTGTATGGACCTCGTGCGTGTGTTCCTGCAGGCTGCCTGCCCACGCTGGCCACCATCCCCATCTTCATCGGCCTCTACAGCTCACTCAGCAACGCAGCCAACGCCGGCAAGTTCGACTCACAGGTGAGCAGCGCAGTAGCCCCCTGACTGTAGGCATGTAGCTGGACGGCGGACCTGATGAGGTCATGGGGGCCAGGCGGTGCCACGCTTGATACGTGCAGGCAGCACCCAGTGAGCTGGATGCAGGCACGACTTGACTCTGCTGCATGCGCACTGTCCGTGATGCTTGGCAGGGTTTCTACTGGATCCCCTCGCTGGCCGGGCCCACCACAGTGGCAGCGCGCCAGTCAGGAGCAGGGACAGACTGGCTGTTCCCATTTGTGGACGGGGCACCGCCCATTGGTTGGGATGACGCTCAGGCATACCTTGCGCTACCAGTGGCTCTGGTGCTGATGCAGGTGTGTAACTGTGTACGTGGGACTTCCAACATGAGCAGGAATGGGTTGAGGGCATGGTGGATCAGTGCATGACGCATGACGTGCTGTGTGAAGCCACACCCTGTTGGACTGCCGCTAGTGTGCTGCATGCACAAGATGCGTTCCAACTGGCACACCGCGGCTGTGCTCCTGTGCCACACAGTGGATCTCCAACGCCGTTACCATGCCAGCCCCCGACCCCGATGACCCCAACGCCAACACCACCAAGGTCCTCAACGTTGTGTTTCCCCTCATGATTGGCTGGTTTTCGCTCAACGTGCCCAGCGGGCTGGCGCTCTACTACTTCAGCAACACAGTATTGACGCTGGTGCAGATGATCTACCTCAAGAAGCTGGGTGGTGCCAAGGTGGAGATCAAAGATCTGGGGCCGGTGACCAAGCCCGGGTCGGGGCGGCGTACGGGGCCTGTGGCTGCCGCGTTTGCGCCGTGGCAGTCAGAGACCGCTGCACAGGTGGCAGCAGCCAAGGCGGCCGAGCTGGCGGATGACTCAGAGCCCCAGCTGGCCATCAACCAGCCTGCTGCTGCTGAGGCAGCTGCAGCGGAGCAGCCCATAGACCCTGCCACTGTTTACAGGCGCGTGAAGCGGAAGAGGCTGTCGGCCATTCCGGCATAGACAGACTCTCATCATCTCGCTTGTGTACAGCTAGCTCAGCAGATGTTTGGTATGTACACTATGTAGCTATGTGAGGTGACCGTGGCATGGATGTGCGGCGAAATGACACGACTGTGCAATAAGAGCGCCAGAAATGGTGTGAATGAGAACCGCTTGCAGCATGCAAGGTGTTGCCACAGTGAAGTATGGGGGCATCGCCAAGAAATCACTGTGCTTCATGTCGAGTACTGTGACCCTGCCTTGTGTGCTGCCCCCACGCCCACCTCATTCCTGTGCTGAACCAACTTGCATAAGTAGCACCACCAATTAATAGCATGGTGTGGGTGCTGCCTGGCTAGGGTAGCAGAGGTGGGAGATGCAGTGGGGCATCAGCTGCCTGGTGTGTATCACCCAGCATGCACGGCTGCTTCGCGGCACGTGGGTATGGGTAATATAGTAAAGAGCGTGTTATATGGGTTATACACCGTAGTAAAGAGCGTGTTAGGCTGGCCAAACCAGTTGAGCCTTGGCTCCTGCTCACACAAAGGTACAGTCAGACCGACGGTACACTCAGACCTATTACAGTTGGACCTTTCATATCATGTAGATAGACCAGTCATCTGAAACATTGGATATTTACACCACTTGCAATGACATGGGGGTGTGATCACGTTGCGCCACACAGCAAGTTGAACAGCGCTTGCATCTCCGCCTCCTGTTCCAATGTCAAAGTCAGCTGCCCTCCTGCTGCTGCCACAAGGGCAGGCTCAGCTGGCTGAATTGTGTCTGGCGTCAGTTCACCAAGCGTCCAGGCGTGCAGGTTTGCCACCACGTCCCACTGGCCATCGATTGTCACGCCTGCCCACTTATATTTGGCCAAGAGCTTGTGTTGCCCGTCCAAACGGCTTTATCCAGCCGGTGAACTTGGCAGCAGATGATCATGCCAAGTGATCATGGTTGACCACGGTGCTGTTAGCAAATGTCCAGGCAACCTGCCGTGCCTGCCATGCCTGTGCATACAGCTGTGACGTGCTGTTCCCGCTGCTCCTGGCCTGAACATGCAAGTCCACAATGCGTTGCAACACATACTCCAGCTCATGCATCCGCAGGATGGTGCTCCTGCACGGACAGGCCAGGACATCGATGAGTTGTCACGCTGCCACAACGCAGAGCGCTATTGCCAGGCTTAGATTGATGACGCATTGGCGTCCGATGATTGCATATGAATCCATACCACGGACACACAACATTGCAAATGCCTACCTGTCTCGTGCTGCAAACATCATGTTTTCAGCTGCTGCATGCTTGACGCGTGCGCGCTCAAACGGGCCTGGCTGCCAGCTGTCCGGCTCATCCAGGTTGATGAACCAGCATAATATCTGCCAGTTCTGGTGCTGACAAACCTCGGGCCACCACACTCGTGGCATCCACCTGCATACAGGCCACACTTGATGAGTGAGGGCAACATGCTTCAAATGCATGCAGGCAGGCTGTTTGCTTGACTGAAGCATCGCAACTAGCAGAAGACTGGCAGGAAAGCAGTGAGTCACACACATGTACTTGGTGCCCAGCTCGTATGCGCGCAGCTCCACCAGCGAGCTGCCTGGCCTCATGAACAGAGCATTCATCTCCCCAGCGCCGTGCAGTGTCACAAACACATCCGTGGACTGCATCAGCGCCATGTCCTGCACCATGTCTCGCCCGAACAGGTGGACCCTGCACACCACCCTGTCATAGAGCACGTGTTGCTGCAGACTTGTACGCGCACCAGCAGCCGCCCGCCGGGCCAGTGCAGGTGTGCCCAGCTGCCAGTGCCGGCTGTTGCATGCGTCTATGAGCTGCTGCAGGTTCAAGATGTTGCGTGTGTCCGCCACACCTGCAGGGAGTCAAGAGTGCCAACTGTGAGCAACGGCACACATTGAGCTGATAAGTGCGCAAGTTACTAAGCACCAGCACGCATGTTCCTGACCTGTCCGTTGCTCAAAGAGCACGCGCAGCACCCTGGTGCGGGTGTCTGTGTGGCCCCAGAAGGTATCACTCCATTGCGTCTGGAACTGAGGCTGGTAGTGGCTCACCACGCGCTGGCCTGCTTCATACAGGCCTTCAACACTGCAGGCGTTGGAGATGACACAAGGAGCCATCAGCACTGCGACAACGACGTCTCACAAACCAGATGACAGCGTGGCACACAACCTCCTTCGGTTCACAGCAGGGAGCAGTACTCACATGCGGTTGTCCAGGTTGCAGATGTACATTTCCTGGAAGCAGCGCACATGTCGGCCCTCAGCCGTGCTCTTGCTTGGCGCAGAATGGTCACGATGCGATGAGAAAGACGCCAAGCTGGTCGCCTGCCGAATAGCAAGTCATGATAGAAGCACACATGGCTCATCAGACGGCGCATAGCATGTGTCCTGCTTGGCACAGCTGCTCCATGTTGGCAGCTGTTGATAGGTGTACATGCCCCATGATAGGAGCATAAGAAAGTTCTTCACCTCCAGTGAGCTGAAGGCTCTCGCAAGAATGCGATGGAACGGCTGCAAGGGCAGGTTGGCTGGTGCAGCTAAGACGATCGTCATGTTGCCTGTTAACAGCACCAGGAGATCAAACGCACAACATGCTGACAGTTGGATTCTGCATAGATACCATGGACATAGCACCCAGGCCACATTGACCAAAGCAACAACAGGGCGCAGTAGCGGGTGCAGACCGTTGTTCGCAAGGTTGCAGATGTTCTGTGACGCGTCTATCGCGTGCCCTCACCTGGGAGTACAGGCCGCGGCTGTGCTGAGGGCCGTGTCCACCAGTGCAGGAACAGGATGGTGCGGGACAGAAACTCCCCCATGTTGTACGCCAGCCTGCGCCCACACGCAGGGCTTGCCATGTGTTGTGATCTTGGGACCAGTGTGCTTTGCGTTGCTTCATGGCTGAGTCGCTGCTGGCCCCAGCCTGGGCACAAGCTGCAGTGCATGTCCCAGGACAAGCAGCGCACACATGTGCTGGACGCACCAGTGCTGGAAGAACACAATGGGGACGGTGCATGAGGAAAATGTTGCAGATGCTGCCTCCTCTGCAACCGCATACCGCATGGGCAGCTGCACAGGCGGGTTTTCTGTTCCCCACACAGGCAGCGGACCACCAAGGTTGACATGCCTGAACCCTTCTTTCACAGCACTCAGGTCAAACGGTGCCTGAGGAGGGGAAAATGCATCTGAATGATCGTCCACTGCGTGCGCAATTACAGCGCCTTGCTCAAGGCAAGCCCGCTTGATCGGCTTGCAGAATCCCAAGAAAGTGTCATAGTATTGCTTCAATCTAGGCAACTCAGCAGGTGGCACGATGCCTGATGGGTGGAAAACTTGAGGGGATGTGCACAAACGTGCCGCAGCATGGTCAAGCGTCAAAAGCAGTAAAGCTACATGGAGCATAATGAAGTCACCATGGCATTCCGAATCCGGCATACACTTCACAGCGTACTGCCGCTGGCAGTACGTGGTTCTCGGACAGCTGCGGACCACATATGATCAGCATTCATCGCATTGTAGATTCGTCTATTACGAATGCTCGTCACGTCAAATCATTCACTTGTGCAGATCTGTCATGAGGCCAGCTCTCGAGTCTTAGATGCGGTTTTGAACTGCAATGACCATGCTATTTCTTGCATTCTCATTATCGTTCATATTTGTACAGCCATGTGGGTTCGCCCTAAACCTGGCTCGATCATATTCCTTAGCTAAAGAGCAGGTCAGCGCTCAAAGGCAGCTTGAACTTGAGAGTCCACAGGTGATTTGCGCTGCCTGGTTTTCAAAACGTATCTGTCACTATGCATGCAGGCATGGCATGCAGCAGAGGGCCACGTTCATGAAGTTGCAACCCTTGTCAGTGCACAGCACGGGGCCATGGCGATGCAGCCACTGCCGGGGCGCAGGCTAGCAAGTGGTCCAGCACACGCAGATATCCCCCAAGCACAGCTTGCTGCGGACGTGCTGCAGCATCGCCCTCATGCTGGCCTTGATGCTGCAACCGCTGATGGTGCGGTGTTGTGCACTGCTGCCCACGTGTACTGCATCGTACGTGTGCTTGTGGCGAGCCTTGTTGAAACCATCTTTGTGCTTGCATCATGCACAGCAAAATATGATCAAGCACTGCTGGACAAGGACCTTGGTAAGTCGGGAAGCGCCTTGAGCCAGGTCCAGGCCCTGCCATATCTGAAAGCCAAGAGTGTCACATTGCAACTACTGCATGCAGTGCAATCAGACACGCACCTGAGAGCGCTCGCAGGTGCAGCCCAGCGCCGTGCGTGGCGGCGGCGGTGCCGTCAGGCGCGTGGTGTGTGGTGCGGGCAGCTGGACCGCCAGCCGCCTGTGCCCGACCGCCCCGTGCCACGTGGCAGCAAGCCGTGCAAGGACAACTGCAATGGCGTGGGCGTGTGCAACTTTGACACGGGCATATGCGACTGCATGTGAGCGCGTGTGTGGCTGAAGCAGTGCAGCTCCTGCTTGTGGCCCTGGCCTGCTACACACACACTGGCGGCTGTTGTAGCAGCCATCAGCCATGTTGGCTGAGGCCACCCCTCAGTGCTCACATGCCTTCTGTCTCTATGAATCCGGCTGTAGCTACTGTAGGTACCGTATTGAACACAACGCGCATGAATCGCTGATGGCATTCCTTGCTGAGCATCCCCTGCTGCTGCTACAGGGCTGGCTTCACAGGTGACGACTGCAAGACCCCATTCAAGCGGCCATGCACGAACCACTTCAGGGACCCCTGGGACTCCAAGCATGACAAGACACAGCCAGCGGTGAGAGGGGACCGCGCACACCTGCGACTGTGACACCAAGTTCGTGCAGCAAAGCCACTTAATGAAGCACAGTATTTTCACCGTTTGACTGCGTGTCGTACGTCGGGTGCAGAGCCACATTGATGCGGATGGGCGTGACCTGGACTGGCTGGCCCCTGGGTGGACAGCCTCACGCTGTGGAGGTATGACACGCTGTGTGTAGACGCGTGTGACCCATGTGTTTGCATGTTTGTTGAACTATGGGCTCTTAGGCTGCGTCGCTGCAGCTGATGTCCTGACAGTTGGAGAGACGACCTGCACACTCACAGTCGCCACGCAGTACGCAGCAGCACTTGCTCGCCATTGCAACGCTGCAGGCATCTGCGACGACACGGACGCCAGCTGCTGGTGCGACGGCAAGCACGGCCGTGTGCCCGCTGCGCGCGGCTCACCCGCTGGCACCCCACCCCTGAGGCGCGGCCGCCCACTGTCAGACTGGTGCAGCAAGCCGATGGAGGTGGGTGGCGGGTGTGGGGTGCTAGCGCAGCCGCACCACAGCAGCGCGGCAGCACCTGCTGCATGCTCACACACCTGCACACGCGCAGACCAAGGACGGGCGCAAGACAAGCTGGGGCAAGGTGCCGTACAGCAAGCTGTACGCACCGGGCAAGGGGTGGTGCGAGGCGGATGCGCCGGAGCCTGAGTACAGGTGTGTGCGGGGCACCATGCTGGGTGGGCCTGCTGCTTGGGTGCCAGTACATCGTGCACCACATGGCTCGGCAGACACAGGGGGCTGATGAGGTTCATGGCCCAACCCCCACACTGCGAGGCCCTCCGCAGGTGTGACTGCCAGATGGACGGCATAGGTGGCCCCTTCTGCGATGTGCCACTGGAGCCCTTCTGCCGTGAGTGATGCGGCTGCTTGCAACGTGAATGCGTCGTGGTGCGCGTGGGCCAGCCCGGTGCCGCTGACTCGTGTGCCCGCCCTCACCCCGCTGCTGCAGTGGGCCAGTGCTCGGGCCATGGCGAATGCAGGCATGGCTTCTGCATGTGCCATGAGGGCTGGTACGGCACCGACTGCTCGCGCAAGGTGGCGGGGGCGGCCATGGAGCAGCCGCTGGTGAGGAGCAGGCGGCACTTGAAGGCCAGCGGTGATGGTGGCTGTGGTGGGGGCCATGCACGTTGCATGACCACACGTGCAGCTGAGTGCAGGCCCACGCTGCACCCGCCATGCGTGCAGGGCCTCACCTCTCACAGGTGGCTCACGGGGGCAGGTGTGGGGGTGCTGCCGCCTGCTGCTGCGCGCGCCGACCCAGCTGCTGCCGCACGCGCGGCCAGCACCGCAGCAGAGGCAGGGGCTGTGCCGGGTGTGCGCAGGCGGCCGCTCATCTACGTGTACGATGTGCCGGCGGAGTTCACGCAGCGAATGCTGCAGTACCGGCTGCTTGGGTGCGTGTGCCGAGATCATGATCCGTGTCAGCTGCACTGTCCTGTACCTCACCTGCGCTCCTGTGGTGATCCCTCCGTCTGCAGCCGTGCGTGTGTGTACCGGAGGTTTGGAGACAACAACGCCACCGGGTTCAACAACTGGTTGTATGGCGAGGAGCTGTACTTGCATGAGATGCTGTTGCTGAGCAGCCACCGCACCTTCGACCCAGATGAGGTGCGCGCCACATGTGTGATGTGGTGCTGGGCGCTCCGCGGCTTCAGGCGTAATTGTGCCATAGTTTGTGGCATGTTCACCAGGGTGCAAGGGGTTACTTTCCCCTTGTACGCCACACACCTTCGCAGGCCGACTTCTTCTACGTGCCGCTCTACATTACTTGCTACTTCTGGCCCATCATTGGGTGGGCAGATGCTCCGTGGTGGGAGGCGCCCACAAGTGGGTGGCGTGCGTGCGTGCGTGGTGGGGTGGGGTGGGGGGGAAGACAGGGCAGCCGCAGGGTCTGTTCAAGCCAACCTCGTAACGCGCCGTTGCCCTGTGCTGCACGGATTCATTTGTGGCATGATTCATACCGATCATACGTGGTACATGGCAGCGCATACGGCTCAACTCTGTACATGTGCTATCATGCAGTGACCACACGCGTGATGCACGGCGCCAACATGGCGCTCAAGGCCAAGCGGTGGCTGGAGCGCATGTACCCATTCTGGCGCCGGCGCGGGGGCCGTGACCACATCTTCATGATTGCCGCGGATGAGGGCGCGTGCTGGCTGCCACGCGAGGTGCGCGCCCGCAGCTGGGCAGGGCAGGGCGGGGGGCTCGTTGTGGATGGGATTGCAGTCGCTTGTTGCTGGACTCACCAGGGCGTGTGATGGCCCCGTGTGACCACACAGGTGTACAACACGTCCATCATACTCACGCACTGGGGCAGGTTGGATGTCAACCACACGTCAAACACGGCTTACGACCAGGTCTGGCTGGCTTTCTAGAAGGACTTTCGAGAGGCACCCAGCCAGCTACACAGCACTCTTCCTCTCAGTTGTGCCTGAGCCCATGCATGATCGAGGGTTATCACGCCTCAAGACGTGTGTCTGTTGCCAAGCCGCAGGATGACTACAATGTGGGCTTCAAGCAGCTGCCATGGCAGCCATACGACTGGCGGCTCGACATCCTTGGCCACGCGTGCTACAGCCCGGACAAGGTGAGCGAGGTGTTCATCGGCTTTATCTTACCTTGCACCCATTGTCGCACATGCTCGCACTGTGAGCCCCATAGAACAATCAGGGTGGGGGAGTGACGGCCCTGTTGTTGCTTGCGTGCCGCACACACGCGGGCGCCGCCAGGACCTGGTCATCCCCTCGCTCAAGCCCCCCTCGCACTACATGCACTCGCCCCTCATGGGCGCACAGCCCCTGGTGCGCGACATCCTGCTCTACTTCAGGTGTGCGCGCGTGTGTGCGGCACTGTGTGGGGCCCAGGGAAGCAGCCGCGTGGGGCACTGTGTGCAAGGCGCTGTGCACTTCTTGTAGTGCTGGTGTGTGGGTGTGTGGGTGTATCCTGCTGGTGTGTGAATGCGGGGTGGGGGTGGGAGTGGGTTGGAAGTCGAGAGGTGGGGGCAAACTGGAGGTTAAACGTGTGTGTGTGTGCCTGGCAGGGGTGACGTGGGGCATGCGCGCGCATCCAGGTACTCCCGTGGCATCCGGCAGCGCATCTACAAGTAAGCCCTGCATTGCCATGCAGCGGGTGTGCGGTGCAGCCGCAGATATGGGCCATGTCAGCAAAAGTACCTGCTCAACAGCTGCACTACCTGTGCGAGTGGTGATTGTTTTGAGCCGTTTGCCTTTGAGCCTGGCCTTGTATGCGGGAGCACGTTGCAGGCTGAGTATAGAGAGGCAGTGGCGTGAGAAGTATAAGATCTTTATCGGACGGGGCGACGAGGTGCGATGATGCTAGGGATGTCTTGGTCGCCTGCAAGCATTGGTTGTGACCTTGTTGTTGCACGTTGTGGTTGGCAGAGCAGGGAGCTAACTCCACCTGCAAGAGCACCTGCCAGGAGCTCTCTAGCATCGCTTTGCCCTGCTCTGTGCTACTTTTTGACCTGCTAGATCCCCGGCTCATACTCGGAGCACCTTGCGCGGTCACGCTTCTGCCTGGTGGCCCCGGGTGACGGGTTTGCGACGCGCGCCGAGGATGCCATCCTGCATGGCTGCATCCCTCTGGTGGTCATGGACCAGGTGTGTGGGTGAACGGAAGAAAAGGAGCGGGATGGGCGGCAGCAGGGTGCAGGGGATGTGTCTT
>QAXD01000040.1:7679-42021 GCA_004335575.1 Haematococcus sp. NG2 | reverse complement strand
GCCGCCCGCGCCTGACGCCCCCGTGGCTGCACGCAGGGCCGCGATCAGCGCGCCCTCCCCCAGCTGCTGCTGCGCCGCCTTGGCTGCCATCTTCTGCGCAATCGTCTGGTACCCGCCCTCCACGCGCGGTGGCGGGTTGCCCATCGTGCGCATGCGCGTCTGCTCCCGGATCATCTCCGTCAGCTTCTCGTCCTCAGCGCGCACCATGTGGTGGTGTGTGGCCTGCGGCGGGTGTGGCGGGGGCAGCAGGTCAGGTGAAAGACGTTCAATAGCTAACTGTGTGTGCTTGTGTGTGCTGTGAGTGGTCTGTCGATCCCTTGCAACTGGGGTGGGGCAGGCCCCTGCTGCCGTTCCTGTGGCCTCCACATGCTCCACATCCAAACACACACATAACCATGCACAGCATGTCCCTTTGCTGTCCCACTGCACTCCCAAGCCTCTGAGTGCTCAGACCCTGCACCATGGCAGTCCAGCACTCCCCACGCACACCTCCCAGCACCCCATGCACAGCACCAAATGCAGTGCATGTGAGCGACGCCCACACCGGCAGCAGGGCTCACCACGATGTGTACCGCACACCACCCGTACCGCACACCATCTGTACCGCACACCATCTGTACCGCACACCATCTGTACCATCTGTACCGCGCACCACCCGTACAGCACACCATCCGTACCGCACACCATCCGTACCGCACGCAATCCGTACAGCACACCACCCGTACCATGCACCACCCACCCACCTGCGAGTGCGACACCAGCATCTCGGGCCGCGTCACCGCCACCAGCTGCCGCAGCACCTCCAGCGCCTCGCGCTTCTTCTCAATCGGGACACCCGCCAGGATGGCGTCCACCTCGGGCCGCGCGTCGCCCTTGAGCAGGTCATGGTAGTAGGTCTGCTGCCGCGCCATCCACCTGCGGGGCGCGGGGTGTGGTGTGGTGTGGGGACGTGAGCCTTGCGGGCGCGGGTGTAAATGTGGGTGCGAGTGCACAAGGGAGTGAATGTGTTAAGGGGCACACAATGGTACTGCAGCGCAACAGAGCGCCATCCCAAACACCGTCTTCAAACGCTGAGCCCTACCCACTCCCACCGTGAACCCTGCCCCCGCCCCTGTTCCCTCGCGTCTGCCCGCACTCTGCCCGCACCCCACGCGCCCCCAGCCCCGCCACACCCCCGCACCTGTAGAACGCGCGCTCCTTGGCCGCGTCCGCGCTCGCGCCGCTCGCCTCCAGCGCGCTGTGCACCTCCTCGTTGGTCGCGGTGTACAGCGACTTGAAGAACTTTTTGCGCCACTCGCCGTCCTCGGCCGCCTTGAGAGAGTCGCCCCAGTCGGAGATGAGGGTGTAGTTGGGGACGGGCTCCGACCGCGTGCCTGCCACAGCAGCTGCATACAGCTCAGGGTAGAACTTGGCCAGGTGGAACGCCATCTGGTACGTCGTCACCTCGGGCTCAACCTTGGACGCGGCAGTGGCACCCGAGGCGCCTGATTTGGCGGTGGTGGGCCGCAGCGGCACCTCCTTGCCTGTTGCGCGCAGCAGCCCTGCGTTGACAGCGGCAGTGGCCGCGGTCGCCTTCTCCCGTGCTGCAGCCACCGCCATGAGCGTGCGCAGCTCGCGGTTGTTGGGCGCGGAGCGTGGGCGGCCAGGCGCACCGGCAGCCAGACCCGCGGGCACACCGCGCCCGCCCGGCAGTGCTGCCATCATGGCCGCCAGCTCCTCCTCCACTGCAGCGTCATCCAGTGCTGCACTGGCACCGTCATCACCACCCCCAGCCTTGTGTGCTAGGGTGGCTGACATGCCTGACACAGACAGGCCACCACCCGCTCCTGGCGCAGCCCAACGGGAGCCCTCACCGCCGCCACTGGTCATGGTGCCGGCCTGGAAGGCGCCCGTGCTGCGGCGCACAGCAGCGCTGGTGGCGGTGTAGGTCCAGCCTGTGTGCAGGGTGGGGTGAGGTGTGCGGGGAGAGGTGATAATGTGGGTCACATGGTGCAGCATACAGCATCAGCAGGGTGCAGTGCATGACGTGGCGTGCACAGAAGCTGCGCAGCGCGTGCATGGTGTCTCACAGGCATGCTTGCTGCATGTGCCTGGGCCTGCCTGACCCGTCCCAACAGTGTGTGCTGGTGTGCAAGCCGTGTGCCAGCTGGCCGGCCGCTGCTGCCACTGCATGGCGCGCGCTACTGCCACATGACACACACCATGTCCACCCTTGGCCGTCATGGTGAGGCGCCCGCTGGGCTTGTGGGTGCGCCTGGATGTGTCAGACACTTCCTGCGTCTGCTGCTGCTCGTGCCCCTGCTGTGTGGCTGCCACGAGGGTCTGCAGCAGGCGCTGTGTGCGGTCCCGTTCATCAGGCTCAGCAATCTTGCTCAGCCACTTGTCCGCGTCCCTCTGCAGCTTCGGGTGCCCGATGACCTTCACCTCCTCGTGCGCGGGTAGCCCCGCTGCCGCTGGAAAGCTGGGCATGCTCGTGTCACCTGGAGCCACCAAGTGGTACGCGCGGCAAAAAGACCACACCGTCGGAGAAACAGATTTACACCTGTGACTGCAATGCGCCTGATTCCGAGCCTCCACAGCACGCATTCAAATGGTGCATGATTTGGGAGCCCGCGTCCTGGGCCCAGCCCGCCCACCTTGACAACTTAGAGCAGCGCCTTCAGTGCACCGATGTAGGTTACTACAGATTACTGATAGTCTGGCTTAATGTTCGGGCATGGGGCCTCGACATCCTAATAGCATCGCCCCAGAAAGTAATCCTTGAGCAATTGTGCAACGCTTGATATGCTTACAGCCTGTTTGAGAGCATCCTGCATGAAAACAGTGCACAGTTTAATGACACACTCCTCATACAATGGCCCTCGGAACGAGAAGTGTTCCACGCGCGCAAGAGGTTTGCAGCAGGTGGTTTGGATTGTTAGGGGGCATTCGCCCCAACTGAACAGCTTGTTTGTGTTCAGGGTCTAGAACAAGATGAGAGCCAGATCGCCCGTGTTGTCTGCAGTGTGCCTTCTGTCGTTAGTGGCGCTGGGTTTCGCAGCAGTGGGTAAAATCGTGGCACCCTGCAGTGCTTGCAAGTGCTTGGCGCTGGAGTTGCAGGCTCGGCTGGACAAGGAGCCAGTACGCAACCATCTGGACATGCGGCACCGGTTAGATAAGGACGGGAAGCGCTATGGCAAAGTCATCGACTACAAGTGGGTGCTGTCAGTGTGCCCATCAGCTACCTGTGCCCATGACCTACCTGGGGCGCAAGGCCGCGCATGGACGGACCCCTGCGCACTGCACGCCTGCACCTGCTGCACGCATGCCCTGGAGTCTGTGCCCTGCCCCGCGATGCCTTGCACACGAGGTTGCATGTCCGCTGTGCGCCCATGTCACCCTGCGTGTTGATGCCAAACATGCAGGATGAGTGAGCTGCGTGCGATTGAGATGCTGGAGGGGCTGTGCTACCGCATGAAGAGCTACACACTGGTAGGTGGACAGCGCACGGCATGAGGGCATGCTGGGGCACAGCTGCATGCAAACGGCAAACGTTCGGCTGGACGGGCGGCGGAAGTCCACACAGGTCAGCTGCTGCGGCACTACGGGCTGGCAGTGTTGGTTCTTTGTGTGTGACTGCGTGTGTGTGTGTGTACGGTGGTGTACTGGCTGTGTGTCTTGGCAGCAGCCGGGTGCCGCACCTAGCAGCTGCAGCAATCACGTTTCCAATGCCCTGCACCACTGCAGGTGAGCGTGAACGCGACTGTGGTGGAGGGCAAGGTGCTGGCGCGCACACAGCACTGGGAGCACGTCAACCACGCCAAGGTGGGTGCGCTGTGCATGGGAGCATGTGCCGGTCACGGTGCAGTCAGAGCCGGGGAGATGAGGGGAGCAAATGGGACCAGCTGGCTGTGGCAGCGGTTGCAGAGGCGGCAGCAGCAGCAGAGGCAGCGCTGCAGCGGCATTACCAGCAGCAGTTGCATTTGTTGTCAGGTGGAAGAGTGATGGGGTCAGTGACGTTATGGGCAAGCGCCAGAGGGGCTGCGTGCGGCGGTGTTGCTGCATGCTGTCTGAGGCACCTGTCGCGGCATGGCGCACCATCATACTGGCACACACTCGGTACATGCCGGACAGGCGCTCTGCTGCCGTTGCGTTTCATTGCCCTACAGGCTGAGGGGCGGCCAGGCAAGTTGGAGGAGGAAGCGCGGCAGAAGCAGCTGGAGGTGTACTGCGGCCGGTGGGTGGCAGTACAGCTGTACATGCAGGCTGATTGCAGGGCAGGAGCAAACTGGACAGTCGCCGCCTGCTGGTTGGATGTACAACCTATGTTGCATACAGTACATGGTTCACGGCGCGAGCAAGTGCAGGATAGGGCAATCCAGCAGGAGGGCATTGCTCATTGAAAAGCTATGCCCAGCCACAGGGGTTGCGTGGCAGACTGTGTGGGACGGTGGTTCATGATGAATGGTGGGACGGCTGTATCAAATATGTACCAATCATGCATTCCCACGCACTGCATGCACCCTCGCCCCTGAAAAACTTCGACCCATTGGTGTGTCCCCAACCCTGTTCACACACCCACCAAGCATGCTGGGCAAGCACGTCAGCGGACCAATCAGCGGACCTGCACCAACACCCTAGCCCTCGATGTTCCTCAGTTGCTCACTGCTCACTTCGCCACTTCCTCCACGCCCTCACCCCTGTGGGTGCAGTGTGCTGGAGGAGCACGAGGATGACATCGCGGCAGGGCTGCGTGACGGGACGCTGGAGGAGCAGGGCGCAGTCAAGTTCATCTGCCACAACATGCTGGGCTCCTGCCCCGTGAAGCGCATCGGCGCCAAGCCCGTGCCCGGCATCCTGCCCAAGGTGTGTGTAGCGCCGTGTGGCATGTGTGTGGACAAGCATGTGATGCGTGCTGGCGTGCGTGATGCATGCGGGCGCGTGTGATGTGAGTGTGACAGCCCCCACTGGAGGTGCGGCTGATGGGTACGGGTAGGACAGGGGTACCTCTAAGGCAACTGTGGGACTGGTGAGACAAGGGTTAGGATTGTTTTTACGTGCTGCACACTCACCACCCGTACCCCCACCCGCGCTGGGCAGGAGACGGATGCGACAGAGGAGACGATGAGCGCCGACGACACCAAGGCGGAGGAGGGCGCGGCTGCAGGCAACACCACAGACGCGTCAGGCAGCAGTGCGGCTGCAGCGGACGGTGGCAGCGGGGAGGGGACAGCGGCGGCGGCGGGGGGCGACAGTGCGGAGGGTAGTGCTGCGGGGACAGGCAGCCAGCAAGGGGAGGGGAAGGACGAGCTGTGAGGGCCTTGTGACCGTGATCATGCTCCATCTCCCTATGCGTCCATACAACACAGCTATGGGGTGAAGGCAATGCAGTGGCCTGTGGTTGAAGCACATGAGGTCATGTGTCCCATGACAGCTGCGAGTAGTGAGGTAGGCCATGCGCAGCAGATGTGCAGGGCACGCAATTTGTTTATGTTTGGATCATGGCTGATGACCTCTTGTGCCGTAGTGCACAAATCCGGTGCATGACCCACTCGTGATGCGGTGTGTGACGACCCACATGCCACCCGTGCATGCCACCTAGTTATGATGTAACCATATGGTGCAAGCCTGGCAAACCAGGGGCATGAAGAGCTCTGCTCAGCTGACGCCAGCATGTAACAGACACTGAAAGGCATCGCAGCAGCAATCGGTCTGCTGCATTATGCGAAGCATCTGCTGCATTATGTGAAGCAGTACTGCCGTACCTCACAAGTCGCAACAGTGTACACAATGTGTCGCAGACTTGCACCCGCCGCAGCGTTTGCGTGTCGTTCGAGTTTTTAATGCTCAGACAGCGCTTGATCTCAAGACACAACCCTACTGCTGCTGCTGCGTCCGCTCGCTGCGTCAGGTGACATCAGCGTACAGATCACCGTTATAGCTGACGAGTAATAACATTAGGCCGATGTTTGCCCCAGGGCATTCACTCCTAGATTTGGGGGGTGCTTCCACAGAAGCTGCCACACCATTTGCGCATGCCCATGCTGCTTGGCGCACAGATTGCTATAGCCTGCAGTCAGCGATGCCGCTGCAGTGCATGGCATGAAGGAGGAGCTTTGCACACGCACGCACAGCACACCAGACATGCAGCACATTTGCGGCAGCCAGGCAATGTGCATGCGGGCATCAGCACATGCTTACTACGCCATGTGAAATGTAACTGGTATGCGTGCGCAGGGCCATGGCCAGCGGCCGCACACAAGGTGCCCCTCCCCCTGCGTCCCCCTGGAGTGATTACAGCCGCGAGAAATGGTGGAGCGCTGACACTGTGGCCATTGTCACGGGCGGTGCGTGGGTGCTCTGACCTAGCTGTGTGCTGCCCACCATCCTGGTGACTGCCTGCTCCCTGCATGGTTCACTGGGGAAGCACCTGACGCGGCCCCCATGACTGATGCAGTTGCATGTTGCATGGTTCCACCTGTGTGCGAAGCTCAGCTCACATGCATGCAGACAGCATGGCCTTGCAGCATGCAACATGACTGCTCTGAACATGTTGGTGCTTCGGCAGGCAACCGCGGCATAGGGCATGAGATCGCGCGCATCCTGGCACAGCAGGGGCTGACCACTGTGCTCACCGCACGTGATGGTGTGTGCTGCCGCCACTTGTGTAATGCGGGTGTCCTTGGCTGTATGATAAGGCCGCATCTGGGTGTGCAGCATGGCAACCCTGCCACCAGCCCGCTCTCACGCATGATGTCTCCATGCACGTGTGACTTGCTCTGCTCGGGGCACGTTGAATCGTTGTTGTTGAAGCCAAGCTTGAGGCCTGAGCTGGGAAGGTCGGCGCTTGCATGCTGTAGGACGGCAGATTGAAACCTTTGCAGCACACACCACCCTATCTGATTCTACCTACCTCATCCACATGCGCACATGAATGCTGCACACAGAGCGCGCAGCGGCTGAGGCGGCTGATCGCGTGCAGCAGGCAGCTGGGCCGTCCGTGCACGTGCACTCCGCTGCGCTGGACCTGGCTGACGCGGCGTCAGTTAAGGCGTTTGCGGCGCGTGTGGCGTCGGAGCATGGCGGGCGTGTGGGTGTGCTGGTCAACAACGCGGGCTTCGCATACAAGGGTGACATCTTTGGTCCGGCCGAGGTGCGAAGTGGTGTGTTGTGGCGATGGCGCGCCAGGCCCTCGGGTTGAAATCTGAGCTGTCAGCTATTAGCTTTGTTCTATCGCCTGTGTTGTGGAACAAGAAGTGTGGGTGGCGTTTGTTAGCTGTGGTCTGTGGGTGCTTGAGCTGTGCCGGGCCAGCGCGAGCTGCAGGCACCAGCAGGGCTCCACCCTGAATGTGGAGTGCGTGAGGTGCATGTCGTGTGCTAAGTCCACGTACCACAAGACAGAGGGCCACAGACGTATGCCTCACTCCATGTCCCCGTGATGCTCACCGCCACTCCTCACATGCCGCCCCGCACATGTGCCTGAGCACTCATGCATGCACAATGGGCACGTGCACGTCTGACAAGCAGCACCTGCACGTCCGACGCATGGGCGCAGGCACACACCACACTGGCCATCAACTACACTGGCACAGCCGATCTGACCGATGCGCTGCTGCCCGCTTTGGCACCAGGCGCGCGCATTGTGTGCGTGTCCAGCCGCGCGGGGCACAGCTCCATCCTCAAGAGCCCTGAGCTGCGGCGACGGTGAGTGCGCGCACGGGTGTGGCTGTAGGGTGTGTGCGGTCGAAGTGCTCTCGGGTGGCAGCACAACATCTGCCGCACACGCAGCAGCCACGTGCAGTACCAAGAGTCAAGCACACACATTTATTGCATCATACCACCGCAGTCATATGGTCGCCACCACACATGTGTGACCACGCGCGTGGTGAGGGCCCGCGGTGTCTCCCGTAGAACTCACGGCTGTTCCGCAGCCTTCTCTTACTTCATGCTTGTGAGCGGGCATAGTTGTGTTTGTTTGATCTCTTGCAGGTGGCTGACCGCGCCCGACCGCGCAGCCGTGGATGAGCTGGTGCGCGAGTTCCTGGCGGCAGTGGACGCAGACGCGCGGGGTGACAAGGCCGCGCTGAGCAGTGCGGGGTGGCCGCGCTCCATGTATGGCATTAGCAAGCTGGCGCTCAACAGGTCTGTGTGCTTGTGCGCATGTGCCTTGCATCGTGCACGACAGGACCGTGGGGGATGGGGCGTTGGAGCTGGAGGGGCAGAAGACCGGGGTTAACCAGCACATCAGGGTACACGCTGTGGGTTCCCTGAGAACCAAATGGTGCACCCAGGACACCACAAAATGTACTTGGTTGGCACGGTGGCAGCATGTGCATATGTGCATGTCTTGTGTTGATGAAGCAGCTGCCACAGCTGTCGTGCTGACAGAGCAGTGCAAAGTCTGGAGGACGAACAAGCACTGAGCCCGTGGTTTTACACACATAACACCATGCAGCTACATCCGAGCAACTGCCAAGCCGCTCGCAGCCGACCCACGGAACATCACGATCAACGCATGCTGCCCTGGCTGGTGCCAGACAGGTGCGACGCCCACTACTGCACATGGGTGCTCAAAGTGGGGCTCACACATTACGGACGTGCTCTCTCACTTACTCGCTCTCTGAATTCTGCAAGTCGATGTGCATGCGCAGTCATTCTGGCTCCGTTGCAAGCGTTGCATGTGAGCTCGCACATCTGCATGCGGCAGCTCTGAGACGACTGCTGCGGACGTGAAGGAGCCGCCCTGCTCCTGCCCATGGCCACCACTTGCATTCACCTGCTATTGTTGACTCATTACGCTTGCTTGCCAGTTGCCAACCACTATGCCAACCCATACTCTGCCACGCTTTGATGTCCACAACACTGTACCGTTGCATTCCCCTCGGCTGCTGGGTGGTGTGCGGCACAGACATGAGCAGCGGGACCGGCAACAAGACGGCGGCCGAGGGCGCGGACACGCCAGTGTGGCTGGCGCTGCGTGCACCAGCGGACAACACGAATGGGGGCTTCTGGGGCGAGCGCACAGCTCTGGAGTGGTGACATTTAGTATGTGGATGCCATGCATGCGGAGTGGCGGTGCTGTTTGGCTTTGAGTGTTGCTTGTGGCTTATGCTAAATTAGGGGTACGTATGCAGGCATGAAACTGCACAAGTCCATGTTATGTTATTATTGCGACTTGCGTAGCTGTATGTTGTTTGATTATCTGCCCCTTTCTGTCAAAACCAGTTGAGGGTGCAAAACCATTTGAGCCCTAGTTCCTTTGCCATGCTTGCTCATGGGCCATCTGTTCATTGTGCTTGGATGTAAGGTGGCAGGAACTGATGCAACATAGTGGCGCTCGTCTGTTGCTCGCTAAGTCGTGATGAACTCTTGTGATTCACAGCTACAGGCAACGTACATGGACAGCACGCAGCTAACCAACAGCATGGACATCTAAGCGCCCGCCTCCATGGTACTTGCTGCCACATGCAGTTGCAATCCCGTAGATTCCTGCACTTGGTTGAGGGACCATGATCAAAAAGCCTTGATCAGGCGGTGACCAGGACTGGTGGCTGGCAGGCAGTACAAATGCCTGGCTGGGGTCCGGGCGTCCAGCACGTGTGGTATTGCACGGCGCACCATGCAGCTGCAATCCTGCAGCTTCCTTAACTTAGTATCTGTATGCCAGGTGCGTGATAGTCTGTGGGCATAAGGTATCTACAGGACATCAGGGCCAAAGCCACAAAGATCCAGTACTGCACCCACTGGCCTGACCTGAAGGGAAGCTTGATGTTGCTGTGTGTGGGGGGTTTGGGGGGGGGGGCGGGGGGCGGGGTAACACACGCACCCCCTCCCCCCCATTCTGACGGAATCAGCGCGGACATGGCCAGGGCCACAGTGACCCCTCCTCATGCTAGCGCATGGCAGCGGTCGCATTCGGCATGCTCTGTGCCTTCAGCGTGCTGCGTCAGCCGAGAGCAGTGCGTGACGGCCACGGCACAAGGGCGATGTGTGTTTGTGGTGAAAGTATGCAGAAGCTTGCTGGCGGTGGGTATGTACACATCGCTAACACACTACTACTGCCCCATGGACAGACCCCTGAAGTGAAGCCTGCCATGTGACGCCATCATTGCCAATGCCAACCAGTGGCAGCACAGTGCTCTGTGCAGGAAGGAAGCAGCTGTTGGCATGTATGCCTGGTTGCCCTCTAAATGTGAGTTGGCTGCACACAAGTTGTGGCCCCGCAAGCGGCATGCGTGGTCAAAGCGTGTGCACGGCAGTTGGTCGCCGGCGGTACGGTGCCCGCGCTCCACGCCCCCGCTCCCTGCCTGCCAAATTCTGAGTGTGGACATTTGCATTGTGATAGGTATTGCGCCCAGTCCACAGTTTCTGAAGATTCAACAACTGGCAACATACATCGTGTGCAAATGAAGCTATCATGTGACACCCGAATGAGAATGCATACGTCAAACTTCATGAATATACAAGACAATCACTGAACGGAGTGCAGGGTGGACGCCGTCCACAGGTTCCGGCGGCACAGAGATGTACAGTGAGGGTTCGTCCTTAGGGCCTGTTTGCGCATCCACGCGCTAGCTTGGCTTATCTCCAATCACGTATTATTCAAATTGTAAACCGACGAGGGTGCTGACATTGATCGTGACACTCAGCTTTTTGCGACACAACCACAGTCTAGGCTCATATAAGTGAATGGGTAGCAGCTGTAGCGCAGAGGGAAAGGGTCAGGCTGCTGCCAGCAGCCACAAACCTGAGCCTGCACCTCCGAGCGCGACGGACATGTCAGGTGCGCAGCAAATGGGCACTTACATGGGCTTCGCTCAGTTGGCATCGCGGGTGAGTTTTGTCGAAACCCTTCCGCGCAGGTTCTGAGCCGAAAAGCCAAAGTTCCAAGACCGATGCTCAAGCGAGCTGTTTGAAGAAAACTGAGTCCC
Organism: Haematococcus sp. NG2; assembly: GCA_004335575.1. NCBI lineage: Eukaryota > Viridiplantae > Chlorophyta > Chlorophyceae > Chlamydomonadales > Haematococcaceae > Haematococcus > Haematococcus sp. NG2. Next base: position 31,111 of record QAXD01000040.1, on the reverse strand, counting down.
GACAACTCAACAGCAGGTGGGCTTCTGTGCAAGCATGCAAGCATGCAAGCATGCAAGCATGCATGGTATGCAGGTGGGCCGTCACCCGCTCCGATGTGCTTCAGCTGGTGTTAGGCTGTGTGCGTTGGACATTGCTTCCAGTCTGCTAGGGGCCGCAGCTGCCTTCACACCACCGACTGCATTGCGTGCGCACTGGCCCAACAGGGTGAGCTTTGAGGCCGGCACCCATGACCACGAGGGCTCCAAGCTGGCACACATCAAGGAGATCAGCATGAAGAAGATTGTGGATGGGCTGTATGGCAAGGTGCGCAATGCATATATTGCACATAACACGTGCCACTTGCGCAGTGCACCATACACCAGTTTGGCACACTGAGCTGTCAGCACCATCGAAACATCTTCAAGCGCTACGGTCCTGCACTGTGACTCAAGCTGGACAAGCATCACCAAGTGCATGGATCGCAATCAATGCTTACAGCTCTGTGTACAGAACTAATGCAGAACACAGACATGGCGCATTTGGCAGAGCAATCCATGCCCTTTCATCTGCCCTCAAACCCACCCCATGCCACAGGTGCTGGCGGACCCACTGCTGTCTCCCTTCTATGAAGGCATCAACATGGCGCGCCTGAAACACCAGCAGGTGTGCCATGATCACGCATGCGGCACAACTATGTGCACATGTGGCCGGCTGCTGCAGCACAGGGTCGCACGCTAAACTTGCATGCAGTGTGTGCACCTGCACCTGTGCACACGGCCCAGCACTCAGCACCGATTTCAGCTGCTTGAGAGTGGGAAGGCAGTGATGGAGCTGACACTGTGTGCCCGCATTCATGCCATATGCTGAGCCAACCCTGTACTGATGATGTAGTGGTTGATCGTGGTGTGCGCGCAGGAGAAGGTGATGATGCTAGCATTTGGCGGTCCTGAGCTGATCCAAGATGAGGCGCCCGACATGGACATGCGCAAGATCCATTGGAAGCAGCTCACACATGGCGGGTGAGGCGGGGTGCCAGGCGGGGCGAGGAGCATGGGTCTCGGGGTACAATCCACCATTGGTTGTGCCGTGGGGCTGGTGGGGCAGGCCATAGGTGGGAGGCCGCAGCTGTAGGCACAGCCACGTGATCACGTCACCACTGGCAACAGACATGCTATGGGGGCTGCACAGGGTCCAGGTGTAGAGCTCGGCACACCATACCGCGTCATGTATTCCTGACATCTTTGCGTGGCCCCCAAATGGTGCGCTGCCGGCATTCGCCCACCTCTGCAACCACAGGCTCAACTACGGGCACTGGGAGGGGTTTGTGAAGCACTTTGAGGAGACTTTGGATGAGATGCCAGAGATCCCAGGTGACGCGCGCACACAAGCGTGCGCGCTGATCCGCTCCACACGCAACATGTTTGCGCCACCGCAGCCGGGTGAGGTGCACTAGCGCACCAGGCTGCGGTGGACTGATGCACCAGGCTGCGGCCATCAGCCATGGCTTCACCGGCTAACGTTTCTGGGAATCTCACTGCATGGTACAGAACTGAGTATCGCACATGGCCAGCCGAGCAGCACGCTGGTATCAGTGCTTGTGTGCGTGAGAACCGCATGCATGGTTGCATTGCACATCAGCATATAGGGTGCGTGCAGGTCTAGTACGCCTCGTGTTGTTTCTTGTGTTTTGCGTGGACTCAGACTAATGTTACTCACACTGCATTGCCGAGGTTGACTCTGTGCTTGATTATTTGTTTGTTTGTGTTTACTACCGTATGTTGATGTGGACTTTGCTGGTGTGTACAATGGTGGCCTTGGTCGGGTTCTGCCACCCGTGCAGACCTGCCTCAGCATCATGAGCATCTTGTGCCCATGTGCATTTGTCCTGTTTCCATGCATTGGCGAGTAGCATGTATGTTCGTGGGGCATGGTTTATGCACCGTCTTTGCCATCTGGAAGAGCTGATTTCATCACATGCCATGTGCATTGCAGTTGCTGTGCGCTGGGGCTGCTAGGTGCTGCGGCAGTTGTCTGCTCGATGAGCATGCTTGCATTTGCATCGTCTGCTAGATGACACACATATGCAGCATTCTGCCATGTGCTCTGCATAGAATCCTGCTCTGCCAATTCCACAAGCTGCCCAGCGCCAGCTGTAAGGGCCAACACAGCGCGTCAGTCACACAACAATACCCTACCAACACCGTTTGCCTACTGTCACGTCGCTAATACCCGCAAAACTCCGCATGGGGCTGATACGTATCTCGTCGACAATTTCGAAGTGATCTGAGTCAACAGGTTTGACAGATGTAGATTTTTTCTTTCGCGTTGTAGCTGAACTCGCCAGGCCCAGCTCATTCCTGGGTTAAAAGCAATCATGGCGGCAACCAGTGGTGGAGGGGCGATGGGGCTGGCCAAGGACTTGAATCCGGCAAGCTCAATTCCCGCGGAAGGACTATGCCAATTTATGCCCGAAGTTAGCATTCATGCGATCATACTTGCACACGTGTGCGTGGCAGGTCTGGCTGGCACAGTCAAGGTTCAGGCGCAGGAAGTTTGACGAGTGCATTGAGATATGCACCAGTATACTAGAGCGCAACCCATACGACCAGGTAATGCACAGGCCAACACAGAAGAGGTGTGCATCATGGGTTCCAGCATGTTTGCATGCTGCATGCATGCATGCCCAGCACGATGCGCTTATTTGCAGGTACATGATTGCATGTGCAGGCGGTGTGGTACCTCAAGTGCCGTGCTCTGACCATGAAGAACTGGATTGATGATACGGAGATTGAGGAGGAGGTGCGCCAGCACATGCCTCAAAAGGCCTGCAAAGCTTGAGACAGGCTGGCAACAGACTGCAGATATGCTGTGCCAGCGACAGCCTCTTTCTTTCAAACCACTGAATGTGCTTCAAAGCGGTCAGCTGGGACGTATGCACATATGCACGCACACAGGGCATTGCAGATCAGCTGCTGGATGAGAACCAGACGGCGCAGGTGGCGCGACCCGGCACCTCACTCTCACGCCCCATGACGGGCGCCGCCGGCTCGGGTGGGCCCTCACAGGCAGTTCGGCCAATGACCGGCTCAGGCCGGCCACTCACTGGGTTTGCACGGCCAGGTGTGGGGTGCTGGAAGTTAGTGATGGTTGTGATGATAGGGAGCGGTTAACAAAGATGCTCTGAGGCAGGAGAGCGCTGTATGCAACCAATTGGACTGCCACGCATGAGTTCAAGCCTCGCAACGCATGGCACCTCATGGGCACCACAAGCACCTGTCGCACTGCAGGCACCTCCAGCCGTGGTGGAACTGCGGCTGGTAGCGGCAGACAGGGCACTGCCTCCCTGGAGGCCAGCCTGCGCGCGGGTGGTGCAGGCCGGCCAGGCACTTCACTCAACCGGCCTGTCACGTCGAGCGGCCGCTTTGTTCGGCTGGGCACAGCCAGCATGCTCAGCGAGCCAGGTGCGGCACGTTAGTTGGTGGCAGAGCTGGGGGCTAGGCCAAGGCAGTGTGCGCTGTCAACACGCAGTGAGGCAACCAGCTGTGTGCATGGTTGGTGTGCTGTGAAAGGACCGAGAACTACACAGCAACCTGTGCATCGGCTTTTGCACGCTTTTCAGCAGGCATACTGGGCAGTTCCTGCACGGGTGTGGCATGAGCTGCAACCCGCACCTGTTCAAGCCGCCTCCTGCTCAACACAGCACCCATGCCGCGCTGCGCTGCACACGACCTTGTGCGTGCCACACGCAGGCGGCCCGTTCATCAATGTGGAGCGGCTGGACCTGCGCAAGTATGCGGGGCGCCCCGCGCTGTCACGCGCACTGCTGGACTACATCGTGTACGTGGAGCACAACATGAAGCGTGCACTGGACCTGGCGGCACTGGCCACACAGCAGGTGGGGCCTGTGATGGGACACCAGGGGTCCCGAGAGCGGGGTTGAGGGCCAGGAGTCACGCAGCTGGTGCCTGTGGCTGGGCCGTGTCGCCCACATCTCAGGCCAGTGCCACCTGCTGGGGGTGGCACCATGCACTGGGCCCCAACCCTCACAAGGATCTGGTTCGCCTGCCCTTCTCATGTGCCCAACATAAGTGCCTCCACACACCCACACCCACACCCACCTGCCCCCCTAAGGCTGACTTCAGCGACTGGTGGTGGAAGGCGCGGCTGGGCAAGGCGTACTACCAGCTGGGCCTGCTGCGCGATGCGGAGAAACAGCTGAAGAGCTCGCTGAAGAACCAGGTGCGTGCATGCAGCTGACGGGGAAATATGGGGGTCGGTCATAATTAGGTCAGGGTGCGCAGATTTGCAGGCGTCCACGGTCACAGCCTTGCACTGAGCACAGCAAGGTGACCCAGCACCCCATTGCCAGATTCATGTCACACTGCGTTCTGTTGTGTTGGTTCCAACCATGCAAACCCTCAGCGTGCATGTGCCTGTCCCCTTGGCTGGCGGAGCTCCCACATCATCATATGTGGTGCCACCCCATTCACACACCATGGACCCATCCACTGCGCCCCGTCCATTGGCCCAACACCCCACAACAGGAAATGATCGCCACAGTGCTGGAGGTATGCAAGATCTATCTGCGGCTGGACCAGCCCAACACGGCGCTGGAGCACTACACAGCGGCGCTGCAGGCGCACCCTGGCGACACGAGCCTGCTGCTGGGCATTGCGCGCGTGTACGACGCGCTGGGGGATGCAGACAAGGCGCTGCAGGTGTGTGTGCCTGTGGGGTGTGGTTGTGTGTGCCTGTTGGTTGAGGAGCAGCGGGTTTTGGGGGTCGGCCCAGTCTTTGCCAAGCCTGGTGTCTGGTCCCACTGTTCCAAAACCTGATGCACCGCAGTTGCTTCAAACATTCTATGTGCATGCTCATTCATGTATGTGCGCATGTTTGGCGCAGTTCTACAAAAACGTGCTGTTCTATGATGCGTCCAACGTGGAGGCGATTGCGTGCCTTGCCGCATCGCACTTCTACACCGATCAGCCGGAGATCGCGCTCAGGTGCAGGCCAGCTGCTGCATTGGCAGGGCGGCAACAGTAGCTGCTGCGGGTGGGGCGGGATGGGTGATCATGCCCCTGTGCAACGTATCACCATCCATCACCCCTCTGCAACCTCACAAACCCCCAACCCTCCACCACTGGCATCGTCATACGCGGCACCACAAAGACCTGCCCCACCCACTGCCGCACCACCCCTCACAGGTACTTCCGGCGGCTACTGCAGATGGGTGTGACCAACACGGAGCTGTGGGCCAACATGGGGCTGTGCTGCTTCTACGCCTCCCAGTACGACATGTGCCTGGGCTGCTTCGAGCGTGCGCTGCAGCTGGCGGATGACACCAACGCGGCTGACGTGTGGTACAACCTTAGCCATGTGGGTGGGGGGATGCCGGAGTATGGGAGCAGGGGTGGGTGCGACTGAAGCACGGTAAGCAGCGGTTTTCTGTGCATGAATGTTAGAGGACCACATCCAGGTGCGGCCAATACCTAGTCCTGTGTTTCCACTGTTCGTGCTGCATCTGGCCCATGGCCGCACCAGGTTCGATCCTGCACATGTGATGCGTGCTGCACTGCTGCTGCCCCCACCACCGCCACAACAGGTGGGCATCGGCATCGGCGACATCTCGCTGGCGTGGCAGTGTCTGCGTATTGCGGTCGCGCTGGACCCTGGACATGCCGAGGCCGCCACCAACCTGGGTGTGCTGGAGATGCGCAAAGGCAACGACGAGCAGGCGCGCGCCTACTTCAGGGGTGCACAGCGCGCGGGCAGCCACGCATTTGAGCCATTCTACAACGGCGCGTTGTTGGCGTTCAAGGCCGGCGACTTCCAGGAGAGCTTTGAGCTGGTGGGTGGTGGTGCGTTCAATGTGCGAACAGGTGCCTTTGCGGGTTCGGTACATGAGATTGGTGCTGGGGGTTGATGGTAGAGGGGCAGGGGTTGCTGCTGGAGGCATATGCAGGCGGCTGGATCTGTGCATGTTGCAGCATTGGTCGCATCAACGGGCACCGCTGCTTGGTCATTGGGCCCCAGCCATCAGCACCCCCGCCACTGGTGCGAAGCCCCGCTGCAAGCGCGCACAGTCAGCGTAGTTGCAGTTCCCACCGTAGACATGGAGCGTGTTGAGGCACACCCCTCCTGCTTGCACTGCACAGGCGACCAAGGCACTGGATGCGTACGCGGGCCACACCGAGAGCATGGACCTCATGAAGCAGCTCAAGGCGCAGTTCACCATGCTGTGAGCAAGGTGCACAGCTCAGCAGGAGTGGGGTTGGCTGCATGGCCCGGTGCCAGGTGGATGAAGTAGGCAGGTGGCACAGCGTGCCTTTGGCCAGTGATTGCGCTCTGAACATCAATCAGGATCAGTTGGTCTGTTATCGTAACGGCACACATGGCAAACAAGCACACCATGCAAGTGCTTACTTAGAGCCGGCAGCAACGGCAAGCGGCTGTACGTGCTGTAGCAAGGAACAATGAAGCATGCTGCGTGCTGAATTGCTTGCGTTCAGGTGTGACAGCCAGAGTGTGAGTGTCACTGAGTTATTGAATGTCATGGACTTATATGGAGCTCTGGACTTGGAGCTCGGGAGTGTAAACTGCTGCTACACCCTTTTTTCTGGAATCAGCAGGGCAGGCCTGGACCCGAGTAGAGTGCCCAAACCCAACGTGAACAATAGCTATTGCATAAAGCCTCACGGGTTGGGCTGAAAACCATATTAAGCATCTGTGTGTCGAGGATGGGCAGGGCTTGCACGACGTAGCTACGCCTTTCCGTGTCCAGTTCGCCCAACATGCAGCGGGCGAGGGCACACGCAGACGCGTGCGTGAACCTGCCCCCAGAGTACAGTGATTATGAAGCCTTGGCCATCCGCTGGGCTGAGCCAGACAAGTATGCTATTGTGAAAAAAGTAGGCCGTGGCAAGTACTCTGAAGGTGAGCGCGGGTTTAACAACTAAGCATGCTGTCAGGGCGCTTGAAGGCGTCAGTTTGGCCTGCCATGCACAACCCTCGTTGCAGTCTTTGAGGGCGTCCAGGTGGAGACGCCCACCGAGGAAAAATGCATTATCAAGATCCTGAAGCCGGTGAGGCTCTTTGCTGCGCCAGATCGGTAAACTTGAGCGATCGGCGCTGGCACTCAAGCAGGCAGAAGGGATGTGCAGCAAAGCTTCAGCTGTGGAACTTGCGGAAAGGGAGAAGCGTCTGATATGATGCTGCGCTTGGCACATGGATGCATGGGATTGGACATGGGCAGCACTTTTGACGGCATGAGCCCCAACTCACATCCCACAACCCAGGTCAAGAAGAAAAAGATCAAGCGAGAGATCAAGATCTTGCAGAACCTGAAGGGCGGGCCAAACATCATCGAGTGCGTGCAGCTGTGTTATAGCACGACTGTGTGCAGGGGCAGGGTTTTGGTTTGCACATGCACAGCATACTAAACCCACATGGCATGATGTACCTGGCCATGCACCACAGGCTGCTGGATGTGGTGCGGTGCCCGCACAGCAAGACACCTTCCCTCATTTTTGAGTACGTCAACAACACTGACTTCAAGGTGTGCACCCAGAAACGCCAGTGAATGTGGCTGTGCGTTGATGCACGCATGGGCGTGATGGCTCACAAGATCGACCATACAGCGTTTGCAAATTGTGCAGTTGTCCCAGCCAGCACCGTCGCTGCACACGAGTCCTGTGCACAGGAAGCACTGCCCGGAGGCAGCGGGGTGGCAGCAGGCTCATCGATGCGCGTGTGGAAATGTGCATTGATGCGCGTGTGGGCATGGCATGTGTACCACTGGGATGGTGGAACCCTGCGTTATGCCCACTGAGAATCATTCCTTTTCAAACACATTCCACTCGCATCCCATCAGCGGCTCAGCAACAGTTGTGTGGGCCACTGCTTGGTGTACCGAGTCTCTTGTCAGGTTGGGAAGCACGTGTGCACATGCACGTGACGCTCTTATCACCCTGGCCGACAGGTGCTGTATCCCACACTGACTGACCATGATATCCGCTACTACATCTACGAGCTGCTCAAGGCGCTTGACTTCTGCCACTCACGGGGCATCATGCATCGCGATGTGAAGCCGCACAATGTGCGTGGACCACGTGCGAAGGGGTTGGGTAAGGTGTTGTACTGTGGTATGCCGGCTGCATGGCGCAGCAAAGGCCAGAGCCCTGCGCACTGTTGGGGAATGGCAGCTACGTGCATGCTGCGGCGGAGTGGTCAGCAGCCAGTACGCCACAGGGCCAGGCGACGGGGGTGCACATGCAGGGCTCTGCACGCTCATTCTGCGCCGCAAACTGCGCTGTGCGCATAGCTCTGATCCTACATCCTCCCGTTGCTTCCATGGTATCACCCATTCCCTCCAGGTCATGATCGACCATGGCAAGCGCCAGCTGCGGCTCATTGACTGGGGGCTTGCTGAGTTCTATTTCCCTGGCCGTGAGTACAACGTGCGCGTGGCGTCGCGCTACTTCAAGGTGCGGGCAGTGTGTGCAAAGTGTGTGCACTTGCTCTCGTGCCACTGCATGTTTGCTTGTGGACGCCTTAAGGGTTCGAGGCTGCGTGTCAAGGCAGATCGTGTGTGCAAAGCAGCGCAGGGACGGGTGTGGGTGCAAGGGGTTGTGTGCTCGGTGCACATGGGTTTGTACAGCTGGATGTATGTCATGTGTGCTGGTATCTGTGTAATGGTGCAGAACAGAGGTAGGGTGAGGTGGTGGTGCTGGGGGTTGCACAGCACCATGTGTTGCCTTGACCTTGTACCACACCACAGCGACCTCCAGCACCGTGTCTGCATCAGTCCTGCGGGGTCTTGAGTGACGTGCTACGTGCGATATGGGCCCTTCTCTCACGTGCACAGCGCCTGCTCTTGCCACACCTCGCCACACTACAGCATGCAGTACAGACGGTCACACTGCCTGCCGCCATGAAGTCTTGCACCTGTGAAAAACCTGCACCCTGTCACCCCCAGGGCCCTGAGCTGCTGGTGGACCTCACCGGCTACGACTACGCGCTGGACATGTGGAGCCTGGGCGCCATGCTCGCCGCCATCCTGTTCCGCAAGGAGCCCTTCTTCTACGGCGCCGACAACTACGACCAGCTGGCCAAGATCGCGCGCGTGCTGGGCACGGACGGTGCGTGGGGGCGTCCGGGGGTGTTGGGGGTCAAGGACTGAGGTGCTGTGGGGGTGTGTTGTGTGCTCTCTCTCTTTTTGAGTTTGTGGGGTTGGCAGGGTGCCAGCAACACGTGCAGTTTGCCGGGCGCTGCGTGGCAGTGTGAGCGGCATGTGTGGTTGGCCACAGCACAAGCACTTGAGCACGTGCAGGCCAGGGGCAGGGTGTTGTGGTACTTGGGTGCGTGGGTTGCTCCTGCGTCCCTGGCCATAACTGGTGGGAACCATAAGGACCCCCATGCCGCGCACAGCAGCACGCTTGTCTCCTGCACACACCACATGGGCATTCGGAGGGCAGTCACCCGGCTGCATGCGATGGGCTCACGTCCTGGATGCTGCCACTCTCCCCTCCTACCCATACACCCCTTGCAACCTCCATCCACTAGACACTGAACACCCTCGCCCTGCCTGACCTGTGTGCGCTGCATCCCCTCCAGGCCTGTGGTCCTACCTGGCCAAGTACAACCTGGAGCTGGAGCCGCAGCTGGAGGCGCTGGTGGGCAACCACTCACGCAAGCCCTGGACCAAGTTTGTGACGCCCGAGAACCAGCACCTGGTGTCACCTGAGGCCCTGGACTTCTTGGACAAGTTGCTCCGGTGAGAGAGTTTGGGGTGTGGGTTTGTGTGGCTGGGCTGAGGCTGGTGGGGTAGGGGGCTTACAGCTGCAGCAGTCGGCCCCTGCAGCAGGCCAGAGGGCAGGGCTGACCCCCAGCCGGGAGGCCACAGTAGCTGCAGGGTGGGGCCGAGGCATGGCTGGTGCCTGTTACCTGCGCTAGTAGGGGAGAGGGCTGGCGTGGGGCCTTCCTGTGGTTGTGTGCAGCTATTTTGGCATCATTACTGCCAGCTGCGCAATGACTCGTGTGCGGCCAAAGTCCTGGTGATGTTGCATCTTCTGTGCCTGTTCACGCACACCAGCTGCTGCCGCTGCCACCCGCACCCACAGCTATGACCACATGGAGCGGCTGACGAGCGCCGAGGCCATGGCACACCCCTACTTTGAACCGGTGCGACGCGAGGCGGCAGCGGCGGCGGCGGCAGCTGCTGCGGCAGCGGCAGGGGGGGCCGGCATGGGCGGCGGCGTGGCGGCTGGTGCAGGGGGCGGAGGCTCTGCGGCTATGTCAGACAGCTAAGGGCAGCAACGTTGGGATGGGGGGCACAGAGCAGCTCATGGGGATGGATGTGGGTGCAGGTGGCCATATGTCCCAACATCCCCGCAGCCTGGCACTGCGCCCAGTGCCAACCAACAGGGTGGGGGCTGCTGGTGGACAGTGCGGTACACTTGCACCCGCACACGCACGCTCCCCACCCCCATCACGCACACGCACCCCCTCTCTCCCCAGCATGGTGCGGCTGCAGGGATGCCACTGCGGCATATGAGATGCCTGTGGGTGGATGAGGGCCAGCGAGAGAACGCATTGCATTTAGGGTTTTAGGATGGGGTTCTGTCGGTGAGTGAGGTCGACAAAATAAAAGGAATGTACAGGGTCACTGAGTTAACGGAATGCTTGCGTGGGTGGGTGAGCGAGGGCCACTTAATGAACGCAATGTACAGGGTCACTGAATGAACGGAGTGCTTAGGTGGGTGAGTGGGTGAGGGCCGGTGAATGCACCATTTGCTTGCAGGCACTGAATGAACGGAATGCTGGTGGGTGGTGGGCGAGGGTCGTGCAGGAGCAAAACGGCATGGACGTGTTGGGGCAGGGGGGGATGTACGTTTGAGCGCTGGCAGGCATGGCCTACGTAACAACATTTTCATGTTTCATCCACCGATGAGCAGTAGCTGTGCAGCTGCTGCTGCATTATGGCATGGGATTGGCTGCTGTAGTATCTGTCTCAGGTCATGGTGGTGGTGGTAGTTATAGTGGCTGTGGCAGGAGCTCTCGCCACTGCCCGATGTGGCCACACGATGAGGTGTGTGATGGCAGTGCTGGTGGTGGTGTGGGCGGTGGTGCTTTTGTGTGGTCAGGTGGTGGCGGCAGGCATCTCGTGGGCGCGCAGCAAGCCGCTGGCCTGCACGTGGTGCTGTGTGCTGTTGTGGTGTTGCGCATGGCGGGTGGAAGCGCGGTGTGGCAAGTGCGTGATCAGCTGTGTCCTGATGATGTGAAACCTGCGTGCCACGTGCGTGCTGCTGTGTGCTGCTGTATGGCCTGCCTCCAGCTGCCTGCTGCAGCTTTGTGGCTGTTGGACATGCACGTGCTGCTGTGAGCTGTCCGAGGGGGAACAACCCTTGAACCTTATCCTTATTGACGGCTGTTCTTTGATCGGCTGGCAAGTGCAGTGGTTTGATGGATTTCAGAGGATGCAACAGTTCCTGGACGTGCTGTTTAATTGGGCAACACATGCACACCTGACAAGCAAAGCAGCAAGGCATCATGAGTGTGATTTAGGATGATACTGCTGCGCCAAAGGTTGAGCGTGTTGAGATGGTCCTTATGTACATGTGGTCACGTATGTGTGCCTCAGCAGCCTGGGAATTCTAGTCAACTGCGCACTGCACCTCTCGCGCTGTGCGTCATGTCGGCTGCCCCATGCGCGAGTCCAAAGATTATGAAGCAAGCTGACTGGCCGAAGGATCCATGATTTGTCACGGTATGTCACACAAGACACGACGGTTATGCCAGTCTAGTCATCTAAAACCCCAGTTGAGTTCGGTGAACTTGCAGCGCCTATCGCTGCTGGAAAGCCAGGGCAGGAGCAGGCAAGATGCACAATGTAATGTGAACTGGCCAGCAACCTGCAAGCTGACTGGCCAGCAGAAGGATCCACGTAATGTAATTCGGGTTGCACGACCTCAGCAAGTCCTCCACCACCTGCTGGGGTCTCCGCTCATGTGCATAAGTTGGTTCAGATGCTGTGCACACCAGCTCATAAGAGTCATAACACACTCAACTGTTTGGCTGCACATAAGCAACATTGCTGCACAGAGCGCCAGAGACAAAAGGAAGTGACGCAGCTCATCTGAACTTCAGCCACGGTGTATGTGGCGTAAGCAGTTGTGCCACCATCTGGGAGGTTATCTCCACTGTTCCGGGCATCACACCGTGCCCTTGCCAAAACTGAGACAAAGTGGAATTGCGGCTGGTGCAGCTGCCATGGTAGATGTACTGCACGATTTGTACCAACACGCTGCAGCCTGACCTTGAGCGAGGCCTACTGGGGCATGCAAGTGCCCAGGCACATCTGCTTGCTACCACGATTGCGCATTACACAGCTGCATAGCGCAGGCATCCATGCGCCAGTGGCAGGCTCTGGTGTGCAGTGCAACAAGCACACAAGCGCGCACATGGCTGCACGCTGACACCGCGGCCCACTCACGTTTGCCAACAAACCAAGAGAACGCTAGGAAGCTTACAACAACTTGATCAGTCAACAACCCCCACGTATTGCCAGCAACCACCGCAGTGCAGCCAGTCTTTCATAGCCCAAGGTTTCCAACAGGTGTGCTGCCGTCCCATGCAGTCCACCAGCTTGCGCCAGATGCTGTTGTGTTCCCCAGGTGCTTCAAAACCCAAGATCACGTGCGGTAATCGCCATATCTACAAAGCGCACCAAGACCCTGCCCACAGCGTTATGCAGTTGGCAGCGCACGCAATGCGGGGGCGGCAGGGGCAGCAGCAGCACCATGTGCAGCGCCCGCTGCTGGCCCCACGCCCGCCACCAGCGCTGCCTGCTCCACCGGCCGCCCCTCGCGCACCAGTGCCACCGCCAGGTCCAGCCGCATGCCCAGCTCCAGCGCACGGCTGCGGGCGGCCTGGGCCCNGGGCGGCCTGGGCCTGCGCCGCTGCACGCTCCGCGGCCGCCACTGCAGCACGCAGCGCAGACTGCACCGGGCCGTCAGGTGCCCAGTGCTCTGCCACACGTGAAGCAGCGGTGTCAGCGGCCTGCGCGTGTGGTTGTGTGGGTGCGTGGGTGTGAGCCCTGCATGCACACAGCACCTGCCTGATATGCATCCACAGCACTGCAACGCCCTACAGCCCACGATGCACCCCGTCCCACGGCATCAAAGGTGCATGGCTTGCGCTGCAGGCAGCACACTGCACAGCCAACTTGTCACTCATGCTGCAGTCCATCTCCCACGGCCCCCAGCATCCGCCACACACCTTGCACGCCTCCGCGCTCGCTGCTGTTGCCAGCGCCAGCTGCTCCGCGCGGCTGCCACCACCTCCGCCTCCGCCCTCCACCTGTAGCCCCGCTGAGGCTGCGCTGCTGCCGTCGTCCGTGGCCCCTTCGACCTCCAGCGGCGCCACGCTCTGCGGCTTGCCATCCACCCACTGCGCCACCCAGCGGCTGCCGCTGTCCACGGTGTAGATGGACCAGCCGTGCTTGCGGCCGCTGCGCCACTCGCCCTCGTACCGCTGCCCACCAGCAAAGCTGTACACGCCGTGGCCGTGCGGCAGGTCGTCCGCGTACTGCCCCGCGTACCGGTCACCGTTGGGGAACACGTACACGCCGTAGCCGTGCCGCTTGCCGCGCGCGTAGTCGCCCACGTAGTTGGACTCGTCAGTGCACTGCTGCATGCCGCGCCCGTCACGCAGCCCGCGCACCCACGCGCCTTCGTAGTAGTCGCCCTGGTAGAAGCGGCACACGCCCCAGCCGTTGCGCAGCCCGCCCGCGTACAGCCCTGCAGGTGTGTGCATCTGGCCAAGTGCTTCATACACAGCAAGTGGTGCCGCACGACATGCAGTGCTGAGCATGCCGTGGCCATGCCGAACTGCCACGGACCCCTGCAGCTGTGCGTTCCACATCAGGCTAGAAACGCACACGTGCTGATGGACACACACCCATACACCGCAGGCTGCAAGCTGCAGTGTGCAACGCGGCAAATGCGGTGTTCCAGGGTAAATCCTTAACCCTGAAGCCCTACAGCAACAAGTCCGAGCCATGCAGCCCTACTGCAGCTGCGCCCACCATGGTAGGTGGAGCCTTTGGCGAACGTCTCGGTGCCAGCACCGTTGTATACAGCCGCACGCCAGCAGCCCTCGTAGCGGCCCTCGTGGCTGAACGTGTACACGCCATGTCCGTCCATGCGGTCATCCCGGAACTCGCCCTCATACACGTCGCCATTCACAAAGTGGTAGCAGCCGTCGCCCTCCTTGCGGCTGCCCACGTACCGGCCCTGTTGGGTGTATGCAGGGTGGTGCGGGTTCGGGTGGTGGTGAGGGCAGGAAGACAAGCAGTGCATGTGCAGCCGGGGTATGTGGGTTGCGGCTGGCAAACACATGGTGGTGGCACTGCACAGAGCCAGGCCCAGCTGGTACATGCACCGTGGTTCACACTGTGACACATACAATGCAGCGCGCGGTGGCACCTGCAACAGCTCAACCCTCCCAAGGCACACCACACCTTGTACACGTCACCGTTGCGCAGCTGCTTGAGCTGGTACTCGCCCAGCTTGAACGCGCGTGATGAGCCCTTGCCCCTGTCGCCCTGCTTGGCTTCTGTGGCCGCAGGTGGCGCTGGTGCTGGTGCGGCTTGGTGGGCACCTGCCGCAGGCTTGGCCCCATCCACTGCGGCTGGTGTGCTGGTGTGTGCAGTGGCCAGGGACGGCTGCGCAGCAGCTGCAGCCGCTGCTCCTGGTGCAGGCTGCAGCTCAGGCTTGCTGGACAGGAAGAGGTGTGTGAGGCGCTGGATCTCGCGGTGGATGCCCTGCACCAGTGCAAACTGGGCGAGCCCCACCGCCTTCAGTGCAGCATCCAGTGCGCCCGTGCTCAGCGCAGGGGTGGCGACCGGCGTGACGGCAGCCTGCTCCATGCCGTCCACGCTGCTCGTCACAGCATGCACCCCATCAACGCCGCCATCTGACACCTTGCCCTTGGCAGGGCTGGCCATGCTGCCGCCCCCGCTGCGCTGCTGGTGTTGCTGCTGGTGTTGCTGCTGGTGTTGCTGCTGGTGCTGCTCTGATGCCGCAGCGATGCGCGGCCCCAGCACAGCAAACGTGGTCTCATGACCTGTGAGCGTCTGCTTCAGCGCTGCAGCGCGCTGCGTCAATTCCTGTGTGGCGCCACCAGTGCAGACACAAGTCGCACATGCGCGTCAGTAGCAACAAGATACGTCAATCTCAGCAGCACCCACCACAGCTCTGCTGCCCAGCACACCGGCACACCCCCACCCCCACCCCCACCCACCTTGATGCGACCCGCTTCAGCCGTTGCCTCCGTGCTGCCGCTGTCGTCCATGTGGGCCGGACGCTGCGCGCACTGCATGGCCACATCAGCCAGCAACAGCGACGTGTGGCGCAGCAACGTGTGCACCGCATCCTGCATGCTGCGCAGCTTGCCACGGCTGAGGGGTTTGGCACCTGCGCCGGCCGCGTGCACATCCAGCAGCGCGCCCAGCTGCTCCATGCTGCGCCCCACCACCACCAGCGAGTGCTCTGCCGTGTCCAACCCACCCGCCATGGCCTCCAGGTTGGTAGCGGGGAGCAGGGACGAGCCGAAACCCAGTGCCGATGCCAGCAGTGCGGCCGCATCAGGCGGCAGCTGTGCGGTCAGGAGTGCAGATGCGGCGGTGGCAGCGGCACTGGTGGGCCCGGTGGCGTCCTGCTTCACCGCAGGGTGCACGTGGCCGTTGGTGCCCAGTGCAGCGCTGTCCTTGGACGCGGGGCCACCAGCCACACGCGACAACACCGCTGCACCTGTCACTGCACCATCAGCAACTGCGGCCCTGGCCACCGCAGCACTTGCAGTGGCACTGGGGGCGGTGCCAGCGGGCACGGCTGCTTGCACTGCAGCAGGCGCTGCCTTTTGAGGCATGGCGGGAGCACTGTCGGGTTCAGAGCTGCGCAGGCTCATCTGTGTGGCAGGCGGGCTGGCGGCTGCAGCAGGCGCCGCAATGTTAGCAACTGCGTCCG
Organism: Haematococcus sp. NG2; assembly: GCA_004335575.1. Classification (NCBI taxonomy): domain Eukaryota; kingdom Viridiplantae; phylum Chlorophyta; class Chlorophyceae; order Chlamydomonadales; family Haematococcaceae; genus Haematococcus; species Haematococcus sp. NG2. Next base: position 15,106 of record QAXD01000040.1, on the reverse strand, counting down.
GTGAGGCATGCTGCTTGAGACTGGCCTGGTGCAGTGTGAGGGCTGGTGGGGGCCTGCTGCTGCTGCTGTCATCCTGGCTGGTGATCATCGCAGCAGCAACATGAGCGTTGTTGAGAGCAGGGGCAGCAGCAGCTGCTGCAGCAAGGCCGTCGCCTAAGCCACCACCAGAGAGGGACGTGGAGCGTGAGGTGGACCCGTGCTCAGGGCCCTCCTGCGTGATGGATGTGCTGGAGGGCACTGGGCTGCCTGCACCCGTGGCAGCCGCCAGCTCCTGGTCGCCCGCCTGCTGCCCATCCTCTACAGCATTCTTGTCGTCATATGCCCCATCCTGCTCCTTCCCCAGCTCCTCTCCGTCCCATTCATAGTCCTCCTCCTCCTCCACCTCTTCTTCCCCACCCTCGGCTTGCCCATCTAACCCAGCATGTTCCTCCCACTGATGGTCGTGCTCACCTGCTGGACCAGCATCATACTCGTCTGCCTCATCAAAGATGTACATGCCCTCGCCCACCAGCTCCTCGCCTCCCTCCACCCCTTCCTCCTCGTCCGGCACCACCTCCCCAACACTCGCACCACTGGCGCTGCCTGCAGGACTGAACACTCCTACCCCACTGGCGGGTGGTGTGGCGTGCACACCATTGGAGCCGCCCCCCTCCACCAGGTCCAGCCCCACACCTAACGAGCCGCTGGTGCTGCCGCGCACCACGAGCGTAGCGCCACGGTCAGGCAGGTCAGGCAGCTTGCCACCTAACGAGCCGCTGGTGCTGCCGCGCACCACGAGCGTAGCGCCACGGTCAGGCAGGTCAGGCAGCTTGCCACTGCTCTGCTCTGACCCACGGTCGCTGCGCAGCAAGCTGTGTGCGCTGCCGGTCGGCAGCTCCAGCGGCGGGCTCCCGCTGTGAGCCGCTGCCGGCACAGGCGCCCCGCCCCGCCCCAATCCTGGCTGCCACCGGCCTTCACCATCCTGGGCGGCTGAGTCCCGCAGCACAGGCCGCGCGCTGGTGCCCGCCACATGGTCCGTCTGCACACCACCGTCATGCCGCAGGCCGCCCGTGGACGTGGCTGCTGTGCGCGTTACAACTGCAGGGGGCTTTGACTGCGGCGTGGTGTTGACGCCCGCAGTTGCGTGCGCGCCGGGGACCTGCTGCGCATGCAGCGGGCGTGAGTCAGCGGTGGAGTCTAGGTGTGACCCATCCGCGTCTGTCTGCGTGCTGGAGGTGCTCCTGTGCTGGGCGGACAACTCGGCATGGTTGGGCGTGGTGGCCGTGCTGGAGCCTGATGCGGCAGGCACAGCTGCGTAGCGCCGCCGGCTGCCTGGTGTGGTGCTCGCGGGCGGTGCCAGCCCTTCCCGCCACTTGGATGTGACATGGGACACGTCGATGCGGCCGCCACTTGGCACATACGTGGACTTGGTTCGCGCCGAGTTGGTGCGCGGGGAGGCCATGGGCCTGCATCCTCACCCCAGTGCAGGCGAGGGTGAGCCACTCAGCCATGCCACCCTCATGTGCATAACATCTTAGCATGACATCAGCTGGCAACAGGAACAGCACTTCAACTCATGCATTACCAGCACAGAGCACACACCTGCCATATGAGTCAAAGCTGGGCGCCTCGCATGCAGAAGGCACAGGGATTTCTGATTTGCCACCGCGCACTGAGATCGCACGCCGCGCCTCTGGGTTGTAGCTTGCCACCATCATGCGGCCTGTGTGCCCAGTCAGCACCACGGGTGTCCCCTTGGAGCACAATGCTGAGTGCAGAAAACACCACACACACTGGCAAACATGCGCCTGGTGGCCCCATGCTCACGTGCACACTCACGGCTCGTGTATTTGTGCAGCCACTGCAGCAGCTCCAGCACCGCAGCGGGCGTGCCCGTGCTGAGCCGCGGCACATCCACGTCCTGCTGGCACAAATTGAATTTGGAACGTGTCAGTGTTGTAACGGTAGGCAGTTGCCCACAAGCAGTTTGCATGATGACTGAAGAACTGCCCATGTTGAGGCCAGCCCGATGTGGTCCATCCAAACCCACCCGCGTGATCTCTGCCTTGGTGAATGCAGCCTGCAGCAGCTTCCAGTTGGCCAGGATCTCATTGTCGTTGGTGGCCCAGAAGTTCACCTGTGGCAACATTGTGCACGAGCCATGCATTACGCCGCATCAACCACCATCTGCGCTTTGCACCAGCAGCATCATGAGCTGATACGCCCGTTGCGCTGGCTGTTGCATGGTTGCATGCAAGCCCCATGCCACCTGGCAGAATGGTAGCAGCACACACCTTGTGCATTTGCACAGCATGTACAAAAAATGCGTCCATAAGCTGGCAAAACACTGCACCCGAACCCAGCTGCAGTCAGGTGAAACCACGGAACAACGTCAGTTGCATGGACCTGGGTTGCTTAAAGCCGCAATAACACTATACATCTGCTTCGACTTTAACAAGCGCATCTGTTGTGCGCTTGCAATCCCTACATACCTGCTCCAGGCGATTCAGCTGCATAGAAAGCAGCCTGTTGACCCATGCTAGCAATTCTGCCTTGCCCGGAGCACCCGTTGTGCCAGCTGACAAAGCAGGGGGACCCAACGTGTTGACCATCCTTCCTTCACATGCTGTTTTGTCGAGAATGTGCCCCAGCAGCTGATGAGGATGCAGGGCAAGAAAGTTGACTTTCCACACTGTCACATGCGAGTTGTCCACCCTTGTCTGATCGCGTGCTAATGCCGATGCTGCGCTGTGTTAACCAATGATAATTCTATAGGAACTGGATTGGCTTGGTTAATCTTGATCATGGCTCCCCTGAGCAGGGCTCGGCCCGCAGGAGCCGCATCGTTGCAAAGAACAAAGTTAATGATCCGATGCTGCAAGCGGGCTGGTTTTAAAAAGCCTCATCCTGTTGGTGAGCACCAAGTCCGCAAGTCACTACCATGCAGGGTGCAGCTCACCCAAATTTCTACTGTCTTGAATGATGCAGGTTTCAGCCTCGTGGGTTGCTCCCGCTCTGGGTTTGGTGGTGGCCAACTGCGAGCTCAGGTGAATGTCGACCCACTGCATGCCTGCACGCTGCTGCAGCGCTACAAGAAGCAAATGCAGGTTGTGCGTCCAACGTGCACTGGAGCTCAGCTGAGTTGGCACTTTGGCTTCCTGCGCTTTGTGCTCGCAGAACGATGTACTGTGCCGGGTGGCGCGGGTAGACGCAGCTTCCAATGGTGCTAATGGCGCTTCCTCAGATGCCAGCGTGCAGCCCCAGGGTTCTCCAACTCCTGTCATTCCCAATGTGAGCACAGCAGCATGCATGATACATCATGGTGTGCCAACACCATGCAAGGCTGGGCCAAATGCAGCAGCCATCAGGTCCTGCGTGCTCAGCTCGCAGCTTGGCTGTCCACCCGCTGCGTCTGATCCGTTTCGTGCTCATGCCCCATCCTATGTTATGCAGGACCCTGGTGAGCAGGCACGTGCGCTGCTGGAAGCTCTGGCCAAGATTGAGCTACTAGAGCAGCAGGTGGCGATCGTGGATGAGCTGCAGCACCACATGGAGGAGCAGGACAGCCTCATCACACAGCTGCAGGAGCTGGTGGTGTCCAACCGGCGGGAGCAGGCGGACGAGAGCGGTGAGCTGCGCGCGCAGGTGGCACAGCTGCAGGCAGCACTGGCCGCAGCCGAGCAGCGCGTGGCGCAGCAGGCGGCAGACAGCGCGTCGCGGCTGGACGAGCTGTCGCGGCGCAACGCAGCAGTTCAGGCAGCGCTGGACAGCGCGGAGGAGGGCGCGCGCGTGAAGCAGCGGGAGCTTCAGGTGGCGCTGGAGACGGCGCGCCGTGACCTGGGCGACCGTGAGTCAGCGGCGGCGGCGCTGCGAGAGCAGCTCGCTGCGGCACAGACTGCGCGGCAAGCAGCTGAGGCTGAGGCGGAGAAGGCCAAGGCAGAGGCACAGGTGCGGCAGGATGCAGGCAGTGGAGGTGGGGGTGGTGGCAGGCAGGTGTCATGCATACTAGTTGCATCTGCCTGCAGCTGGAGGGTGGTAGCTGGGGAGGGTGATGCCACCCACATGTCAGGTGTGTGAGCTGCGAGCTGCAGCAGGAGGGCAGGATGGGGTCATATGTGCAGGTGGACAGGTGCTGACGCTTTGCTCTTGACCTTACACTCCTGCCCTCCACCCACATCATGCTACAACCACAGGAGGCACTGGCCAAGCTGCAGAAGCAAATGAGCGAGTACGCGGCCATTGAGGCGGATGTTGAGCGCATGCGGCGCCAGGTCAACAGCCGCGGCAAGAAGGGCTTCCGCGGGTTTGGCGTGCCGCCAGATGACAAGCAGATGACGTCGTTGCGGCAAGCACTGCGCCAGGCACACGTGAGCGCAACTGCTGGCGTGTCAACTTATACGACCCCTGCATGAGTGTCTTGGCACGGAGCTGCTTTTGCGCAGATGGTGCTTGTGCAATGGGTGCCAGGCACTGCAGTGCCACCAGTGAGTAGCACTACATGCCACTCCCCTGAATCCTGCACTCTGAATTACTGCGGTACTCGTGCAGGAGGAGATGGAGGGGCTGCAGAGCACACTGGAGCAGAAGGATGCTGCGCTGGCGGCCGCTAACAACAACATGGCAGCGGCAGTGGCGGCTGCAGAGCAGCAGGCCGCGGAGGTGACAGCTGCCAAGGCAGCAGCGTCAGCTGCAAAGAAGGCGCTGGCCCAAAAGGAGGCAGCGGTAATGGAGGCACAGAATGCGGCTAAGCGAGCAGCAGAGGCGCAAAGACAGGTGACGTAGTCTTGCATGTTGGCGTGACAGCTGTGGGTAGCTGATACAGTGCGGCATAGGTGGTCTGAACTATACTGCGGGGCTGCTTGTGGGGTGCTGGTGCATGTCCAGGCTTCGGGCTGCGGCTGACGCTGTCACAACACATGTCCGCCCCTGACATGCCTGCGCCCTTCCCTGCCCGTTGCGTTGCGTGTGGCAGATTGAGGCAGAGGCCGAAGAGCTGAAGAAGCGCGTGGCAGAAGCTGAGGCAGAGGCAGCTGCAGCCAAGAAGGCGGCCAAGGAGGCTCAGGCTGCAGCAAAGGACGCAGCTGAGCACGCGGCCAAGTCGCTGGAGGAGGCGCGTGCCAGCGCAGCGCAGGCAGCAGCCGACAAGGCCGCAGCTGCTGTAGTGGCCAGCAGCAATGCAGCTGCGGCAGAAGCCAAGGTGGTGGCCAACACCCGAGCCAAGGATGAGGTGGACGTTGCGCAGCTGGATGAGCTCAGCACCCAGCTGGCGGAGCTGCGCGCGCAGCTGGCAGAGACCAGCAGCAAGCTGGAGGCGGCGGAGGCGCGCACCAGCGCTGCAGAGGCGCGGGCTGCCGCGGCTGAGGCTGCGGCCGCTGCGGCTAAAGCGGAGGCTGCCAGCGCCCTGCAGGCGGGGCTGGTTGCCACGGCGCAGACCGCACAGGCGGCCGCCAGCCAGGAGCTGGCTGCAGCCAAGGCGGATGCGGAGGAGAGCAAGGCGGCCAGCAATGAGTTTGTGGCTGAGCTGGCGCGCATCAAGCGGGAGATGGTGGCTCTGCAGGCCAGCAGCGCGGCCATGGCCAGCGCAGCTGCTGCTGATGCTGCACGCGCTGCAGCTGAGCTGACAGAAGCTCGTGAGAATGCGGCGGCGCTTGAGACGGAGAACCAGCGGCTGCGGGCCGAGGGCGAGCGCATGCGCAAGCTGTTGGCGGATGTGCAGGCGCTGAAAGTGAGCCAGGACACGATGCAGGCAGAGTTGGAGGCCAACCTGATGGAGCTGTCGCGGGAAGTGAGCGCGCTGGATGAGATGCGGAGTGAGATGGCGGTGCTTGCGGACGCGTTCCAGGTGTGTGGCACAGGTCTTGAGCAGCTGGGGTCCGTGTGTGGAACATGTGTTGTGACAGCGCGGTCGCCAGGTGCAGGTTGGGCTTGGGGTTCTGCGGCATTGTTCTGCATCACCGCATCCGCAGTCGTGACAGCTCACACCAGGCATGGAGAAGTTCAGGCATGCTCACCCAAGCCCAGGTCCGCACCTGCCCTTACTTCCCTCTCCATCATTGCCACCAGCAGCACCACCACCATGCCACGTGCCCAACCGCAGGCCAAGGAGGCTGAGGCAACGAAGCTAGCAGGTGAGCTGGCCACATCCAAGGCACGCGAGGAACAGCTGAAGCGTGACCTGTCAACTGCCAAGCAGTCGCTGGTGGGCGTGCAGAGCATGGTGCGCGACATGCAGCGCACCAATGATGAGCTGGTGACGCGGCTGGAGTCACTGGAGGCCAGCATACGCAGCAAGGACCGCAACGCCAACAGCGCTGAGAGCCGCGCAAGCGACGCGGAGCGGCAGCTGGTGGTGGCCAGTGAGACCATCATGGGGCTGCGTACTGAGCTGGGTTACAAGAGCGCGGCACTGACACAGGCGGGTGACCGGCTCCGCGCGCTTGAAGCAAGCGAGGCTGAGGCACGTGCGCGCGTTGAGGTGCTGCTGACGGAGCTGGAGGCGCAGCGCAAGGACGGCACGGCCGCGGTGGACGCGGCCAAGGCGCAGGCGTCGCGGCTGCAGCGCGAGGTGGAGGCGCTGCGTGCGAGTGAGCAGGCGCTGCAGCGCACACGGCAGGAGCTGAATGAGAAGGAGGCGGCGCTGCAGGTGCGTGGTGTGAGGAGTGGGAGCTTGGGGCTGGGCTTCCGCATGCTTGATGAATGCCACCTGCGCATGGATCACAGAGTTGGTTTGGACGGTGCCGCTGGGATGTGTATGGTGATGGCCGACTCACCCAGTTCTGCTTCCCGTCCTGTGCCCCTGCCCGCCCCACCGCAGGAGGCGCGTGGCGCAGCGGCTGCCGCGTCGTCTCAGGCGTCCGCGCTGAGCGCCAAGCTGGAGGGGGCGCTGAAGCAGGTGGCGACGTACGCGGAGGCGGAGGAGGGGCGGGAGCGCGAGCTGGCTGAGGCCAAGGAGGTGTACACCATCCTGTCGCGCGAGGTGGAGCGGCTGCGGGCGGAGCTGACGCGGCGGGAGGAGGCGGCGGTGGAGGCGGCGGCCAACGCAGCGGCTGCGACCGAGGTCAACGCGCTGCGGCAGGAGGTGGACGCCAAGGCGGCTGCGCTGTCCGCGTCGCTGGATGCACGCAAGGCGCTGGAGGCAGAGGTGGCCTCCATGCACACCACCATCTCGGACCTGCAGAACGAGGCCAACGCGCTGCGGGGGCAGCTGGCGCTGGCGACCAGCGCGGTGGAGAGCGCCACACAGGCGGTGGAGGCGGCGACGGCGGCCGCAGCGGCCGCCCTGGCGCGCGCGAGTGCCGCCGCCCAGTCGGCGAGCGTGGTGCAGCAGGACAAGATCCGCGTGCTGCAGGAGCGCGACGCACTGAGCCAGGACATGATCCGCAAGCTGCGGGCGGAGCTGGAGGCGGAGGCGCGCGCCACCGCGCAGCTGCTGGCCAAGGCGGAGGCGC